>SRSM01000335.1:507500-881881 GCA_019593545.1 Apocynum venetum
GGCGCAGACGCGCTAGCACTCCCGACCGCAAGCCGGGCATCGCGGGGCACAGGCGCGCGGGCACCCTTGGCCGCGGGCACTGGCAGCTCCGGGCGCAAGCGGGCTGGCACCCTCGGGCACGGGTGCGGGCACCATCGAGCGCAGGCACGGGCATCGTATAGGTGCATGGGCGTGGGTACCTAGATTTTTGCCCAGCGTTATTTCACTGTGTGCCTAGTAAATGGCCAAGCGTTGCCTCATCGTGTGCCTATCGGTTGCCCAAGTGTTGCCCAAACGTGTTCTCGAATTTTGGGCAACCGTTGCTTCACCGTGTGCCTAGAGTTTGGCCAAGAATGGCATAGTGGTCGGTCAAGTGGTGCCTCAACATGTGCCTAGTGATTGACCAAGTAATGCTTCCTTAACGTGTGCCTAATGATTAGATGGCCTAGAGGTTGGCCAAGGGATTGACAACCACGTACCTAGATATTGGCCTAGGATTTCTAGTTATTGGCCAAGTAAAACCTCACAATGTACCTAGTGAGTGTCTAAAGAAGGCCAAGTGAAGCCGCACAATGTGCTAGAAATTGGTCAATGTTGGCCTAGTGGTTGGGCAATTCATGCCCGCCCGATTGTGTGCCAAGTGGATAGCCCAGTGATGCCTCACCTCACCATGTGCCTAGAAATTGGACAAGAGGTTGGCCAAGTGAAGGCGCACTAGGTGCCTAAATATTGTCCAAAGATGGCCTGGTAATTGAACAAGTGATACCTCACAATGTGCCTATGACTTGGCCATGGATGGCCTACTGGTTGGCCAATTCATACCGTGTGCCTAGTGGTTCGCCAATTGATGCCTGAGAGTGTGCCTGTAGTTGGCCAAGTGATGTGTAAATGTGTGCCTATGAGTTGGCAAAGTGATGCCTCAACGTGTGCCTATAAGTTGGCCAAGTGGTGCCTCAACGTGTCCCTAGTTGTTGGCTAAGTGATGCCTCAACGTGTGCCTAGAGCTTACCCAAGTGATTGCTTAATGATTGGCCTAATCATGTCACCATGTGCCTAGAAATTGGCCCAAGGACGGTCTAGTAAATGGCCAAGTGATGCAGCAGCATGTGCCATGAAAAATACCCCAAGATGGCCATGCCAACTGGGCGCAGGGTAGGCAGAGGCTTGAGGGCGCAGGCGCGGGCGGACGCATGGGCGCGGGGAAAATCAGGCACGCGGGCACCGATGGTCGGAGGCGCGCGGGCATCTCTGGGCACAGGCGCGCAGGCGCGCGGGCACAGATTGGCGTAGGAGCGGGCATCGCTGGGCTCTGGCGCGGCCACCGCTGGGCGCAGGGGTAACGCAGGCACGCGGGCACCGATGGTCGCAGGCGCACGGGCAGCTCTGGGCACCTCGTAATTGGCCAAATATGGCCTAGTGATTGCACAAGTGATGCTTTCCCAATGTGTGCCTAGTGGGTGTCCAATGATGGCTAAGTGAAACCGCACAACTTGCTAGAAATTTGCCAAGGTTGGCCTAGTGGTTGGCAAATTGATGTCCGCTCGATTGTGTGCCTAGTGAATAGCCAAATGATGCCTCCGCTCCCTATGTTCATATAAATTGGCCTAGAGGTTGGCCAAGTTTTCAGCACCAAGTGCCTAGATATTGTCCTAAAATGGTCTAGTGATTGACCGAGTGATACCTGACAATGTGCCTACGAATTGGCCACGAATGGCCTAGTCCTTGGCGAAGGATGGCATAATCATGTTGCACATTGTGCCTATTGGTTGGACAATATATCCCCGATCGTGTGCTTGGTGATTCGCCCATTGATGCCCGCAAGTGTGCCTAGTAGTGGGCAAAGTGATTCCTGAACGTGTGCCTATTCGTTGGCCTAGTGATAAGCCAAATCATGTCACCATGTGCCTAGAAATTGGCCAAGGATGACCCGGTAAATGCACAAGTGTTGCCCCAACGTGTGCATAGATATGGCCCAAAATGGCCTAGGCAACTGTGTGCATGCGGGCATCACTGGGTGAAGGGTGGGCAGAGGCATGCGGGCGCGATTGGGTGCATCGGGCGGGCACCACTGGACGAAGGCCTGGACATCGCTAGGCGCAGGGGCGCAGTCGCTTGGGCAACCTCGGGTGCAGAAGCGGGCAACATCGCGCTCAAGAGCAGGCACTATCAGGCGCAGGCGCGGGGGCAACCTCGGGCGTAGATGCGGGTACCGGCGTGTTCAAGCGCGCGGGCATCGCGGGGCTCAGGTACGCGGGCAACCTCGGGCGCAAGCGCGGTACCCATCTGGCGCAAGCACGAGCACCGCCGGGCACAAGCGCGCAGGCATCGCAGGGCGCAAGCGCGCGGGCACCATCTGGCACAGGCACCTTCGCGCGTGGGCGCGGTCACCGCCGGGCAAAGGCGCGGGGGCAACCTCGGCGCAGGCGCGCTGGAAACCTTCCGGCGCATGAGCAGGCATCGCGGGGCTCAGGCACGCGGGCAACCTCAGGCGCAGGCACGGTACCCATCTGGCGCAGGCGCGGACACCGCCAGGCGAAATGGTTTGCATCTGCCTTGTGATATGCAGCCATTTCCTGATTTCTGCCCAAACAGGTGCACTAACAGGGCACTGAAAAAATAGGTGGTTGTGACATTCTGGGAATTTATAACACCGTGGGCAAAGGATTTCAGCAATTCCCAGTCTGTCCTTAGTGGCCAAACGCTACTTGGCACCAAGCCAGAGAATAAAAGAGTGCTTAGGCATGATGGCGGAGGTCCAGACAATAGATGCCCACGGTTTTCTTGAGCCCAAGTGGAAAGAAGGTGCTTTTCTTGAGCAATGGAGGCAGTTGCATCTCGTAGCAAGTCCCTTACAAGCAGCAATCTCTTAAGGAGGGGAGAAGCTCGATACTTGAAATCAGTATGCCAAATGCATTTGTTCTGCAAAAATTCAAGGTGAATCCATTTGACCCAAAGAGAGTCTTTCTTGTTGTGAATGTTCCAAAGTGTTTTTGAAATGAGGGCTAAATTCCAAGTGTAAGGGTCACGAAAGCCAAGACCTCCCTCATCTTTAGGTAAACAAAGGTTCTTCCAAGCAACCAGGGAGCGTTTGCCATTCCACAGAAAAGATATGCACAATCTGATGAAGTGGCTCAAAATAGCCCGAGGCACTAGAAAGATAGATAGCCAGAAGCATTTCGATCCCTGTAGTACTGCACGGATTAATTCCAAATGTCCCGCATATGATAAAGAACTTGCTGTCCATGAATTGATGTATTTCATAATTTTTTCGATGAAAGGGGAATAATGGCTGACTTGCAAAGTTTGTGCCATAAGAGGTATGTCAAGATAATGGAATGACATTTTTCCAGTCTTGAATCTAGTGATCTGCAAAATAGATTGGAGAATATTTTCTTTGATATTAGCAGCATATAAGTTTGATTTAAACTCATTCAGTCGCAAGCCCGAGACATTGCCAAAATGCTCTAGGCAGTCCATAATAATGGTAACAGCCTTACAGTCTCCATGTGCAAAGACCATCAAATCATCAGATAAGGCAAGATGAGAAATTCTCAATTTTTCGCACATTGGATGAAAACTGAAAGATGGGTTGGAAGTGTTCGAATCGCGTTGACTACGTCCCTGCCCTTTGTACACACCGCCCGTCGTTCCTACCGATTGAATAGTCCGGTGAAGTATTCGGATCACGGCGACACGAGCGGTTCGCTGCCCGCGACGTCGCGAGAAGTCCACTGAACCTTATCATTTAGAGGAAGGACATGTCATAACAAGGTTTCCGTAGGTGAACCTGCGGAAGGATCATTATCGAATCCTGCAAAAGCAGACTACCCGCGAACTCGTTCTCTTTCGGGCGTCGGGGTCCTTCCCCGTGGCCATCTCTCGGTCGGCCGGTGCCCTCGGGCTACCTGGCGTGTCAGGAAATAAAAAAACGGCGCGAAAAGCGCCAAGTATATACAAACGGAATGCCCGCTCTCGTGGCTCGTGCGAAAGGGCGAGGGTCTCGGGGGAAAAGGCTCCATCGGAATCTAAAACGACTCTCGGCAAAGGATATCTAGACTCTCTCATCGATGAAGAACGTAGCAAACTGCGATACTTGGTGTGAATCGCAGAATCCCGTGAACCATCGAGTTTTTGAACGCAAGTTGCGCCCGAAGCCATTAGGCCGAGGGCACGTCTGTCTGAGCGTCACGCATCGCGTCGCTCCCCGCTCTCGCCTCAATGAGGTGCGCGTGCGGGGGGCGGAAAATGGCATCCCGTGCTCCGTGCGGCCTGCCAAAACCGGAGTCCCTCACCTCGGACATCACGACAAGTGGTGGTTGAAACTATCAACTAGATTACGAGTCGTGAGTCGATCGCGGCCGAGGAGACGACACGACCCTTTAGCAAACCTCTCCCTCCCCCGAGGGAGGAGCGACTGCCACGACCGCGACCCCAGGTCAGGCGGGGCTACCCTCTGAGTTTAAGCATGTCAATAAGCGGAGGAAAAGAAACTAAGAAGGATTCCCCTAGTAACGGCGAGCGAACCAAGAAGAGCCCAAGCTTAGAATCGAACGGCCTTGTCTTTCGAATTGTAGCCTGGAGAAGCGTTCTCAGTGGCGGATCGAGCACAAGTCCCCTGGAATGGGGCAACGGAGAGGGGGACAGTCCCGTCGTGCTCGGACCCTGTCGCACCACGAGGTGCTGTCAGCGAGTCGAGTTGTTTGGGAATGCAGCCCCAATCGGGCGGTAAATTCCGTCCAAGGCTAAATATGGGCGAGAGACCGATAGCAAACAAGTACCGCGAAGGAAAGATGAAAAGGACTTGGAAAAGATAGTCAAAGAGTGCTTGAAATTGTTGGGAGGGAAGCGGAAGGGGACCAGCGCGGATGTGGAACGGTGATGAGCCGGTCCGCCGATCAACTCGGGGCGCGGGCTAGCGCGGATTAGGGCGGCGGCCAAAGCCCGGGCTGTAGACAAGCTCGCGGAGACGCCGTCGCCTCGATCGTGGCGGGGAAGCGCGCGCCTCTTCGGTGTGCCTCAGCATTTGTGCGCTCCCGGTGCTAGCCTGTGGGCTCTCCATTCGACCCGTCTTGAAACACTGACCAAGGAGTCTGACTTGTGTGCGAGTCAATAGGCGAGTAAACCCGTAAGGCGCAAGGAAGCTGATTGGCGGGATCCCCTAGAGGGGTGCATCGTCGACCGACGTTGATCTTCTGAGAAGGGTTTGAGTGTGAGCATACATGTTGGGACCCGAAAGATGGTGAACTATGCCTGAGCGGGGCGAAACCAATGGAAACTTTGGTGTAGGCCCACAGCGATACTGACGTGCAAATCATTCGGCTGACTTGGGTATAGGGGCGAAAGACTAATCCAACCGTCTAGCAGCTGGTTCCCTCCGAAGTTTCCCTTAGGATAGCTGGAGCTCGCGTGCGAATTCTATCGGGTAAGGCCAATGATTAGAGGCATCGGGGGCGCAACGCCCTCGACCTATTCTCAAGAGCTCAAAGTGGGCCATTTTTGGTAAGCAGAACTGGCGATGCTGGATGAACCAGCCTAATGGTGCCTCAACCTGTCCCTAGTTGTTGGCCAAGTGTTGCCTCAACGTGTGCCTAGAGGTTGCCCAAGTGATTGCCTAATGATTGGCCTAATCATGTCACCATGTGCCTTGAAATTGGCCCAAGGACGGCCTAGTAAATGGCCAGGTGATGCAGCATGTGCCATGAAAAATATCCCAAGATGGCCTAGGCAACTGGGCGCATGCGGGCACCATTGGGCGCAGGGTGGGCAGAGGCTTGCGGACGCAGGCACGGGCATCGGGCGGACGCATGGGCGCGGGGTAACGCGAGCACCGATGGTTGCAGGCGCGCGGGCCCCTCTGGGCGTAGGCGTGCGGGCACAGATGGGCACAGGCGCAGGCATCGCTGGGCGCGAGCGCGGGCACCGTCGGGCGCAGGGTAACGCAGGCACGCGGGCACCGATGGTCGCAGGTGCGTGGGCACCTCGTAATTGGCCAAATATGGCCTAGTGATAGCACAAGTGATGCTTCCCCAATGTGTGCCTAGTAGGTGTCCAATGATGGCTATGTGAAACCGCACAACGTGCTAGAAATTTGCCAAGGTTGGCCTACTGGTTGGCCAATTGATGCCCGCCCAATTGTGTGCCTAGTGAATAGCCAAATGATGCCTCCGCTCTCTATGTTCCTAGAAATTGGCCTAGAGGTTGGCTAAGTTTTCAGCACCAAGTGCCTAGATATTGTCCTAAAATGGTCTAGTGATTGACCGAGTGATACCTGACAATATGCCTACGAATGGCCTAGTCCTTGGCGAATAATGGCATAATCATGTTGCACATTGTGCCTATTGGTTGGACAATATATCCCCGACCGTGTGCTTGGTGATTCGCCCATTGATGCTCGCAAGTGTGCCTAGTAGTGGGCAAAGTGATTCCTGAACGTGTGCCTATTCGTTGGCCAAGTGATAGGTCAAATCATGTCACCATATGCCTAGATATTGGCCAAGGATCGCGGGTAAATGGACAAGTGTTTCCCCAATGTGTGCATAGATATGACCCAAAATGGCCTAGGCAACTGGGCGCATGCGGGCATCACTGGGCGAAGGGTGGGCGGAGGCATGTGGGCGCGACTGGGCGCATCGGGAGGGCACCACTGGACGAAGGCTCGGACATCGCTAGGCGCAGGTGCGCAGTCGCTCGGGCAACCTCGGGTGCAGAAACGGGCAACATCACGCGCAGGCGTGGGTACCATCGGGAGCATTCGCGAGCACCGCCGGGCGCAAGTGCGCGGTTATCGCGGGGCTCAGGTAGGCGCAGGTGCGGGCACCGCCGGGCACAAGCGCGGGGGCAACCTCGAGGCAGGCGCGCGGGCATCCAGAGCGTTGCCCCCGCGCTCTGGATACATTGGGTAATTTGCTCGCCTGCTGCCTTCTTTGGATGTGGTAGCCGTTTCTCAGGCTCCCTTTCTGAAATCAAACCCTAATTCTCTGTCACCTATCACCACCATGGTAGGCCCCTATCATACCATCGAAAGTTGATAGGGCAGAAATTTGAATGATGCGTCGACCTTTTATCTAATAAATGCATCCCTTCCAGAAGTCGGGGTTTGTTGCACGTATTAGCTCTCGAATTACTACGGTTATCCGAGTAGAAGATACCATCAAAAAAACTATAACTGATTTAATGAGCCATTCGCAGTTTCACAGTCTGAATTAGTTCATACTTACACATGCATGGCTTAATCTTTGAGACAAGCATATGACTACTGGCAGGATCAACCAGGTAGCATTCCTCAACGACGTCCTTTGCCGCATGGGCAAGCAAGCCAATGGCACAACCTGACCAAGACTTGAACAATGATCGTCGCTAGTTAGCGACGAACGCTTATTCGGGCAAAGATAGAGGTCGTGGCACCTCAATACCCTCTTTACTTTCCGCATCCGAGAGTTCGAGCAAAATTGAGCGCACCACGAACACAACAGGGTGACGTGGGTCGCAAAGCAAGCCACGCGATTGATCTTGTGTCCCTCCACAAGTCTGAATTAGTTCATACTTACACATGCATGGCTTAATCTTTGAGACAAGCATATGACTACTGGCAGGATCAACCAGGTAGCATTCCTCAACGACGTCCTTTGCCGCATGGGCAAGCAAGCCAATGGCACAACCTGACCAAGACTTGAACGATGATCGTGCGCTAGTTAGCGACGAACGCTTATTCGGGCAAAGATAGAGGTCGTGGCACCTCAATACCCTCTTTACTTTCCGCATCCGAGAGTTCGAGCAAAATTGAGCGCACCACGAACACAACAGGGTGACGTGGGTCGCAAAGCAAGCCACGTGATTGATCTTGTGTCGCTCCACAAGGGAGAACATTAGATGGACGAGGAACGTTGGGACAAATGAATGCCTTATCATAGGTACGCAGCACAGGAAACCGAGACTCGGCCAAGGCAAAGTTGCCCTTGGGCCATGATTGAAGAGGCATGCGGGGAAGGATGTCGCTGTCCGAAGCAGGGATCCAACCTACCCTTGCACACCGATCCCCATTCATGCGCCGTAACGTATGACATGACCCGAGCCAACAAGCCGCGCAACAATGACCATCAATCTCGAGGAGATCCACAACCAACGAAGGAAGCTTGCTAGCCCAACCATGCGCCGTACGAACGCGAAAACACTAGGCCGAACATCGCAAGACAACCCATTGCCAAGATGTGCGTTGCCTTGTTAATAACACGAGCAAACAAAGCCAACGATTTAGACCATGATTGAAAATAGCCAACAAAAACCCAACAAAACGATGCCCATGGCCCATCGGAGTTTCGCCGAAAAATGGCCGGACGTCCGGCCGGCCATGGCCGCTGAGGCCGAGGCCCGGGCGACCATGGGCGGCCATGTCTGCCGAGGCCTAGGCATGCATCCCGCATAGGGCCTTGCACTATCAGGTGCAAGCCCAGGCGCTAGGCGCACAATGGTGCCCGGGCGCCAAGGGGCTGGGCGCTGAACCAAGAACCCCCTAATATAGTCCTGGCAACTTTTTTCCAAGCTGTATTAGTAGATACTCATTTTCCGAGCAGGTGGAAAAATTTTGTCGAATTTATATCTCATTATCCAGAGATGATCTAAGTATGAAATTTGCACGAATGATCATCATTATGTATAGAATGACTAGGAATTTTTGTTTCAATTTTTTCAATTGCGGAAAATGATTTATTATTTTTTTTAAGTATGGGATGGAAAATTTAAAATCATGCCAAACAGATGCATTTGGGGCTATAAAACGCATGGTAGCTCCATTATGATGCATATGATCAAGCTATATTTTTATTTTATTTTTAACGAACCCGTAGACATGCGTTTTCAAGAAATCTGAGCCCTGCGATGCTCGCGCGCCTGCGCCCAGCGGAGCCCTCACAGCCTGCGCCCGATGGGGCCCGCGCCTGCGCCCGAGGTTGCCCGCGCGCCTGTACCCTGCGATGCTGGTGCACCTTCGCCTAGCAATGCCCGGGACTTCGTCCAGTGGTGCCCGCCCGATGCGCCCAATCGTGCCCGCAAGCCTCTGCCCACCCTGCGCCGAGTGATGCCCGAATGCGCCCAGTTGCCTAGGCCATTTTGGGCCAAATCTATGCACACGTTGGGGCAACACTTGTCCATTTAGTGGGCCATCCTTGGCCAATTTCTAGGCATATGGTGATATGATTAGGTCAATCACTTGGCCAATTTCTAGGCACACGTTCAGGCATCACTTGGCCCACTACTAGGCACACTTGCGGGCATCAATAGGCGAATCACCAAGCACACGGTCGGGGATATATTGTCCAACCAATAGGCATAAGGTGCAGCAGGATTATGCTATCTTTAGCCAAGGACTAGGCCATTCGTGGCCAATTCGTAGGCACATTGTTAGGTATCACTTGGTCAATCACTAAAACATTTTAGGACAATATCTAGGCACTTGGTGCTGAAGACTTGGCCAACCTCTAGGCCAATTTCTAGGACCATAGGGAGGGGAGGCATCACTTGGCTATTCACTAGGCACACAATCGGGCGGGCATCAATTGGCCAACTACTAGGCCAACCTTGGCAAATTTCTAGCACATTGTGCGGCTTCACTTAGCCATCATTGGACACCCACTAGGCACACATTGGGGAAGCATCCCTTGGCCAATGACTAGGCCATATTTGGCCAATTACTAGGCATACGGCGAGGTATCATTGGGCCATAAGGTCCCTGAATGCCTGCGCCCAGTGGGGGCTTGCCCGATGCCCGCACGGTGCCCGCCCACATGCACCTGCCCAATGCCCCTGCCTGCGCCTAGTCCTGTCTGTGCAAATTCGCCCATTTGCGCCAGGGGATACCCGCCCTCCTTTGTGCCCAATGGTGCCCGCACGATCCGCCCAGTCGCGCCCGTGGGTCTTATACCTCCTGCAAGCCTCCGCCCACCATGTGCCCAGTAGTGCTCGTATGTGCCCCCTTGCCTAGGCCATCTTGGGCCAATTTTCTAGCCACGTGCTACTGCATCACTTGGTCATTTACTAGGCGATTCTTGGCCAATTTCTAGGCATATGGTGACATGATTGACCTAATTAGTAGGCAATCACTTGGTCAACCACTAGGCACATGGTCAGGCAACGCTTGCCCAATTTCTAGCAACACTTGGCCAATCACTAGGCATAGGGTGAGGCAACGCTTGGCAAAAATCTAGACACGCGTTGAGGCAATAGTTGGCCAACCACTAGGCACACGGTGATGCAACGCTTGGCCAACGACTAAGCCATCCTTGGCCAATTTCTAGCCACATGGTGCGATATCACTTGGCCGATATTACTAGGCCATACCATAGCCAACTCTAGGCCAATCTAATCACTAGGCACATGCTGAGGCAACGCATGCGCCTAGTGACGCCCGTATAGTGACTGCACTGGCGCCCGGCAGTGCCAGCATCCCTACGCCCGCGCCCAGTGGTGCCCGTGCGCATGTGCCCCTTCCTGCCCAGACGCATGCGCCTGACCGCCCCCGCCTGCAGCCAGAAGTGCCAGTACCATGCGCCCAATCCCGTTTGGAAGCCTCCGCCTACCTTGTGCCCAGCGATGCTCGCACGGCTGCACCCAACCGCCCCCGCATGCGCCTAGGCCACATTGGGCCATTTTTCTAGGCACGTGATTGTTCATTTACTAGGTCATCCTTGGCCAAATTCTAGGGACATGGTGACTTGATTGGATTAATAATTAGGCAATCACTTGGCCAACAACTAAGCACACGTTTAGCCAACACTTGGCCAAACTTTAGATCAAAAGCCTCAGTGGAGAAATCCTTGTGTCTGATCTTTTGGTGAGTATTGAAGTCTCAATCCCATCAATAGGAATTTCTAATATTTCATCCAAGCCAATGGAAGTAAATTGCATATCTATCCCATTTACTCTTGAAGCATAAGTAGTCCTTATACTCTGCTCACATTCTTTGTCTATCACTTTTTCAAGATTGGCATAAAATTGATATACAAGATTAGTGTATAAAGGCTCTTCATGATCTATTATACTATCCCATCCTTGCCAATCCACATATGTAAGAATTCTATCAAAGAGGAACTCAAATCTATCAATGGTACTTCCAGAGATTACCTGACGATTCTTGAGATAATCGTTGTAACGAGCCTCATGATGCTTGCCCCGGAAGAGTTGATTAGAGGCTTGCATGGTTCTTTTTTTCTTTGGAACTTCTTGAGTCATTTGAGTTTTGCCCTTAGTAGTATTGATCTTTACCATTTCTAGGGTTTTAAAATTCAGAAATCAAGGATATGTAAGATGAATAAGTGAATTGAAGAAGAGATGAAGTGTATTTATGGTGGATTTGTAGTGGGTTATAGGAATTTGAAGAGATGCGGCTGATAGGTGAAGAGGTGGGGATGAATGGAAAATGAAAGGTTGCGTTCGAAAGAGGTATTTTTGTAACGGTCCTACAGGTGCGGTCGACCAGATCGTCGTCCACTGTATCGTTCACACATTGACTTTTATTTCTCAAGAACCTTTGCGGTAGATGAGTTGAATCTGCGGTCGACCGAAAGGTTTGATACGAGTAGTCTGCAAGTATTTTGGAAGCTTTGCGGTTGATGAGTAGAATCTGCGGTCGACTGGAAGGTTTGATACGGGTATTCCGCAAGTATTCTGGAAGCTTTGCAGTCGATGAGTAGAATCTGCGATCGACCGGAAGTTTTGATACAGGTTGTCTGCAAGTACTTTGGAAGCTTTGCGGTCAATGAGTAATAAGCAGCGGTCAACTGGTGGTCTTGTCATGATCTTCCACAAGTCCACTGTCTGTTATGTGGACGACTTTCACTCGTATGCGGTCGACTGCATCTGCACTGGGTATCATCCGAACAACACAAAAAATATGGTTTCGACATGCTATACAATAACACATAAGTTAGAAATTGAAAGTACCAATACTCAAGAGTTTTCTAAGTAAACAAAACATTTTCTCAGTCAAAGGCTTTGTGAAAATATCTGCTAATTGATCATCCGTAGAAACAAAATCAAGTGATATTTCACCTTTAAACACATGGTCACGTAAAAAATGATGTTTAATATCTATATGCTCAGTTTTTGCATGTTCTATAGGATTTTTTATCAGATTAATGGCACTAGTGTTATCACAGTTGATAGAGATACAATCAAAATTCAAGCCATAATCTTTCAAAGTAGTTTTCATCCATAAAACTTGTGCACAACAACTAGCAGCAGAAATGTATTCAACTTCAATGGTAGAAAGAGATACACAAGCTTGTTTCTTGCTATACCATGAAACTAAGGAATAACCAAGAAATTGACAGTGACCACTAGTGCTCTTACGTTCTACTCGACATCCCGCATAATCTGCATCTGTAAATGCTTCTAGCTCAAATGACATAGATTTAGGATACCATAAACCAAAATCTATAGTCCCTTTCAAGTATCTAAGAATACATTTAACATCAATTAAATGAGATTCTCTAGGGGATGATTGAAATCTAGCACATAGACAAACAAATAACATAATATCAGGTCTACTAGTAGTTAAATACAAAAGACTACCAATCATACCTCTGTATGTAGTTTGATCAACCATCTTACCATTCTCATATTTGTCCAATTTAATAGATGTGGCCATAGGAGTATCAGTCTCCTTTGAATCAGCCATTCCAAACCTTTTCAGTAGTTCTCTTTGTGTACTTAGCTTGGTTAATGAAAGTGCCTTCCTTTGCTTGCTTAATTTGTAACCCAAGGAAGAATGTCAACTCACCCATCATGCTCATTTCAAATTCATCCTGCATTGTCTTAGAGAAATCTTTGTACATATTTTCATTAGTAGCTCCAAATATGATATCATCAACATATATTTGAACAATCAAACTTTCATGTGCTTTGTTTTTAATAAAAAGTGTAGTATCTACTATTCCTCTAGAAAAACTTTTTTCAATGAGAAAATTGCTAAGTCTTTCATACCATGCTCTTGTTGCTTGCTTTAAACCATATAAAGCTTTAGAAAGCTTGTAAACATGATTTGCATAAGATTCATGAATAAAACCAGGAGGTTGTTCAACATACAATTCCTCTTGGATGAAACCATTTAAAAAGGCACTTTTAACATCCATTTGAAATAGTTTAAAACCTTTAAAGGAAGCAAATGCAAGTAGCATTCTAATGGACTCTAATCTAGCAACTGGAGCAAAAGTCTTATCATAATCAATGCCCTCTTCTTGATTATATCCTTGAGCAACAAGTCTATCTTTATTTCTAGTCACAAAAGCATGTTCATCAAGTTTGTTTCTAAAAACCCATTTTGTACCAATAATGGTGTGATTAGAAGGTCTAGGTACAAGCTCTCAAACTTTGCTTCTTTCAAATTGATTTAATTCATCTTGCATGGCAATAATCTAAAAATCATCACTAAGAGCCTCATCAATGTTCCTATGTTCTATATGAGACAATAATGCAAAATTATCAACAAAGTTTATAAAGTGTCTTCTTGTTCTTACCTCTTCATTTGGATCACCAATGATTTGATCCTTTGGATGGTTGTGGACAAATTTCCATTCCTTTGGAGGATCAAACTTTGTTTCTTCTTCAAGTGAGGTAGATTCTTGATTGTCAAAGATTTCTTCACTCTCATCCTTTGATGTTGAAGGATTTTCATTTGATTGAATAACATCTTTAATCATTGACTCCACAATTATTTCTTGAATATCACCTTCATTCTCATCTCTTGGCAAATAGATGTTAGATTCATAAAAAACAACATGAATAACTTCTTCAGTTATCATAGTTCTCTTATTATACACATGATAAGCTTTTCTTATTGAAGAATAGCCAAGAAATATACCTTCGTCGGATTTCTGATCGAACTTACCAAGATTGTCTTTGACATTTAAAATAAAACATTTACAACCAAAAACCTTGAAGTAAGAAATGAAAGGAGTTTTGTCAAACATGAGTTCATAAGGGGTTTTCTTCACAAATGGTCTAAGAAGCACTCTATTTACAATGTAACAAGACGTATTTACAGCTTCAACCCAAAAATACTTTGGCAAATTATTTTCACATAACATCGAACGAGCCATTTCCTGTTAAGTACGATTTTTCCTCTCAACAACACCATTTTGTTGAGTTTTTGCAATAGAAAAATTGTGAGAAATCTCATTCTCATCACATAATTTAGTGAAACTATTATTGCAAAATTCTCTACCATTGTCACTTCTAATGGAGATAAGTTTGCATCCATTGGTGTTTTGTACTTGTTTAAAAAACTTGACAAAAGCTCCAAAAGCTTCATCTTTGCTCAACAAGAATAATACCCATGTAAATCTAGAGAAGTCATAAACTATCACAAATGCATACAATTTGCCACCAAGACTCATTGTTTTTATAGTACCAAATAAATCCATATGTACAAGTTCAAGAGGTTTTGAGGTAGAAACCATATTCTTAGATTTAAAGGAACTCTTAACTTGTTTAGAATATTGACATGCATCACAAATACGATCTTTTTCAAAATGAATGGCAGGCAATTCTCTAACATATTCATGTTTTGATAGGTTATGCAAAGTATCCATGGTAATGTGTCCTAATCTACGATGCCAAAAATGTGCATCATCATCTTTCAAAGCAAGACATTTAACATCTTGTTCAACTAAATCATCAAAGTAAAGATCATACATATTTCCATTTCTATTTCCAACAAAAACAATTTTGTTAGAGCAAACATCAAGAATTAAACATGAATCCTTCTTGAAAATAACCTTATAACCATTGTCGCATAATTGACTAATACTAAGCAAATTATATTTGAGATTATCAATAAGAAGAACATTTTTAATAAAAGGATAAGTGTTTTTACCAACATTGTCAATGCCAATGATTTTCCCTTTCTTTTTATCAACAAAAGTCACAAACCCTTCATCCTTTGGTTCAACATCATTAAGTATGGATGCATTTCCAGTCATGTGTCTTGAGCATCCACTATCAAGAAACAATTTGTTCTCCATTGTTTTCAATTGAAGACAAACCTACACCAAATATGTTAATAAGCCTTTTGGTACCCAAATTTTTTTGGGTCCATTGAGGTTAGTTCTTTTAACTACCCATGTGCTTTTAGCACCATTCTCAATCTTTTTCTTCACATAACATCTAGTCACCTTGTGACCATTTTTACACAATAGGTGCAACATATTTTTGAAGAAGTTGAGACATGTGAATAATATGCATGAGATACTCTCTTATGTGCATGTGACATATTTTCATGTGAGTGAGAAAAACTCTTATGTGTGTGTGTGTCATCATTATAGTTATCACCAAATCCAAGACCCCTCTTATCATGAGTGGGTCTTTGCATACCAAGTAATTTGTTCAAATTGTCCCTACCACATGTAAACTTTTGCAAACTAGCACTTAAATCACTCATTCTAACTTTCATGGCATCATAATCACACATCATATCACCCAACTTCTTGTTTCTAGCAACAAGATCAACATTAGCATTTTCAAGGAATTTCAAATTATCATTTAAACCAAGAACATTCTCATCAAGACAGATTTTTGTGGAAATCAACATGGCATTTTCATCTATGAGTGTAGTATTATATGAAGATAGCTTCTCTACTTGACATTTCAAGACTTTGTTTTTCTTGATAATCTTTTTCATTTCTAGATAGAGATTGGAAATGAATTCATCTTTATCAAATACATCACAAACATCATTATCACTTTCACTATCAACTAAAGTAGAAGTTTTTGAAGTATTTACCTCATCTTCAATAGCCATGAAACAGACATTTGCATGTTCAGTTTGTTCTTCATCTTTGCTCCCTTCTTGGTCCCAAGTGCAAGCAAGTCCTTTCTTGTTTTTGGACTTGTACTTCTTTTCTTTTTCTCTTAATTTTGGGCAGTCCGCCTTGAGTGATTTGGACTTTCACATTCATAGCATTGTTTTGAATTGGTATTTATGGATGTGGATGGCTTCTTTTTGAATTTGTTGATGTGTCCCCTTTTGAACATTTTCTTGAAGTTCTTTATAACAAGAGCTATCTCCTCATCATCCATTTCTTCCTCATTACTAGTAGATTCATTTTCGTTGTTCTCTTTGGCTTTGAGAGCAATCTCTCCTTTCCCTTTGTCTTCTACTTCTTGATCATTTAACCACTTCATCCTTATTTCATGAGTGACAAGTGATCCAATAAGCTCTTCCACTGGTTTCTTCTTCAAGTCATGAGTTTCTAGCATAGCAGTGGTTTTACCTTCCCAAGCCTTTGGTAGAGCATTGAGTATCTTCATGTTTTGTTCTCCTATAAAATATGACTTACTAAACACTTTTAAACCGTTAATAATGTTAGTAAAACGAGTAAACATATCAGTAATATTTTCATTTGATTTCATAGAGAAAAGTTCATACTCCCTTGTAAGCATACCAAGTTTTGTCTCCTTTATATGGTTTGTACCTTCATGAGTCACTTGAAGAAGTCTCCACATTTCATGTGCAGTGACGAAGCTTGTCGTACGACTCTTAAATTTAAACCTAACAATTCCTATGTAGATAGGGAAAGTAGGGATCGAATCCACAGAGATTTGTCAACTCTTAAATTAAAATCATTAATCGGAAAGGGTTTCGGGGGGTTTTTGGTATTTTGAGAATATAATTAAAAAGGAATTTGGAATATAAATGATATAAAAAAAAGCGTTAGCAAGGAATTAGTATCAAGTTATATTTTTCATGGGATTAATCATAGATCAAGACATTATTAAGTAATTGGTTTTAGAATCCCGATCAGCTCAGACAGATTCATATCCTTACAAATTAGATTAATCCCGATCAGTTCAGACAGATTCATATCCTTACAAATTAGATTAATCCCGATCAGCTCAGACAGATTATTCTCTAATTTAATTAAACACCACTACCAACCAGCGTGTATAGGATGCTCAATCAAATTGCATTAAGTAAATAAGGCATCACCAACATTAAATTGTATATAACAATCAGCTTAATTATATACAATTTAAATTATATAATTCCACTACTAATTTAATTAAGCCAAGAGTTTAATTATATACAATTTAAATTATATAATTCCACTACTAATTTAATTAAGTCAAGAGCTGCAACTCAATTAAATTAGTAGATGCCACTTGAATCATTAATACAAGATTAATAATCCTAGCTATATAATCACGTTTATTAACTAGATTGTCAATCCAATTAATTCACATAATTATATTAATTAAAACAGAAATTACATAAATACTTAATTAATATATAGATATAAGTATATTAAATAAATATACAAATATATATATATATATATATATAAAGAAAGATTGGATTTATATTAACTAAACAAATTAGGCGGTTCAACTGGCCATTTAAATAAATTAAACTAAAAGTATGGAGGCTCGGCCTTCCATAAAAAAGAAAATAAAAGACATAAAAGTAAATTAAACTAATAGGTGGCTCGACCATCCATTTGCGATATTTAAAGTTCATAAAGCAAAATAAATAAAGACTAGGCGGGTAAACCGACCATAAGTCCAGTTAAATAAATCCAAATAGAAATTAAGTACAAAGAAAATTATCTCATAATCCCATTTATTAATAACTTAACACATATCCTTGCTAACAAAAGGAAATTACTCACAATCCATATTTAATAAATATAAGATGAAATTTATAAACATTAGAATGAAAATTTGAAAGAAATACTCCCCGAAAATATTGAAATTATCCAGACAGAATTTCTTTACTAAATTTTACAAAAAGACTTGAAAAACTATTCTAAAAATTCTAGAAATTATATTAATATGAAGATAATAATAAAAGAAAGAAATTACAAAAGAAATGAAGAAGATTGGAGCTAAATTGGTGTCTCAAATGAGAAATGAAGCTAGCATATTTATAGGGAAATTTCTAGGGCTAAAATGGTCATTTTGACTTCTGGTACTGTAGCAAGTTGACTTGTTGACTTTGACCAGCCGACGGATACTGTTCATGACGTAAGCAGTTATGTCATCATCGACGGTGGTACTGTTCACCGGAGTTACTGTTAATCGATTTTTTTTTTTTTCATCTTCACTTCTCCTTCTTCTTCTTTTTATTTCCAAAATGTACTAAAATACACTGAAAAACTTATAAACAAAAGAAATAGAAAGGAAATGTGAAATATATCAATTAAATGACATAATTAACCGATTTTTAAACAAAATATAGTCATTAAATAGTATAAAAATCAGTTAATTTATGAGTACATCATTCGGATTCATAACATCTTACCCTGTTATACTCATTCATATCAAGTGCACAAGTAAGAGTTTTTATAGCAAGAAAATTTAGGGTCATTTTCTTTTTATCTTCATCATCAAATTCCTCAGATATTTTGTCAATTTTGATACCATCAATAACTTTAAAAGGAACAAAAGGACCATTTTCAACTATATTCCATAATTCATAGTTTAGAGAAGATATATAGATTCTAACTCTATTTTTCCAGAAATTATAATTTGTACCACTCAACAAAGGCAGTCTAGTAGTAGAGTAACCTTCTACCATCATAGTGTTGTCTAGATGTGCCATAGAATCATTGCTTCTAGATGGTTAAACCTTTTAAACAAGAAGACCTGCTCTGATACCAATTGAAAAACCTAAGAGGGGGATGAATTAGGTTTTAACATATTTTTCAAAACTTAATTCAAACACTACTTTCTAAGACAACAAATAACAAACACTTGGTGCTCAACCAGTGTGTGAAATAATGTTTTCAAGAAATTGACAAACAACACAACGATTTATAGTGGTTCGATTTATCCAACAAAATCTAATCCCCACTACCTTGAGCTATCTACTCAAGGATTTCACAAAACTTGTCACTAAATTAGTACAAGAGATAACAATAGAGACTCACCCAATTCCCTTAGGGTTTTTCAACACAAACTCTTACCAAATCAAGGTTCACCCAACTCTTTGAGTTTTACAAAACAACCTTGTTTACGCACCTATCTCTAATACAAAAATTAATAAAATAGATAGACTTAATACAACCACAATTTTCTATGATTCAAGGCTCACTCTAACACTTAGAGTTTTAAGCTCAATACAACCTTGAATAAAACATACAATATAAGAAAAGGAATAGTTTGATATAGATATCACCTTAGTGTGAAGATATATCAATTTAAGGCATAAATACCTTCTTGTGTAATACTTTCTTCTAGATTGCTCAAGAACACCAATGATTTAGTATAAATCCTTCTTTTGAGAATTTCACAATGTAAATGTTATATTTAGGTTCCAAAATGATTTCAAGATGTTCTATATAGAGTAAGAATCAGATTTTTGCTCAAAAAGTCATTCTACTGAGTTTTTCAAACAATTGGGTATTTATATGTGTGCTCCAACGGTCATAAAAATGTCTATTGGAATTCCACTCAAGAGAAGTGCAGTCGACCGCACATCAGATGGGTCATTCGCACCATCATCCGCATGTGTTCCAGAGAGCTCTGGACATACTGCGGACGATGATCTGAGTAGTCCGATCGACCGCACCATCATCCGCAAGTGATTCAGAGAGCTATGGACATTTTGTAGACGATGAGCTGTGAGGTCTGGTCGACCGCACATGCATCCAAACTATGCAAAACAAGATTCTAATCAACTCCAAGAGTTTGTGGAATACATTACATAAAATTTTAAGTAAGTGCATGTATTTTGAAAATCATTTCAAAAACCTAACTCATGTTTTATCTATGTGAAGTGTATTTTGAAAAACATTTCATTTTTATTGAGCAATCTATAAAAATTATTACTCATAGAGGTAGATCTAGAGATACCTAATAGCTATAGAAAGAAATAGTACTACACCTCTAGATCCTATCTAATCCAGAAATTGCTTATCTTCAACGCTTGACAACAAAGGATCTTTCCTGAAGACTTGAAACTTCGATCTTGCATGGATTAGATATATGAATCCTAAAAGACCAACACTTATACAATTAAGCCATTAGATCTTATCAATGTTTGTCATTAATCAAAACTAAGACATTAAAAGCTTTAGAGCTTTCAAAGGTGACTTTCAAGAGCTACCTATTAAGTCAACGAACAAAGATATTGTTCAATCAAATGAAGATCATTCAATACCTAAGGATGAAAGTGAAGAGACCATTGACATTCAAGAATCAACCTCACTTAAAGGAGAGACAAGTCATGATCTTCCAAAGGAATGGAAATACATCCATAATCATCTGAATGATCAAATCATTGGTAATCCCAATGAAGAGGTAAGAACAAGAAGATACTTTATAAATTTTATTGAAATTTTGTATTATTGTCTCATATAGAACATAGGAACATTGATGAAGCTGTTAGTGATGATTTGTGGATCATTGCCATGCAAGATGAACTAAATCAATTGGAAAGGAGTAGAGTTTGAGAACTTGTACCTAGACCTTCAAAATCACACCATTATTGGTACAAAATGGGTTTTTAGAAACATACTTGATGAGCATGGTTTTGTCACTAGAATTAAGGCTAGAGTTGCTCAAATATATAATCAAGAAGAGGGCATTGATTATAATGAGACTTTTACCCAAATTGCTAGATTAGAGTTCATTAGAATGTTACTTGCATTTGCATCTTTAAAAGGTTTTAAATTTTTCAAATGGATGCTAAAAGTTCCTTTTTAAATGGTTTCATCCAAGAGGAAGTGTATGTTGAACAACCTTCTGGTTTTATTCATGAATCTTATGCAAATCATGTGTACAAGCTTTCTAAAGCTTTATATGGTTTAAAGCAAGCACCAAGAGCAAGGTATTTCGACTTAGCAATTTTCTAATTGAAAAAGGTTTTTCTAGAGGAATAGTAGATACTACACATTTTATTAAAAAAAAAGCACATGATATTTTGATTGTTCAAATATATGTTGTTGATATTATATTTGGAGCTACTAATGAAAATATGTGCAAAGATTTATCTAAGACTATGCTACATGTATTTGAAATGAGCATGATGGATGAGTTGACATTCTTCCTTGGCTTACAAAAGAAGGTACATTCATTAACCAAACCAAGTACACAAAAGAACTACTGAAAATGTTTGAAATTGCTAATTCAAAGGAGATTGATACTCCTATGGCCACATCTATTAAATTGGACAAATATGAAAATGGTAATTTATCAAACTACATACAAAGCATGACAAAACCAAATCTCTTGTATATGTTCGGATGATACCCAATGCAGATACGGTCGACCGCATATGAGATAATTGTCGTCCACAGAACAAGTAGTGGACTTGCGGATGATCATAACCAGATCACCGGTCGACCACAGATTACAAGCCATTAACCACAAAGTAGGCAGAGAATGTGCGGATGACCACAATCAATTGTTCGGTTGACCGTACAAACTGATTCTATTATCCGAAAGAAGATATAACAAGGGATAAGCAAATTAGATCAAAAAGTTGTTCAACCATCCATATCTCAAATAGTACCAAAGAAGAAGAAGAGCAACACTACATCTTTATTTCACAAGTAAGAAGAATGAAATATGATTCTATGACTTTTTTGAGCATTGAAATGTACCATCAACTCCAGTACATTTCCTTTTGAAATTATCTTGAAGTATTTTGCTAATGTGCATGATGAGCCTATGTACTATGACTATCTGCTTCAATGCTATGCTAATCTAGAGAAAAATACTCTTGAAGAATATTAAATTGTATATTATGTGTCTAAAGTATATGGTATTGATTTAAAATTCAACCACTATAACTTGGATGATATTTTGAGTACTCATCTTGATGAGATAAAAATTTTTCTTTAATATTCACCAAGTTAGCTATTATTATGCATTCTCCATTCAAGATTTTGAAGATGCTTTTACAAATGGAGAGTCCTTTGTGAATCTTGCAAAAAAGGAATATATTATTTTTAGTCTTGAAAATAATATACTTTGTCATATGTACGTCACTATATTTGTACTCATAGATGGTCATAGGACATTTGTTACTCATTTGTACATGTTTATTATGCTAATGATGTTCAAAGGAAAATAGGAAGAATTTGGTATCTTATGATAAATCACATGATATCTATCATTGATAAGAAAGTTAAGAAAATAGAAAAGAGTCTACTTGATAGAATGTTGCTTTAATGAGTGCTCAAATTGTTTTTCGAGATACCTTTACTTGAGGTTGTTGACAAGAGATATCTTCATAAATATGATTTTGTTGCATACAAGAAGATGCATGACTTATGTTTCAATGATGATTGGAAGTTGAGAAATAAAATATCTCAATAATATTTACCCCAAGTCATTACCGAAACTACAAGATTGATGGGTGAAAATGTACTCATTATTATTTCAATGAGAAAGGAATTGGTCAAGAAAAAGTTTACTATTTGATACTTCCACTAGAGAAAGAATAAGGAAAGGGAAGACATCAATGGAAGAGGAAAAGGAAACTCCTTTTGGTAACTCTATTAGAAAGAAACTAAGTGAAGGAAAATGATTGATGCAAGAGGAATATAGGTTTTATTTCTCCTACAAATGATGCCCTGTGGAATTATTTGAAGCATCTCTCAAACAAAATGTATATTATTCTTGAAAAGTTTGATACTAAAATCCAAGACGTGTTTGAAGAAGTTGTTCAACTTAAATCAAGAGTAAAGTTTCTTCATCACAAGGTTGATAATATATCCACTCATCTTGAGGCATTATATGGAGTCCACATAGATAATTCCTCACATTTTGTTGAGAATACCACATATATGACACATTATCCTATTACTCCTATTGTTGTGTTATCAAGTAGTATTGAGCCATCTATTGTTGTTGATACATCCTCTACCATCATTTTAGAGGATACCACTGTAGTGACTACTATTGGTGATCTACCAGTTTAAACTATTATGATTCAAGAGACCACTCCTTCAACATAATCATTTTTGCAGTTTAAAGTCTATGCTCCCAAGCCTCGGGCTCTAACTTTGGCTACTTGAGGATCATCTTTATAGCTTTCATTTTCTTTTTATATCTATTATGCACAATTTTCATACATTTTCTGTTGCATTATGAACTCTTCATGTAGTAAAATTTTAAATAATGTAGTTTATTGGTTTGATTATTCCCCATGATGACTCCTTGGTAATTGAAAGATTTCATCATACAGATTCTTTTTGAATGATGACAAAGGGGGAGAAAAACTAAGTGTTGATAGAATGTTTAGGAGTTATATTTGTGTTGTGTTCTTTTGGAAACTAACATTTTGCAGGAAAATGAAGATCAAGAACACTTACAACAAAAGGGGAGAATTCTATGCATAAAGGAGAAATCACCTAAAGAAATATACTTGAAGTTCAATAATTTTTGAGGAAAATCAAGAACAAGTGCAAAAGGGAAGACATGTCCAAAAGGGGAGAATCTAAGGAACTTGAAGCATTTGAAGTGAACTTAAATATTAAGTTCATTCAAACCAAGATAAAGAAGAAACAACTCTAAAAGGTTAAGTATGACTATCCTTGGTTTAAATTCTGTTTTCGTTTGATTGAAGGAGAATGGAAATTGTGTTGATGGCCGGGTTGGCCTTATGTGTGATTTTATTTGATATATCTCATCTCTTTTTGCATTGTTGAGTTTGTGTTGTGAAACTGGATTTTATAAGAGTTACAAAGGAAACTTTGTCAAAATATTTACAAAACTCATGCATATTGATAGGGGGAGCTTTCTAATTGTATTATAAATGTTTTTAATACTGGAAGGAAGGAGGATACAGAGGTTGGTGGAAAAATAGGCTCTTTTGAGCCTATACAAGCTAGGAAGTGATCTCATACACTTACAATGAATCTTTTCATTTTGAGAGCCAATATTTGTTAAAAAAATGTTTCATTTAATATATTTCTTGATATCATCAAACTATAAATGTGTTATATACTATATGTGATATCTTACAAATACCTAGCATATTGAAAAGGGGAGCATTTTACAATGTTTCATACATATTCTATAAACTCTTTATTACTTTGAATCCTTGCAGTTAATTGTTTTACCTATCACATTGCATCAATATTTGTCATCATCAAAAAGGGGGAGATTGAAAGCCCTAAAGCTTTTAAATGTCTTAATTTTGATTAATGACAAACATTGATGAGGACTAATGTCTTGTTTGTATAAGTGATAGAGTTTTTGGATTCATGATTGATTCCATGCAAGGACAATATTTCAAGTCTTAAAGGAAGTATACAAGTCAAGACTATCAAGATTTAAAGACAAGCTTTTATTGGATCAGATAGGAATTAGATGTATAGTTTTAGAGTTTAATATATTTTGATATCTCTAGTCTTACCTCTAATTGAGTAATGGTTTCTAAAGGTTACTTTATGAACTTAAAACGTTATTTCAAAATGTTTTTAATATGTTAAAATATGTTTTGGTATTTCGAAAACCATGCATTGTGATTTCAAAACTTAAATGGTTCATAAACTCTTGTTGGATTGATACCATAACTTATATGGTTGATTGAAATCATCATTTTTGTGTTAGAGCATTGTTGATACACAAATGAACATGTTTCAATCGACCTAAAGTGGTCTATGTATCGTCCACAAGTTAGTTTATCTTGTTGATGCATCTGCTGTCAAATTTGTTCATCTGTCAACTTGTGGATGACCATGCGGTCGATCGAAAGATGAAAATCACCATCCGAAGGTTGTCCAGTGAGTTTGCGGATGATGTTGCGAACGATGCAATGGTCGACCGCAAGTTGCTAGTGGGTTTCCAACAACTTTATTTTTTACCGTTAGGAACAAAACTATAAATTCCAAAACCTTTGGAAGTCTTTACAAGAACAATTTTTGAGCAAAAACATTGTATATCTTGATCCTATAACATCTTAGAAACATTCCCAAACCCTCTCTAAACATCAATCTTGTTAAAATCATTCAAGAAGGGTTTTTACATTCAAATGTGAATTTTGAGCAATTTTGGCAAGCCATTACTCAAAGAGGTGATTGTGATTCAAATTGATATATCTTCACATTAAGGTGATATCTATCAAACTCTTTATTTCTTATTATTGAATGTAATTGTATCAAGGTTGCAAGTAGCATAAACCCTCAGTGTTAGGGTAAGCCTTGTGTAGGTTGTTTTGTTTTCAAGGTTTGTTTGTAAAACCTTTGGGTGAACCTTGAATTGAATTTTATTGTTAGGATTCACTAAGGAGAGTGGTGAGATTATTGTATAATCAAGATTGTGTTTGTAAAACTCAAGAGTTGAGTGAGCCTTGATTGGTTGAGAGGTTATTTGTAAAACCCTAGGGTGAATTGGGTGAGCCTCTTTTGTAATCTCATTCATTTGATTAGTGAAGGAATTTGGTAAAATCCTTGACTAGGTAACTCAAGGTAGTGGATTAGGTTTTGTTGGATAAACTGAACCACTATAAATCATTGTGTTCATTGCTCTAATTTCTGCATTTTATTTGAATATATTTTTACTCACACAACTAGCACATCAAGTGTTTGATATTTGTTGTTAAAGAGGTGTTTTGTTGAATTAAGTTGAAAAATCGGATAAAACCCTAATTTACCCCCTCTTAGGTTTTTCATTATGAAATCCAGAGTTAAAAACATTAGTATTGTGATTTGATGATAATGTAAGCTTACTGGGTTTTAGTACATTGAAGGTCACTCTCTAGATACTAGAACTTGTTCTTTTACATGCTTGAGATTAAATTTAAATAAGATCTTGGTTGATTTGGGGATGACATAAGGCCTTCTTTGATAGTTTGAGGCTTTCTAAACGAACCATACTTATATATATCCTCATTTATTTACCATTTAATGGTTTCAATACCATTTAATTTCTTTGATAAATAACCTCATTTATTACTTTTTTATCCAGATATTTTATTGAGAATGTATTAAAATGTTTTAATCTATATTGAAAAGTTATAAACACTGCTGATAAAGGATTATGAGATATTGTAAAAAATCGAAAGGTAAAAAACTCATATATATGATATCTTAAAAAAAAAAAAAGAGAAAGAAAATAGAAAAGTGAAAAAAAATGAAGAGATATTATGGAAAAGGTTTTCTTCAAGAAATGTAATTCATTCTCAATTTAAACTCTTGAAATATTTTGTATATTTCTATTCTTCGTTTGTAGCCAAATCCCGAACTTAGCATTACAAGCTTAAAAGTCCTATTTGACCCAGATAGACCACAGTTTTTATCATTAGTGGAGAGTTTGTGAGTTTACAAGTTTATAAGTTGTGTATAGAAACTAAGAATGTATTTTTATTTACATAGTGACTTTATTATTATCCTTTCATTATACTGATAACATGTTTTAAAAAAAATAAAATTTTTATAAAGGGTTTTATGTTTTTCACAGTTACATTTTGTTAACTTTGAATATTAATGTTAAACTTATAAATGATATTCAATTATACAAGCATAATTTTTTTTCAAATAAAAAAGGGTTAATTGTGAAAGTTGTATTAAAATTAATATAACACTTTGTTACCATATTAATCTTGTTTAAGTTATTTATACTTGTACATTTTGTGTTTATATTTTGCTTGAGGGCAAACAAAGAGATAGTGTGAGAGAATTTAATGTAATCATAAATTAACTGATTTTTATATTATTTAATGACTATATTTGATTTAAAAATCAGTTAATTATGTCATTTAATAGATATATTTCATGTTTCCTTTCTATTTTTGTTGTTTGTAAGTTTTCTAGTGTATTTTAGTCCACTTTGGAGATAAAAAGAAGAATAAGAAATGTCGAAAAAGTTTTTTAAAAAAATTCATGTCATTCGATGATGTGGTGCAAGCAGAAGAATATGACATGTGGCGCAATCAGAAGATGACAAGTGGGCTTCTAGAAGCTGCAACGTGGACCAATGAAGACGCGACACGTGACAATGTGTGGGGAAATTAGGCCACCAACTGAATTTTTCAACATTTTGTTTGCGAAATTATCAATTTGCCCCTGATTTTTGTGCCTATAAATAGAAAGCTTATTTTTACCAATTTAAACACCAATTTAGCTTCAATCTTCTCCATTTCTTTTGCAATTTCTTTCTTTAATTATTGTCTTCATCTTAGTGTATTTTCCAAAATTTTTAGAATAATATTTCAAGGATTTTTGTAATATTTAGTAAAGAAATTATGTCCAAATAATTTCAATATTTCCGAGGAGTTTATCTTTCAAATTTTCTTTCTAATGTTTATAAATTTCATCTTATATATATTAAATATGTATTGTGAGTAATTTCCTTTTGTTAGTAAGGATATATGTTAGGTTATTAATAAATGAGATTATGAGATAATTTTCTTTGTACTTAATTTATATTTGGATTTATTTAACTAGCCTTATGATTAGTTTACCCGCCTAATCTTTATTAGTTTTACTTTAAGCACTTTAAATATAGCAAATAGATGGCCGAGCCATCTAATTAGTTTAATTTACTTTTATGTCTTTTATTTTCTTTTTTATGGAAAGTTAAACCTCCTTAGTTTAATTTCTTTTTATGGAAGCCAAGCCTCCATACTTTTAGTTTAATTTATTTAAATGGTCGGTTGAACTACTTAATTCGTTTAGTTAATATAAATTCAATCTTTCTTTATATATATATATATATATATATTTGTGTATTTATTTAATATACTTATATATATATATATTAATTGAGTATTTATATAATTCTTGTTTTAATCAATATAATTGTGTGAATTAATTGGATTGACAATCTTGTAAATAAATGTGATTATATAGCTAGGATGATTAATCTTGTATTAATGATTCAAGTAGTATCTACTAGTTTAATTGAGTTGCAGCTCTTGACTTAATTAAATAAGAAGCAAAATTATATAATTTAAATTATATATAATTAAGTTGACTGTTATATATACAATTTAATATTGGTGATGCCTTGTTTACTTAATGTAATTTGATTGAGCATCCTATACACACTAGTTGGTAGTGGTATTTAATTAAATTAGAGATTAATATGTATGAGTTTATCGGGATTCTAAAACCAACTACTTAATAATGTCTTTATCTATGATTAATCCCATGAAAAATATAACTTGATACTTTAACTAATAATGTCTTATCTTGAGCTAACTTCATTTGTATTCCAACATTGATGAGCGTGTCGTTGCGCTATCAAATTAAATTCCAAACTTTACTAACAGGAAGGGTCGAACTCACAGGAACTTGTAAAATTTCAGATAAAGTAAATTGATCGAGATTTTGGAGGAAAATATTCAATTTTTACGTACAAGATTAAAACTTTAAATGAAATAAGTGACAAATCAACTAAAAATCAATTGATAGAAAAACGTTAGGAAGGACTTTGTATTTTGGTTTTATTTATTCAGGATTAATCATTGATAATAACCTATTTGAGTGATGACTTAGAATTCCGCGTAACGCTACAAATTCTGATTCCTGTAAAAGTTAAGTTAATTCCCGAGAAGCATGACAAATTATCTTTAACCTAATTAAACTAAATCACCAAATCACTCACATAAAATAGTCAATTAAGTTATTAAGCATGAGGACAACATCAACATAAATTACATAAAATTAATAGCTGATTAAAATCATGCAATTCGTTTCAAACAATTCTCTACTAATTAATCAAATACATATTTAAATTAATCAATAATTACTACTTTTAGTTATCGAAAACCGATTCTGTATAACCCTAGTTAATCAACTTTGTAAAACAAGTAAGATGACCAATAGTAATTGAAATAACATAATTGATAGAATAAAACCAACAATTGTTCAAATAATCAAATACAAATAATGATCCCTTAAAAAGATCGGATTTTTAATGACATAACAAAAATCTCATATTTTCGAAATAAAGTAAATCTAATACATGTCCTTGTCAACTATAAACATTTACTCACAATCCATAAAAAAACACAACATAAAAAGATTATGGGAAAGAGAGAAACTCATTACTCAGAAATCCGATTTCCCAAGAAGCTCCAACCCTTGATCTTCTACAATGCTCGGAAACAAAGTATCTAAGGTGCTTGACACCCAAAACTAAACTATTAAGTCCTACATATAGCTAGAAAAGGTCCTAGGGTTAATTACACAAGAGTCCTAAATAAAAACTACTTAAAAATAGCTTAAAAACTTCAATTCGTAGAGTGGACGCCCGACATAGCAAAGTGAACGCATGAGAGACACTGACGCATCCACTTGGATGCTTGCTGCTATCAAACTTCTGATGGTGGACGCGTGAGGTCTGATGGACTTGTCCACTTTCTAGCATTGCGCGTCCACTTCACCTCCGGTCGACCAGAAGATGAAAAATCATCATCCGGTGGTTGTCCAGTGAGCTTGCGGATGATGGTGCGGACGACCAGTCTGATGTGCGGTCGACAGCACTTCCTGAGTGGGTTTCCAACAACTTCATTTTTTACCGTTGGGAACAAACCTTTAAATACCAAATACTTTGAAATTCTTTCTAAGAAGATTTTTTGAGCAAAAACATTATATATCTTGATCCTATAACATCTTAGAAACATTCCAAAACCCTTTCTAAACATCAATCTTATTAAAATCATTAAAGAAGGGTTTTTACATTCAAAGGTGAATTTTGAGCAATCTTGACAAGCCATTACTCAAAGAGGTGATTGTGATTCAAATTGATATATATCTTCACATTAAGGTGATATCTATCAAACTCTCTATCTTTTATTATTGATTGTAATTTTATCAAGGTTGCAAATAGCATAAAACTCTAAGTGTTAGGGTGAGCCTTGTGTAGGTTGTTTTGTATTCAAGGTTTGTTTGTAAAACCTCTGGGTGAACCTTGAATTGAATTGTATTGTTAGGATTCACTAAGGAGAGTGGTGGGATTATTGTATAATCAAGATTGTGTTGTAAAACTCAAGGGTTGAGTGAGCCTTGATTGGTTTGAGAGGTTATTTGTAAAACCCTAAAGTGAATTGGGTTAGCCTCTTTTGTAATCTCATTTATTTGATTAGTGAAGGGATTTGATAAATCCTTGAGTAGGTAACTCAAGGTAGTGGATTAGGTTTTGTTGGATAAACCGAACCACTATAAATCATTGTGTTCATTGCTCTAATTTCTGCATTTTACTTGAACTCATTATTTCTCACACAACTAGCACACCAAGTGTTTGATATTTGTTGTCAAAGAGTTGTTTTATTGAATTAGGTTGAAAAATCGGATAAAAACCTAATTCACCTCCCTCTTAGGTTTTTCACATTGAATTCTCCCATTTTGTTGTAAGTGTTCTCGATGTTCATCTTCCTGCAAAATGTTAGTTTCCAAAAGAACACAACACAAATATAACTCCTAAACATTGCTATCAACACTTAGTTTTTCTCCCCCTTTGTCATCATTCAAAAAGAATGTATATGAAGGATTAAAATAAGGTCAAAAGCATATAATAAAATCTTTCAATTTACCAAGGAGTCATCATGGGGAATAATCAAACCAAGAAACTACATTACTTAAAATTTTACTACATGAAGAGATCATAATGTAGCAGAAAACATATGAAAATAGTGCATTATAGATATAAAAAGAAAATGAAAGGTATAAAGATGATCCTCAAGTAGCCAAAACTAGAGTCCGAAGCTTAGGGAGCATAGACCTTATGAATGAGTGGTCTCCGGAATGATAATAGCATTAACTGGTAGGTCATCAATAGAAGTAGTCACTACAGTAGTATCCTCTGAATTGATGGTAGAGGATGTATCAGCAACAATAGATAGCTCAATACTACTTGATGACACAACAATAGGAGTAATAGGATTCTTTGTCATATATGTGGTCTTCTCGTCAAAATGTGAAGAGATATCTATGTGGACTCCATATAATGCCTCAAGATGAGTAGATATATTGTCAACCTTGTGATGAAGAAACTTTACTCTTGATTTTATGTTGAACAACTTCTTCAAACACATCTTGGATTTTAGTATTAAACTTCTCAAAGATAATATCCATATTATTTGAGAGATGCTCCAAATCATTCCACAAGGCATCTTTTGTACGAGGAATAAAACCTATATTCCTCTTGCATCAAACATTTTCCTTTTCACATAGTATGGAACATGCCATTTCTTGTAAAGTACGATTTTTCCTTTCAACAACACAATTTTGTTGAGGAGCTTTTGCAATTGAAAAATTGTGAGATATATCATTCTCATCACATAATTTTGTAAAAAAAATACTATTGCAAAACTCTATACCATTATCACTTCCAATGAAGATAAGTTTGCAACCAATGGTGTTTTGTACTTGTTTAAAGAGCTTGACAAAAACTTCAAAAAATTCATCTTTACTCAACAAGAAAAATATCCAAGTAAATCTAGAAAAATCATCAACAGTCACATAGACATATAGTTTGCCACCAATTCTCATGGTTCTCAAAGCACCAAATAAATCCATATGTACAAGTTCAAGAGGTTTTGAAGTAGAGACATTTTCTTTGATTTGAAAGAACTCTTGACTTGTTTACATGCATCACAAATATGATCTTTCTCAAAATTAATGTTAGGCAAACCTCTAACATACTAAAGTTTTGAAAAAATATGCAAAGTATCTATGCTAACATGTCCTAATTTACAATGCCAAAGATATGTATCATCAACTTTCAAAGAAAGGCATATAACATTTTGTTCAACTAAATCTTCAAAATAAATATCATACATATTTTCATTTCTTCACACTTGCAGATGATCATTCTTGAGCTTGCGGTCGACCAAAACTTTTCCTTGGGTCGTCCGCAACCTTACTATCCACTTAGTGGATGATCTATTTTTCCATGCGGTCGACTGGAACCTTCTCAAGGGTCGTTCTCAAGTTCACCAGAACTACCAGTCTTTACTTAAAGACAAAATCCACTTATATCATGATATTTATATAATAATCAGTGTTTGTGATAAAAATTTGTAAGAGAATTATATTAAACAATATGACAAGACAACTCAATTATCACAATATGCAATTAACATGTTTCATGAGGAAATAATTTAGCATGAAGAGTATATACAAAATACAAAAACCAATTAGAAAATTAATCAAGTATTTGTATTGAAAACACTTTTTAACCACATATAGCATTATGATCTAATTTACATAATTCATAATCAAGAAATTCGTACTAAAGATTTAATCTCAAAAGAATGAATTTCTTCATGACCTTCATGAAGAACATTGTACCTTAGTATATCATGTTTGATTGAGCAAATTCTCTAGACATATTGTATTGCTCCTTCATGATCAACATTTTGAGTTACCTACAAAGAAGATGAAACTTTTGGTATCCAAGTGACTTTGGATCCATGAGAATTAGTCAAATTTGTTTTAACAATCCAAATATTTTTTGCACCATTCTCGATTTTCTTCTTGGCATAACATATATTTACCTTATGGCCAAACTTACCACAATAGGTACAACATTTTCTTGATGACATATGAGTATGAATGTGATGTGTATGATGTACATGATGTACTCTATGATGTGCATGTGAGATATTCTTGTGTGATAAATTTTATGTGTATGCGAGACATCATCATGTGTATCAATAAAACCAATACCTCTCTTATTATTAGAGAGTCTTTGAGTACCAAGTAATTTATTCAAATTATCTCTACCACATGTGAGTTTATGTAAGCTAACACTTAAATCATCTATTCTCAACTTCATAGCATCATAGTCACTCATCATGTCATTCAATTTCTTGTTTCTAATCACAAGATCATTATAAGCATTTTCAAGAAATTTTACCTTATCACATAGACCAAGAATATTTTAATCAAGAGTCATTTTGGAAGAAAGCAATAAAGAATTTTCATCAAGTAATTTAGCATTCTCCAATAACAAATTTTCAACTTGACATTTCAAGAATTTATTCTTCTTGATGACTTTCTTCATTTCATGATAGAGATTAGCAACAAATTCATCTTGATCAAATATATCACAAATATCATTGCAATCATTTTCACTAACATGCAAAGTTTGTGAGGTAGAAGTACTTACCTCATCTTCAAGAGTCATAAGACAAGTGTTTGCAAACTCGGATTGATCGTTTTCTTCATTTTCACTTTCTTCTTGATTTGATGTGCATGTCAATCATTCATGTGCAACTTCAAGTAATCTCCATATTTCATATGCGGAACTACAACCACTTACTCTATTGTATTCATCTAAATCAAGAGCAAAACAAAGAATATTCATAGCAATAAAGTTTGAAGTAATTTTCTTTTTATCATCTTCATCAAACTCATTAAGAGTTTTCTCAACACTTCTTCATTTTATAATCTTAGTGGGAACATAAGGACCATTTATAACAATATTCCATAAATCAAAATCAATGGAGGAAATATAAATATGAATTCTATCTTTCCATAAAGTGTAGTTATAGTCATTCAACAAAGGTGGAAACCATTACTCAATTAGAGGTAGAACTAGAGATATCAAAATATATAACTCTAAAACTATACCTCTAGTTCCTATCTAATCTAATAAAAGCTTGTCTTCAAATCTTGATAGTCTTGACTTGTATACTTCCTTGAAGACTTGAAATCTTGTTGTTGCATGGATTAAATCATGAATCCAAAAACTCTATCACTTGTACAAATAAGACATTAGTCCTCATCAATGTTTGTCATTAATCAAAATTAAGACATTAAAAGCTTTAGGGCTTTCAAAACGAAACAAAACTTTTTTTTTAACTATAAACAACACAAACATAAACCATAAACAACACAAAACAACAATAAACCAACACAGAAAAACACAAACATTAAAAACAAGACTCCTACACACTGGAACAAGTCATTGTCCTTAATGTCACAACTTAATCAATACAAGAAAAACAACAAAAACAAACCAACAAAACCAAAAAAAAATCCTCCTCAGAAGAAGGCTAAGAAATCAGCCTCTTAGAACTTGAACTCTTTGTTGGAATACGGCCTTGCTCCCGCTCTATCTGACAAACCTGAGGATGCATCCACTCACCACAGTGATACTCGTAACCAAAAAACTATAAAAGGTCCAAGGAAACAACTTGGGAAGATAAGACGTGCTCCCGATGAACTGTGTCAGCAATATAGGTATCCTGAGATGCTCAAAATAATGAGAAAAAAGCAAAACATGTGGAAAAGTTTTATTTTGAGATTTCTGTTTAACAACTTCTCGCATATTAGCAATAAGTAAATGAGCCAAAGGAATACCAGATAATGTATCACCTAAGCCATTAGTTAAATGATATAGAAAACAAAGATCTAAATAGCGCATTTCATTATGAGATGATGACTTAGATAAAACATTATGACCAAGAATATGCATAATGAGGAGTGGAAAAGCCTGAAGATCTTTAGCCATTAGCTTATACTTTTCACGCACTCTTTCAGTTTTTCTTCGGTACAAGCCAAACATAGAACAATCATCCTCAAAATTATAAGTCTCATCAGTGAGAACTTTCTGCCAATGAAACTCAGGAAGAGAACTTTCGTTAGGAGAATTGAAAAAATTTGACAAAGAAGCACATGTAATATCAACTAAATGACCCCGAACGAAAGAGATAATCTTGTTGTGATCCTTACTATGTTTATTATCTATATTAGCATAAATTTCACAAATAAGCTGAGGATAATAATCTTGGCCCAAATCGAGAATACTTTCCCAACCAAGAGTTTGGAAAGTATCCCGAATATGAAAAATAAATTCAGCATCAGGGGACAGGGGATGCTCAACTAACAAATTGCAAACCTGATGGGAGTCATACCAGTTAGAATTATCTAAACTGGTAAAACGAGATTGATCAAATTGAGCTCTAGAAGTTCTCCCAAGTTTGACACCAAGATTTTTTGTTCTAGGCATGATGTAAACAAGAAATCCAACAATGCAATGACAAAGAAACAAAACCCACAAAAAAAATTCAAACAATCCTAACACAAAATTGCCACAAAGAACATGGGAAATGGACGGTTTTGTGGCAGAGAAAACGGACGCAGGAAGAAGAAGAGATGCGGCCAAGAAAAGGACAAAAGAAAAGAAAAGAAGAAAAAGAAAGAAAGAAAAAAAGGAAAGAAAAGGGTTTATATTATTGGTTTCACTTAATGAAACAATGTAGTTTCATGGTTTTTACTTTTGTTTTGGAAATTTTTTTCTTTTCTGGAAGATGGCTGCGTGACTCTGTGGAAATGTCCACTTGGACTTGTGAAAAGAAAATCGATGCATCCACTTGGACAGATAAGAAGACTAGGATGCATCCACATTCAATATTTTTCATAGAAGTGGTCGTGCGAAGTAGCTAGGCGCGTCCACTTGGACGTGTGAGAAAAGAATGGCGCATCCACTCTCAGTAGTTTTTGCAATATGTTATTTCCACAATGGTTGGACTCTTGATTTATGTTAGACTGTTCTCATACTTGAAAACAAATAATAGAAAAAACACCTAAATGTGATAAAAAACAATAGAGAAGAAAAGAAAAGTATACTCATTTGGGTTGCCTTCCAAAAAACACATTTGTTTAACGTCCATGGCTTGACACAGTTCATGCTCATGCTTCCAAATAGGATGGTTGAAGAAACTTAACGGCCTCCACCTCTTGATTGACAAATTAATCATAATAAAGCTTCAAGTGATGGCCATTGACTTTAAAAACTTTCCTTGTATCAAAACTTTGAATTTCTACAGCTACATGATCAAAGACATTTATCAAGAAAAATATAAACACAAAATATACAAGTATAAATAATTTAAACAAGATTAATATGGTCACAAAGTGTTATATTAATTTCAATACAAATTTCACAATTATCCCTTTCTATTTGAAAAATAATTGTGCTCGTGTGCTTAAATATCATTATAAGTTTAACATTAATATTCAAAGTGAACAAAATGTGACTGTGAAAAACATAAAATCCTTAATAAAAATTTTGTTTTTTTAAAACATGCTATCAATATAATGAAACGATAATAACAAAGTCACTATGTAAATAAAAATACATTCTTAGTTTCTCAACACAACTTATAAACTTGTAAACTCACATACTCTCCACTAATGATGAAAATTTTGCTCGATCTGGGTCAAATAGGACTTTTAAGCTTGTAATGTTAAGCTCGGAATTTGGCTACAAATAAATGATAGGAATATACAAAATATTTCAAGGGTTTAAATTGAGAATGAATTACACTTTTTGAAGAAAACCTTAGCCATAATATCTCTTCATTTTTCACTTTTCTATTTTCTGTCTCTTTTTTTTTTTTTGAAGAGATCATATATATGAGCTTTTTTACCTTTTGATTTTTGAGAATATCTCATAATCCTTTATCAGCAGTGTTCATAACATTTCAATACAGATTAACACATGTTAATACATTCTCAATAAAATATATGGATAGAAAAGTAATAAGCGAGGTTATTTATCAAAGAAATTAAATGGTAATTAAACCATTCATACATGTTAGCTCAAATCACATAGTAATGTACTAAAACACACAGTAAACTTACATTATCATCAAATCACAATACTAATATTTTTAACTTTGAGTTTCATAACATGAATAAGAATATTTTTGTCAAATTGCTAAGATATTAAATTGATTTATTCGAAAAATTTTTACAGAAAGGGGTACAATTATAAAAGGACTGAAAAATTCAACATAAAATTACATAACATCTTAAAAAGTTATAATACATGCATGATTTATTCAAGAAGACAACAAATTATTAAAAACAATGTATTTAAAGGTGTGGATCAAGAATCAAATGAGTTTAATCACTGACTCTTTACTCAAACCACCCCCCACACTTGAGAATTACATTGTCCTCAATGTAAAAACATACAAAGTTTTAAAAACAACAATATTATTCCACAGCTTTTAATAAAAATAAAAAAATAACACATTTATTTAAAAAGAAAAACTTACAACTTTAACTCTAAATCCATTGAATCTCTTTTTCGCTTGTTGCTGGAAATTGACCAGTTAATTGGAGATACTTTTGGATCTGTCTCTTGTATAAAAGTTACTAATTCATTGAATAGCTCATTGGTCGTTTTGCAAATACAATTATTCTTCGTGCTATTTGAGATAGAAGTTTATGTGTAACAGCTATGTCAAGAAATGCTAACAAACCATCAAAGTAGTGATCAACATTTAAAAGACCAATTATTCTGCCATATATTTCTTTCAAAGGAGTGAGAATTACACCTACCGTGAGAACTTTGTTTGGCTGATTTGTTTCAATATGAACAAGTGTTTGGTATGGCTGGTGTGCTCAAGCAATCTCTTCAATTAATCCAGCATTTCCTCCTCCGTATACTACACCGATCTTTTGATGAGCTAATACTCTTCCCAATTGGATAGCAGCAATTAGATGTGAAATAGTAGCACCCACAGTTGTTCCTCCAAATACTATGTATGTTTTTTAGACTTCTTATTGATGGACCTTCCATAGTAATGGTTTCAAAAGTGATTATGTTACACACTAAAAAGAAAATAAACAAATAAAACAAATCAAGAAAGAAAAAATAAAAATAAGTAGTTGTGATTGTAGCTCACATCTTCCTCTAGTTTTACGTCTAGTAACGGTTTCAAACACCTTTTATGAGTCGGAGATATGCTGCTCATCCAGCTTTCTTAAAAATTGGCAAATAGGATTGTTTAAATTCAGATACTGAAAATTGTACCGAAATTGTTCACTTTTGAATTGTTTCCATAACCCGAGATTTTCCATTTGAACGTATCCTCTAGAATACGAATCAAGAGTCAGTTTGATATCATCTAATGACTCTTCACTCAGTCCATTCTGAGTGATAGCAATTTTATCTTCTCGACTATCGGATAAATACCCAAGTGAATGACAACTGACATCACAATTCAATCTAGTACTGATATACTCATAAATTAACTGATTTTTATGTTATTTAATGACTATATTTTGTTTGAAAATCGGTTAATTATATTATTTAATGGATATATTTCACGTTTCCCTTCTATTTCTTTGTTTGTAAGATTTTCAGTGTATTTTAGTTTATTATGGAGATAAAAAGAAGAACAAGAAGAAATGTTGGAGAAGTTTAAAAAAAAAAAATCTGTCATCCGATGCTGTGGCGCAATCAAAAGATGACACGAGTCGCAATCAAAAGATGACATGAGTCGCAATTAGAAGATGACAAGTGGCGCATTCAAAAGGGGACAAGTGGCGCTTCTAGAAGCCGCAATTTAGACCAATGAGGACGCGACATGTGGCAAAGTTGGAAATTAGGCCACCAACTAAATTTTCAAGACTTTGGGGTGCAAAATGACCATTTTGCCCCTCATTTTTGTGGCTATAAATAGGAAGCTTATTTTTATGATTTAAACACCAATTTAGCTCCAATCTTCTCCATTTCTTTTGCAATTTATTTCTTTTACTATTGTCTTCATATTAGTATATTTTTCAGATTTTTTAGAATAGTATTTCAAAGCTTTTTGTAATAATATAGTAAAAAAATTATGTTCGGATAATTTCAATATTTCCAGGAAGTTTGTGTTTCAAATTTTCTTTCTAATGTTTATAACTTTCATCCTATATTTATTAAATATGTATTGTGAGTAGTTTCTTTTGTTAGCAAGGATATGTGTTAAGTTATTAATAAATGGGATTATGAGATAATTTTCTTTGTACTTAATTTCTATTTGGATTTATTTAACTGGCCTAATGGTCAGTTTACCCGCCTAGTCTTTATTTATTTTGCTTTATGCACTTTAAATATCGCAAATGGATGGCCGAGCCACCTATTAGTTTAATTTACTTTTATGTCTTTTATTTTATGTATTATGGAAGGCCGAGCCTCCATACTTTTTGTTTAATTTATTTAAATGGCCGGTTGAACCGCCTAATTTCTTTAGTTAATATAATCCAATCTTTCTTTCTATTAATATATATATATGTGTATTTATTTAATATACTTATATATATATATTAATTAAGTATTTTTATATAATTCCTGTTTTAACCAATATAATTGTGTGAATTAATTGGATTGACAATATAGTTAATGAATGTGATTATATAGCTTGGATTATTAATCTTGTATTAATGATTCAAGTAGCATCTACTAATTTAATTGAGTTGCAGCCCTTGGCTGAATTAAATTAGTAGCGGAATTATATAATTTCAATTGTATATAATTAAACTGATTGTTATATATACAATTTAATGTTGGTGATTCCTTATTTGTTTAATGAAATTTGATTGAGCATCCTATACACGCTGGTTGGTAGTGGTGTTTAATTAAATTAGAGATTAATCTGTTTGAGCTGATCGGGATTAATCTATTTTGTAAGGATAGGAATTTGTCTGAGTTGATCGGGATTCTAAAACCAACTACTTAATAATGTATCTATGTATGATTAATGCCATGAAAAATATAACTTGATACTAGTTCTTTGCTAATGTTTTTTATATCATTTGTATTCGAAATTTCATTTTAATTCTTTTTACAAAATCCAAAACCTCAAAAATATTTATTTTAATTGTTGTCATTACATTATTCTCAAAATTCCAAAAAAAAAACCCCAAAACCTTTTCCGAATAACGATTTTAATTTAATAGTTGACAAATCTCTGTGGATTGGATCCCTACTTTCCCTATCTACATAGAAATTGTTAGGTTTAAATTTGAGAGCCGTACAACAGGCTTCGTCAAGTACATTTATAACAAACTCTCATTCTTTTGCTGATGTACTTATAAATTAACTGATTTTTATGTTATTTAATGACCATATTTTGTTTAAAAATCGGTTAATTATATTATTTAATGGATATATTTCACATTTCCCTTCTATTTATTTGTTTGTAAGTTTTTCAATGTATTTTAATTCATTATGGAGATAAAAAGAAGAAGAAGAAATGTTGGAGAAGATAAAAAATAAACAAATCAATGTCATTCGATGACAAGTGGCGCAATCAGAAGGTGACAAGTGGCGCTTCTAGAAGCTGTAATTTGGACCAATAAGGATGCGACAAGTGGCCAAGTTGGGAAATTAGGTCACCAACTAAATTTTCAAGACTTTGGGGTGCAAAATGACCATTTTGCCCATGATTTTTGTGGTTATAAATAGGAACCTTATTTTTATGATTTAAACAACAATTTTGCTCCAGTCTTCTCCATTTGTTTTGCAATTTCTTTCTTTTATTATAGTCTTCATCTTAGTATTTCAAGGCTTTTTATAATATTTAGTAATAAAATTCTGTGCGGATAATTTCAATATTTCCGGGGAGTTTATCATTCAAATTTTCTTTCTAATGTTTATAAATTCCATCTTATATTTATTAAATATGTATTATGAGTAATTTTCTTTTGTTAGCAAGGATTTGTGTTAAGTTATTAATAAATGAGATTATGAGATAATTTTCTTTGTACTTAATTTCTATTTGGATTTATTCAACTAGACTTATGGTCGGTTTACCCGCCTAGTCTTTATTTATTTTGCTTATGCACTTTAAGTATCGCAAATGGATGGCCAAGCCACCTATTAGTTTAATTTACTTTTATGTCTTTTATTTTCTGTATTATGGAAGGTCGAGCCTCCGTACTTTTAATTTAAATTATTTAAATGGCCGGTTGAACTGCCTAATTTCTTTAGTTAATATAAATACAATCTTTCTTTCTATATATATATATGTGTGTGTGTAATTATTTAATATACTTATATATATATATATATATTAATTGAGTATTTATATAATTCCTGTTTTAACCAATATAATTGTGTGAATTAATTGGATTAACAATCTAGTTAATGGATGTGATTATATAGCTAGGATTATTAATCTTGTATTAATAATTCAAGTAGCATCTACTAGTTTAATTGAATTACAGCTCTTGGCTGAATTAAATTATTATTGGAATTATTTAATTTCAATTGTATATAATTAAGTTGATTGTTATATACAATTTAATGTTGGTGATGTTTTATTTGTTTAATACAATTTGATTGAGCATCCTATACACACTGGTTGGTAGTGGTGTTTAATTAAATTTGAGATTAATCTGTCTGAGATAATCGGGATTCTAAAACCAACTACTTAATAATGTATTTATCTATAATTAATCCCATGAAAAATATAACTTGATAGTAGTTCCTTGCTAACGCTTTTTATATAATTTGTATTCCAAATTTCGTTTTAATTCTATTTACAAAATCCAAAACCACCAAAATATTTATTTTAATTGTTGTCATTATCTTATTCTCAATCCAAAACCTTTTCCGATTAATGATTTTAATTTAAGAGTTGACAAATCTCTGTGGATTCGATCCCTACTTTCCCTATCTACATAGGAATTGTTAGGATTAAATTTGAGAGTCGTACGACAGGCGTCAACTTTTTGCTGCGTTGCCGGGGATTTGTTTTAATTTCTTCTATTAAAATTGTTAATCTTTTTATTTTGTTACAGATTTCATTTATTTGGTGATATTGAGATACAAATTTCATTCCTTTGGTGACGCCAGACAACAAGATCATTGTTGTATGTACTTAAGAAGTGGTAAGATCACCGGGGAAAAACAAGGGAGTAAAACACCAGTTGAGATCAAAGAACAAGCTACGGATCTTGAAGAAGGCAAAGCAAAAAATCAACCGGATACCCAACTTATTTATGGTGATATTCTTATTGCTCATCTTTTTAATATGGCTTTGAATCAAAGATCTCTAAAAGAACTCACTGCTCCTACTCTTGATGAACAACCTTTATGCATTATTTTTCCACAAGTTGATGCTAATTTTAAAATGTATACTGGTTTTATACAATGTTTGCCAATATTTAATGAATTACCTGGAGAAGATCCACTTAGACATATTAAGGAATTTCATGTAATTTGCACTTAGGCACAAATGACTTCTATGTTAGGTCAATTGAAAACACAGATTTTCAATACATTTCCATCACAACCACTCAATCCCAGAGAAAATGCTAGTGTCGTAATATTAAGAAGTGGTAAAGTTTTAGAATAATCCAAGAGACCAGAGGAAAATAAAAGCAAGGAGCAAGCACCTATTTCAAGCCCAGCATCTTTCCACAAAGTTCATCAAATAGGAGAATCTTCTTCTTCTATTCCCAAGGTAAGTCCTCCTTTCCCTAATAGGTTAACTAAGAACAAGAAATGTGAGGAAGAAAAAGATGTTCTGGAGATCTTCAAGAAAGTTGAAGTCAACATTCCTCTTTTGGTTGCAATAAGACAGATTTCTCGTTATGCTAAGTTCCTAAAAGAACTTTGTACCAACAAGAAGAAGCTTAAAGGTAACGAGAGAATCAGTGTGGGGAAATGTGTGTCTGATGTTCTCCAACAGAAACTTCCTCCAAAGCAGAAAGATCCAGGTATGTTCGCTATCCCTTGTACAATTGGTGATAAGGTAGTCTCAGATTGTATGCTATATTTAGGAGCCTCTATTAATGTCATGTCTTATACAATCTATAACTCTTTAAATTTGGGACCAATGAAGCCTACTATAATTGTTATTTAGCTAGCTGATAGGTCCGTGGCTTATCCAGAAGGAGTAATAGAATATGTACTGGTTAAAATAAATGACTTAGTATTCCCTGCAAATTTCTACATTTTGAAAACAAAGGATAGCCAAAACACTTGTTCATCACAGTCACCTATTCTGTTAGGTAGACCATTTCTAAAAACTGCTAGAACTAAGATTGATGTTAATGAAGGTAGTTTCACAATGGAATTTGACGGTGATAAAATTTCTTTTAACATATATGATGCCATGAAGTACCCTTCTGATTAATGTTCTACAGTTTTTCTCATCAGATACTAGTAATTTCATATGCTCTAATCTCATCAGATATCTTCTCATTTTCATTAATGAATCATCCATTATGTAACAAAGAGATAGAAAGAAAGAAGGGATGGAAAGACAAACCAAAATGTAAAAAGGAAAAAAAATACCTTGTAGATGGAATTTACTCTTGAAAGGAAATTAGCAAAAATTGTTTGGTGATTACTTCAATAATTAAGCAAGCTATTTAAAGTAGTGTGATGTACTCATAAAATAACTGATTTTTATGTTATTTAATGACTATATTTTGTTTGAAAATCAGTTAATTATGTTATTTAATGGATATATTTCACGTTTCCCTTCTATTTTTTGTTTGTAAGTTTTTTAGTGTATTTTAATTCATTATGGAGATAAAAAGAACAAGAAGAAATGTTGGAGAAGTTAAAAAAAAAAAATTTATATCATCCGATGACGTGGCGCAATGAGAAGATGACACGTAGCGCAATCAGAAGGTGACAAGTGGCGCTTCTAGAAGCAGCAATTTGGACCAATGAGGACGCAACATGTGGCGAAGTTGGGGAAATCAGGCCACCAACTAAATTTTCAAGACTTTGGGGTGCAAAATGACCATTTTGCCCCTGATTTTTGTGGCTATAAATAGGGAGCTTATTTTTATGATTTAGACACCAATTTAGCTACAATCTTCTCCATTTCTTTTGCAATTTATTTATTTTATTATTGTCTTCATATTAGTATATTTTCCAGATTTTTTAGAATAATATTTCAAGGCCTTTTGTAATATTTAGTAAAGAAATTATGTCCGGATAATTTCAATATTTCCGGGGAGTTTATCTTTCAAATTCTCTATCTAATGTTTATAAATTTCATCTTATATTTATTAAATATGTATTGTGAATAATTTTATTTTGTTAGCAAGAATATGTGTTAAATTATTAATAAATGGGATTTTGAGATAATTTTCTTTGTACTTAATTTCTATTTGGATTTATTTAACTGGACTTATGGTCGGTTTACCCGCCTAATCTTTATTTATTTTTCTTTATGCACTTTAAATATCGCAAATGGATGGCCGAGCCAACTATTAGTTTAATTTACTTTTATGTCTTTTATTTTCTGTATTATGGAAGACCGAGCCTCCTAACTAGTTTAATATATTTTATGTCTTTAATTCTTTTTTTTTTATGGAAGGCCGAGCCTCCATACTTTTAGTTTAATTTATTTAAATGGCCGGTTGAACCGCCTAGTTTAATTGAGTTGCAGCTCTTGGCTTAATTAAATTAGTACCGGAATTATATAATTTAAATTGTATATAATTAAACTGATTGTTATATACAATTTAATGTTGGTGATTCCTTATTTGTTTAATGCAATTTGATTGAGCATCCTAGACTTGCTGGTTGGTAGTGGTGTTTAATTAAATTAGAGATTAATCTCTCTGAGATGATCAGGATTCTAAAACCAAGTACTTAATAATGTATTTATCTATGATTAATCCCATGAAAAATATAACTTGATACTAGTTCCTTGCTAATGCTTTTTATATCATTTGTATTCCAAATTTCGTTTTAATTCTTTTTACAAAATCCAAAACCTCAAAAATATTTATTTTAATTGTTGTCATTACCTTATTCTCAAAATACCAAAAACCCCCAAAACCTTTTCCGATTAACGATTTTAATTTAAGAGTTGACAAAATCTCTGTGGATTCGATCCCTACTTTTCCTATCTACATAGCAATTGCTAGGTTTAAATTTGAGAACCGTACGACAGGGTTCATCAAATTTTGGCGCCGTTGCCGGGGATTTGTTTTAATTGTTTCTATTAAAATTTTTAATCTTTTTATTTTGTTACAGATTTCATTCCTTTGGTGATATTCAGATACAAATTTCATTCCTTTGGTGACGCCAGACAACAAGTTCATTGTTGTATGCACTTAAGAAGTGGTAAGATCACCGGGGAAGAACAAAGGAGTAAAACACCTGTTGAGATTAGAGAACAAGCTACGGAACTTGAAGAAGGCAAAGCAGAAAATCAACCAGATACCCAACTTATTTCTGGTGATATTCTTCCTGCTCATCTTTTTAATATGGCTTTGAATCAAAGATCTCTAAAAGAACTCACTGCTCCTACTCTTGATGAACAACCTTTATGCATTATTTTTCCACAAGTTGATGCTAATTCTAAAATGCATACTGGTTTTATACAAAGTTTGCCAACATTTAATGGATTACCTGGAGAAGATCCACTTAGGCACATTAAGGAATTTCATGTTATTTGCACTAATTTGAAACAAGAAGGTACAAGAGATGAAATTATTAAACTGCGTTCTTTTCCTTTTAGTTTACAAAATAGTGCAAAAGATTGGTTATATGATTTGCCTTCGGGATCTATTCAAAATTGGACTGGTATGTAAAGAGCTTTTCTAGCTAAATATTATCCTACATCTAGAACTGGAATAGTACGAAAGGATATAAGTGGCATAAGACAATAAACTGGTGAAACATTGTATGAATATTGGGAAAGATTTAAAAGATTATTAATTCAATATTTTTATGAGGGTTTGATTTCTTCTGACAGGATGTCAATTGATGCTGCTAGTGGTGGTGCTCTTTCAGATAAAACCCCACAATTTGTACGTGAATTAATAGTTAACATGCTGCTAATTCACAATCTTTTAACACCAGGAATGATACCGTAAGAAAGGTAAATGAAGTAGATGCATCATCATCATCATCATCTATACAAATTGAGCAAAGACTAGATCATCTTACCAATTTAGTTGGTCAATTAGTTGGGAAAAGAATCAATGCACCAGTAAAAGAATGTGGAATTTGTTTAGGCAATGACCATCCTACAGATTCTTGTCCTACACTATATCAAGACGAACAAGCCAATGCTCTGGGTAATTTTCAGAACCAACCTCAGAGAAGACACAATCCATTCTCCAACACATACAATGAAGGGTGGAGAGACCATCCTAACTGTAGATGGAGTAACCAAGGGGTTAGGCCACCAATGAACCCACCAGGTTTTGTTCTTAATCAACACCAAAATCCTCCTCAACCTCCTCAGAACCAACAACAGAGTATGTCTTTAGAAGATATGGTAAAATCTCTAGCCTCAAGTTCTATATCTTTTCAGAGAGATACCATGTCCTTCCAAAAGGATACAAAGTCTAGCATTCACAACTTGGAGAATCAGGTAGGACAAATGGCTTCTGAGTTAGGTCAATTGAAAACACAGCTTTTCAATAAACTTCCATCACAACCACTAAATCCCAGAGAGAATGCTAATGCCGTAACACTAAGAAGTGGTAAAGTGTTGGAAGAATCCAAGAGACCAGAGGAAAATAAAGGCACGGAGAAAACACCTATTTCAAGCCCAGTATATTCCGACAAAGTTCCTCAAATAGGAGAATCTCCTTCTTCTATTCCCAAGGTAAGTCCTCCTTTCCCTAATAGGTTAACTAAGAACAAGAAAGATGAGGAAGAAAAAGATGTTCAGGAGATCTTCAAGAAAGTTGAAGTCAACATTCCTTTTTTGGATGCAATAAGACAGATTCCTCGTTATGCTAAGTTCCTAAAAGAACTTTGTACGAACAAGAAGAAGCTTAAAGGTAACGAGAGAATCAGTGTTGGGGAATGTGTGTCTGTTGTTCTCCAACAGAAACTTCCTCCAAAGCAGAAAGATCCAAGTATGTTCACTATCCCTTGTACAATTGGAGATAAGGTAGTCTCAAGTTGTATGCTAGATTTAGGAGCATCTATTAATGTCATGCCTTATACAATCTATAACTCTTTAAATTTGGGACCAATGAAGCCTACTAGAATTGTTATTCAGTTAGCTGATAGGTCTGTGGCTTATCCAGAAGGAGTAATAGAAGATGTATTGGTTAAAGTAAATGACTTAGTATTCCCTACAGATTTCTACATTCTGAAAACTGAGGATAGTCAAAATACTTGTTCATCACAGTCACCTATTCTGTTAGGTAGACCATTTCTGAAAACTACTAGAACTAAGATTGATGTCAATGAAGGTACTTTATCAATGGAATTTGATGGTGATAAAATTTCGTTTAACATATTTGATGCCATGAAGTACCATTCTGATGAATGTTCTACAGGTTTTGTTGTGGATATTTGATGTACTCATAAATTAACTGATTTTTATATTATTTAATGACTATATTTGGTGACGCCAGACAACTAGTTCATTGTTGTATGCACTTAAGAAGTGGTAAGATCACCGGAGAAGAACAAAGGAGTAAAACACCTGTTGAGATTAGAGAACAAGCTACGGAACTTGAAGAAGGCAAAGCAGAAAATCAACTGGATACCCAACTTATTTCTGGTGATATTCTTCTTGCTCATCTTTTTAATATGGCTTTGAATCAAAGATGTCTAAAAGAACTCACTGCTCCTACTCTTGATGAACAACCTTTATGCATTATTTTTCCACAAGTTGATGCTAATTCTAAAATGCATACTGGTTTTATACAAAGTTTGCCAACATTTAATGGATTACCTGGAGAAGATCCACTTAGGCACATTAAGGAATTTCATGTTATTTGCACTAATTTGAAACAAGAAGGTACAAGAGATGAAGTTATTAAACTGCGTTCTTTTCCTTTTAGTTTACAAAATAGTGCAAAAAATTGGTTATATGATTTGCCTTCGGGATCTATTCAAGATTGGACTGGTATGCAAAGAGCTTTTCTAGCTAAATATTATCCTACATCTAGAACTGCAATAGTACGAAAGGATATAAGTGGGAGGATATAAGTGGGAGGATATAAGTGGCATAAGACAATAAACTGGTGAAACATTGTATGAATATTGGGAAAGATTTATAAGATTATGTGCTAGTTGTCCTCATCATCAAATACCTGAACAATTATTAATTCAATATTTTTATGAGGGTTTGATTTCTTCTGACAAGATGTCAATTAATGCTGCTAGTGGTGGTGCTCTTTCAGATAAAACCCCACAAGCTGCACGTGAATTAATAGCTAACATGGCTGCTAATTCACAATCTTTTAACACCAGGAATGATACCATAAGAAAGGTAAATGAAATAGATGCATCATCATCATCATCATCTACACAAATTTCTGTGGATTCGATCCCTAATTTCCCTATCTACATAGGAATTGTTAGGTTTAAATTTGAGAGCCGTACGACAGGCTTCGTCAATATTATAGATCCACTTATTGAAGATATTTTTGATTTGAGCTATACTGAAATGATGCAATCCATTATGAACTTTAGCATAGATGAAAATGTTCTTGACACTTTATCAGTAGAATGTGACAATGAACTCAAACAAGCTGTGTTGAATTTATCTATTTGTCCTGTTAGTAATTCTAAAATTGAATTACCTAGCTCACATGATAAAATTTTACCATCTCTTGTTTGTCCCCCATCACTTAAGCTTAAAGTTTTACCTTCTCATTTGAAATATGCATATTTGAGTGAAGGTAATGTTTTACCTGTAATTATTGCTAACAATCTCTCATCTTCCCAAAAAGAGAGGTTAGTTTCTGTGCTTAGGGACAACAAGACTGCCACCGGCTGGACTTTAGCTGACATTAAAGGTATTAGCCCATCAACATGCATGCACCGTATATTGTTAGAAGATGGAGCTAAACCAACCAGAGAGTCACAAAGGAGACTAAACCCGCCTATGATGGAAGTAGTAAAAGCTGAAATTCTAAAACTTCTTGATGCTGGTGTCATCTATCCCATCACAGATTCACATTGGGTAAGTCCTGTACATGTTGTTCCAAAGAAAAGTGGAACAACTATTGTGGAAAACTTTGAAGGTGAGAAAATTCCTACTAGAGTGCAAAACGGTTGGAGAGTCTGTATAGACTACAGGAAACTTAATGCATCAACTAAGAAAGACCATTTTCCCCTTCCTTTCATGGATCAAATGTTAGAACATCTATCTGGTCGTTCTCATTATTGTTTCCTTGATGGTTATTCTGGTTATTTCATATTGCTATTGCCCCAGAAGACCAAGGTAAGACTACTTTTACATGCCCATTTGATACTAATGCTTATAGAAGAATGCCTTTTGGTTTATGCAATGCACCTGCTACTTTTCAAAGATGCATGATGTCCTTATTTTCTGATTTTGTCACGAATATCATTGAAATTTTCATGGATGATTTTACTATCTATGGAAATTCATTTGATTCATGTTTAGAAAATTTTGAACTTGTGCTTAACCTTGTTCTCAATTATGAAAAGTGTCATTTTATGGTAGAACAAGGAATTGTTTTAGGGCAGGTAGTTTCACCAAAAGGACTGGCTGTTGACAAAGACAAGATTGACGTGATTAAGTCTATTCCTTTTCCTTCTACGGTAAGAGAGGTAAGATCTTTCTTAGGCCATGCTGGATTCTTTAGAAGGTTTATTAAGGTTTCTCTAAAACTGTTCAACCTTTATGCAAACTATTACAAAAAGAACATAAATTCAATTTTGATGAATGTTGTAAACATGCATTTAAACTGTTGAAAGAGAAATTAATTTCATCACCTATCATTCAACCCCCTAATTGGAATTTTCCTTTTGAAATAATGTGTGATGCTAGTGACAAAGCAGTTGGAGCTGTTCTAGGTCAGAAAATAGATAAAGTTCCTCTTGTGATATATTATGCATCTAAATTACTTGATGATGCCCAATGCAATTATACCACAACTGAGAAGGAACTCTACTCTGTTATTTTTGCTCTAGAAAAATTTAGATCTTATCTGTTGGGAACAAAAGTATTTGTTTATTCAGATCATGCAGCTCTAAAGTATCTGTTAAAGAAGAAAGAGTCTAAACCAAGACTACTGAGATGGATTCTCTTACTCCAGGAAATTGACCTTGAAATCTGAGATAAGAAAGGAGCAGAGAATCTTGTTGCTGATCATTTGAGTCGACTCACATATGAAGGGGAAGTATCTCCTATCTCTGATTTATTTCCTGATGAGCATCTTTATGCATTGCATGGAATTATACCTTGGTATGCTGATATGGTTAATTATATTGTTACCAAAGTATTTCCAAATTATTTATCCAAGCCTCAAAAGGATAAAATTAGAAATGACTCAAAACATTACCTTTGGGATGATCCCTACTTATTCAAAAGCTGTACAAACAATGTCATACGCAGATGTGTTCCAAATAATGAAATTCAATCCATATTGAATTTTTGTCATACTTTTGAATGTGGAGGTCATTTTGGACCAAAATGAACAGCTAGAAAAATTCTGGAAAGTGGATTTTATTGGCCTACTCTTAACAAAGATGCATATTACTTTGTTAAATCTTGTGAAAGCCTTAAAGCTTTTAATGTCTTAATTTTGATTAATGACAAACATTGATGAGGACTAATGTCTTATTTGTACAAGTGATAGAGTTTTTGGATTCATGATCTAATCCATGCAACAACAAGATTTCAAGTCTTCAAGGAAGTATACAAGTCAAGACTATCAAGATTTGAAGACTAGCTTTTATTGGATTAGATAGGAACTAGAGATATAGTCTTAGAGTTATATATTTTGATATCTCTAGTTCTACCTCTAATTGAGTAATGGTTTCTAAAGGTTGCTCTATGAACTTAAAACGTTATTTCAAAATGTTTTTTATGTTAAAATATGTTTTGGTATTTCGAAAACCATGCATCTTGATTTCAAAACTTATATGGTTCATAAACTCTTGTTGGATTGATACCATAACTTATATGGTTGATTGAAATCATCATTTGTGTGTTAGAGTATTGTTGATACACAAATGAACATGTTTCAGTCGACCTAAAGTGGTCCAGGTATCGTCCATAAGTTAGTTTATCTTGTGGATGCATGTGCTGTCAAATTTGTTCATCTGCCAACCTATGGACGACCATGAGGTCGACCGCAGGTGAAGTGAGGTCGACCGCAGGTGAAGTCCGGTCGACCGGAGGATGAAATATCATCATCCGGTGGTTGTCCAGTGAGCTTGAGGATGATGGTGCGGACGACCAATTCTGATTTGCGGTCGACCGCACTTCCTGAGTGGGTTTCCAACAGCTTATTTTTTTACCGTTGGGAACAAACCTTTAAATACCAAAACCTTTGGAATTCTTTCTAAGATTTTTTGAGCAAAAACATTATATATCTTGATCCTATAACATCTTAGAAACATTCCAAAACCCTTTCTAAACATCAATCTTGTTAAAATCATTAAAGAAAGGTTTTTACATTCAAAGGTGTATTTTGAGCAATCTTGACAAGCCATTACTCAAAGAGGTGATTGTGATTCAAATTGATATATCTTCACATTAAGGTGATATCTATCAAACTCTCTATCTTTTATTATTGATTGTAATTGTATCAAGGTTGCAAGTAGCATAAAACCCTAAGTGTTAGGGTGAGCCTTGTGTAGGTTGTTTTGTATTCAAGGTTTGTTTGTAAAACCTTTGGGTGAACCTTGAATTGAATTGTATTGTTAGGATTCACTAAGTAGAGTGGTGAGATTATTGTATAATCAAGGTTGTGTTGTAAAACTCAAGGGTTGAGTGAGCCTTGATTGGCTTGAGAGGTTATTTGTAAAACCCTAAGGTGAATTGGGTGAGCCTCTTTTGTAATCTCATTTATTTGATTAGTGAAGGGATTTGATAAATCCTTGAGTAGGTAACTCAAGGTAGTGGATTAGGTTTTGTTGGATAAACCGAACCACTATAAATCATTGTGTTCATTGCTCTAATTTCTGCAGTTTACTTGAACACATTATTTCTCACACAACTAGCACACCAAGTGTTTGATATTTGTTGTCAAAGAGGTGTTTTATTGAATTAGGTTGAAAAATCGAATAAAAACCTAATACACCCCCCCCCCCTCTTAGGTTTTTCATCTTGCAATGAATGTCATAGAGTTGGTAATATATCCAAGAAAGATGAAATGCCTTTGAAGACTATATTAGTTTGTGAACTTTTTGATGTATGGGCATTGATTTCATGGGACCTTTTCCTTCATCTTTTGGAAATACTTACATCTTGTTTGCAGTGGATTATGTATCCAAATGGATTGAAGCTAAGGCCACTTGAACGAATGATTCTAAAACAGTTGTGACATTTATCAAGGACAATATATTCCATAGATTTGGAATACCAAAGGCCATCATCAGTGACAGAGGTACGCATTTTTGCAACAAGGTAGTAGAAACTCTGGTTAAAAAATATCATGTTTCTCATATAGTTTCTACTGCCTATCATCCTCAAACAAATGGACTTGCTGAAATCTCTAACAGGGAAATTAAGTCTATTCTAGCTAAAGTAGTCAATCATAATAGGAAAGACTGGAGCCTTAGATTGGGAGATGCTCTTTGGGCATATAGAACTGCATTAAAAACCCCTATTGGTATGTCACCATTTAGGTTGGTTTATGGTAAAGCCTGTCATCTACTGTTGAATTAGAACATAAGGCATTTTGGGCCATTAAACAATGTCATCTTAATCTTGATGATGCACAATCTAATCGAAAACTGCAAATTCAAGAATTAAAAGAGATTAGAAATGATGCCTATGTTAATTCCTGGATTGCAAAAGAAAAGATGAAATATTACCATGACAAAAATATTTCAAGGAAAAATTTTCATATTGGTGATAAGGTTCTACTCTATAATTCTCGTCTGAGACTATTTCTAGGATAGCTAAAGTCAAGGTGGATTGGCCCATTTGTTATCATTAATATCTTTAATCACAGGTCAGTGGAGGTAAAAAATCTTCAAACGAGCAACATTTTTAAAGTGAACGGTCATCTCTTGAAACCTTTTCATGAAGGATTTGTCTAACAAATTATCGATTTCATTGCTTTTGAAGACCCACCACCAGAAAGGAATTGAAATTTGTGCTCGTCGAGTCTAAGACGTTAACCAAGGGCGCTATGTGAGAGGCAACCCATCGCTTTCTTAAATACTTTTGAACTGTTTGATTTTCCTTTTTCACTTTTTAGCTTGCAGACCTAGCATAAATTGTTGAATACGCGTCTTCTCCGATACTGAAAGATGGCGTATTCAAGTTAATTAAATGTCCAACAGTGATTAAACACGACTTTAAAGAATCACCAAACGATTTCTGCTAATTTCCTTTCAAAAGTAAATTCCATCTGCAAGGTATTTCTTTCCTTTTTACATTTTAGTTTGTCTTTCCATCCCTTCTTTCTTTCTATCTCTTTGTTATATAATGGATGATTCACTAATGAAAATGAGAAGATATTATCCATTGCTCCCTATTAATTATTCGAGAAAAATCTATCTGATGAGATTGGAGCGTATGAAATTACTAGTATCCATTGGAATGCCTGATGATATTAGGTGGATAATTGAAGATAAGGTCCGAATTAGTGGTGAACATCCAGCTTTTCCCAAACGTCCACCTGGGTTAGGGAAGAGTAGTTATGCAAAGAAACGGAGAGGTAAAAGAATGAGTCTGTTATAAATGTGCTAGATGGAACTGTGATACCAGTTGTCGTTCACTTGGGTATTTATCCGATAATCGGGAAAACAAAATTACTTTCATTAAGAATAGATTGAGTAAAGAGTCATTAGATGATATCAAACTGACTCTTGATTCGCATTCTAGTGTATATATTCAAATGGAAATTCTCGGGTTATGGAAACAATTCAATATTGAACAACTCCGGTACACTCTTCGGTATCTGAATTTAAACAATCCCGTTTGCCAGTTTTTAAGAAAGCTGGATGAGAAGCATACCCCCGACTCATAGAAGGTGTTTGAAACCGTTACTGGACATAAAACCAGAGAAAGATGTGAGCCACAATCACAACTACTTGTTTTTATTTGTTTCTTCCTTGATTTATTTTATTTGTTTGTTTTCTTTTTAGTGTGTAACAGAATCACTTTTGAAGTCGTTACTATGGAAGGTTCATCAATCAGAAGTCTAACAAACATCGCAGTGTTTGGAGGAACGACCATGTGTGCTACTGTTTCGCATCTAACTATTGCTATTAAATTCGGAAGAGTACTAGCTCATCGAAAGATCAGTCTAGTATATGGAGGAGGAAATGCTGGATTAATTGTAGAGGTTGCTCAAGCACACCAGTCATACCAAACACTTGTTCAAATTGAAACAAATCAGCCAAACAAAGTTCTCGCGGTAGGTGTAATTCCCACTCCTCTGAAACAAATATATGGCAAAACAATTGGACATGAGGTACAAACAAAATCATTTTATGAACGCATGACACTCATGTTGCATAACTGTGATGCTTTCATAGTCATACCAGGAGGATATGAGGTATTAGAATGCTTGTTCAATTTAACATTCTGGTTTAACATGAAACTGCACAGTAAACCAATTGGTCTTTTAAATGTTGATCACTACTTTGATGGTTTGTTAGCATTTCTTGACATAGCTGTTACACATCAGCTTCTATCTCCAGTAGCACGAAGAATAATTGTATCTGCACCCACAACCAAGTAGCTATTGGATGAATTAGTAACTTTTGTACCAGAGACAGATCCAGAAGTACCTCCAATTAACTAGTCAATTTCCTGTAACATGCAAAAAAGAGATTCAGTGGATTTAGAGTTAGAGTTGTAAGTTTTTGTTTTTAAATAAATGTGTGTTATTTTCTTTTTTATTAAAAACTTTGTGTGTTTTTACATTGAGGACAATGTAATTCCCAAGTGTGGGGGGTGGTTTGAGTAAAGAGTCAAGTGATTAATCTCATTTGATTCTTGATCCACACCTTTAAAAACATTGTTTTTAATAACCTGTTATTTTGTTGGATAAATCATGCATGTATTATAACTTTTTAAGATGTTAGGTAATTTTGTGTTAAAATTTTCAATCCTTTTATAATTGTACCCCTTTCTGTAAAAACCAAATTTTCGTAAATCAATTGAATGTCTTAACAATTTGACAAAAAAACATTCTTATTTAACTATTGTGGCTAAATCTTTTATGTTATGATACCCAGAGTTGAAAACATTAGTATTGTGATTTGATGATAATGTAAGTTTACTATGTGTTTTAGTACATTTAAGGTTACTCTCTACACACTAGAACTTGTTCTTTCATATGCTTGAGATGAAATTTAATTAAGATCTTGGTTGATTTGGGGATGACATAAGGCCTTCTTTGATAGTTTGAGCCTTTCTGAACGAACCATACTTATATATATCATTCGATCCTACTTTCAGCCAACATGTATGAATGGTTTCATTACCATTTAATTTATTTGATAAATAGCCTCGTTTATTACTTTTCTATCCAGATACTTTATTGAGAATGTATTAAACATATGTTAATCTGTATCGAAAAGTTATGAACGCTGTTGATAAAGGATTATGAGATATTGTCAAAAAAAAAAAGAGAAAAGAAGAGAAAGGAAAAAAAGAAAAAAAAATGAAAGATATCATGGCTAAGGTTTTCGTCAAGAAGTGGTAATTCATTCTCAATTTAAACTTTTAATAAATTTTGTATATTCCTATCCTTCGTTTGTAGCCAAATCACGAGCTTAACATTACAAGTTTAAAAGTCCTATTTGACCCAGATCGACCAAAATTTTTCATCATTAGTGGAGAGTATGTGAGTTTAAAAGTTTATAAGTTGTGTTGAGAAACTAAGAATTTATTTTTATTTACATAGTGACTTTGTTATTATCCTTTCATTATATTGATAGCATGTTTGAAAAAAAAAATTATCAAGGGTTTTATGTTTTTTACGGTCACATTTTGTTAACTTTGAATGTTAATGTTAAACTTGTAAATGATATTCAAACATACGAGCACAATTGTTTTTTTAAAAAACGGGATTAATTGTGAAAGTTGTATTGAAATTTATATAACAATTTGTTACCTTATTAATCTTCTTTAAGTTATTTATACTTTTATATTTTGTGTTTATATTTTTCTTGAGGGCAAGCAAAGGGATAGTGTCGGGGAATTTGATTTACTCATAAATTAACTGATTTTTATGTTATTTAATGACTATATTTTGTTTGAAAATCGGTTAATTATGTTATTTAATGGATATATTTCACGTTTCCCTTCCATTTCTTTGTTTGTAAGTTTTTCAGTGTATTTTAGTTTATTATGAAGATAAAAAGAAGAAGATGAAGAAATGTTGGAAAAAATAAAAAAATAAAAAAATAAAAAAATAAATAAAAATCTATGTCATCCGATGACGTGGCGCAATCAGAAGGTGACAAGTGGCGCAATCAGAAGGTGCAACTTGGACCAATGAGGACGCGACATGTGGCGAAGTTGGGGAAATTAGGCCACCAACTACATTTTCAAGACTTTGGGGTGCAAAATGACCATTTTGCCCCTGATTTTTGTGGCTATAAATAGGGAGCTTATTTTTATGATTTAGACACCAATTTAGCTCCAATCTTCTCCATTTTTTTTGCAATTTATTTCTTTTATTATTGTCTTCATCTTAGTATATTTTCCAGTTTTTTTAGAATAATATTTCAAGGCTTTTTGTAATATTTAGTAATGAAATTCTGTCCGGATAATTTCAATATTTCCGGGGAGTTTATCTTTCAAATTTTCTTTCTAATGTTTATAAATTTCATCTTATATTTATTAAATATGTATTGTGAGTAATTTTCTTTAGTTAGCAAGGATATGTGTTAAGTTATTAATAAATGGGATTATAAGATAATTTTCTTTGTACTTAATTTCTATTTGGATTTATTTAACTGGACTTATGGTCGGTTTACCCGCCTAGTCTCTATTTATTTTGCTTTATGCACATTAAATATCGCAAATGGATGGCCGAGCCACCTATTAGTTTAATTTACTTTTATGTCTTTTATTTTATGTATTATGGAAGGCCGAACCTCCTAACTAGTTTAATTTAATATACTTATATATATTAATTAAGTATTTATATAATTCCTGTTTTTACCAATATAATTGTGTGAATTAATTGGATTGACAATCTAGTTAATGAATGTGATTATATAGCTAGGATTATTAATCTTGTATTAATAATTCAAGTAGCATCTACTAGTTTAATTGAGTTGCAACTCTTGGGTGAATTAAATTAGTAGCGGAATTATATAATTTAAATTGTATATAATTAAGCTGATTGTTATATATAATTTAATGTTGGTGATTCCTTATTTGTTTAAAACAATTTGATTGAACATCCTATACACGCTGGTTGGTAGTGGTGTTTAATTAAATTAGAGATTAATTTGTCTGAGCTAATCGGGATTAATCTATTTTGTAAGGATAGGAATCTGTCTGAGTTGATTGGGATTCTAAAACCAACTACTTAATAATATATCTATCTATGATTAATCCCACGAAAAATATAACTTGATACTAGTTCCTTGCTAACGCTTTTTATATCATTTGTATTCCAAATTTCGTTTTAATTCTGTTTACAAAATCCAAAACCTCAAAAATATTTATTTTAATTGTTGTCATTTCCTTATTCTCAAAATACCAAAAAAAAACCCCCAAACCTTTTCCGATTAAAGATTTTAATTTAAGAGTTGACAAATCTCTGTGGATTCGATCCCTACTTTCCCTATCTACATAGGAATTGTTAGGATTCGATCCCTACTTTCCCTATCCAGCATTTACAATTTGGAGAATCGGGTAGGACAAATGGCTTCTGAGTTAGGTCAATTGAAAACACAGCTTTTCAATAAACTTCCATCACAAACACTCAATCCCAGAGAAAATGCTAGTGTCGTAACATTGAGAAGTGGTAAAGTTTTGGAAGAATCCAAGAGACCAGAGGAAAATAAAGGCACGGAGAAAGCACCTATTTCAAGCCCAACACCTTCCGACAAAGTCCCTCAAATAGGAGAATCTTCTTCTTCTATTCCCAAGGTAAGTCCTCCTTTCCCTAATAGGTTAACTAAGAACAAGAAAGATGAGGAAGAGAAAGATGTTCTTGAAATCTTCAAGAAAGTTGAAGTCAACATTCCTCTTTTGGATGCAATAAGACAGATTCCTCGTTATGCTAAGTTCCTAAAAGAACTTTGTACCAACAAGAAAAAGCTTAAAGGTAATGAGAGAATCAGTGTGGGGGAATGCGTATCTGCTGTTCTCCAACAAAAACTTCCTGCAAAGCAAAAAGATCCAGGTATGTTCACTATCCCTTGTACAATTGGTGATAAGGTAGTCTCAGGTTGTATGCTAGATTTAGGAGCCTCTATTAATGTCATGCCGTATACAATCTATAACTCTTTAAATTTGGGACCAATGAAGCCAACTAGAATTGTTATTCAGTTAGCTGATAGGTCTGTGGCTTATCCAGAAGGAGTAATAGAAGATGTACTGGTTAAAGTCAATGATTTAGTATTCCCTGCAGATTTCTACATTTTAAAAACTGAGGATAGCCAAAATACTTGTTCATCACAGTCACCTATTCTGTTAGGTAGACCATTTCTGAAAACTGCTAGAACTAAGATTGATGTAAATGAAGGTACTTTATCAATGGAATTTGATGGTGATAAAATTTCTTTTAACATATTTGATGCCATGAAGTACCCTTCTGATGAATGTTCTACAGTTTCTGTTGTGGATATTATAGATCCACTTATTGAAGATATTTTTGATTTGAGCTACACTGAAATGATGCAATCCATTATGAACTTTAGCATAGATGAAAATGTTCTTGACACTTTATCTGTGGAATGTGATAATGAACTTAAACAAGCTGCCAAGGATTTATCTGCATGTCCTGTTAGTAATTCTAAAATTGCATTACCTAGCTCACAAGATAAAATTTTACCATCTGTTGTTTGTCCCTCGTCACTTGAGCTTAAAGCTTTACCTTCTCATTTGAAATATACATATTTGAGTGAAGGTAATGCTTTACCTGTTATTATTGCTAACAATCTCTCATCTTCCCAAGAAGAGAGGTTAGTTTCTGTGCTTAGGGACAACAAAACTGCCATCGGCTGGACTTTAGCCGACATTAAAGGTATTAGCCCATCAACATGCATGCACCGTATATTGTTAGAAGATGGAGCTAAACCAACCAGAGAGTCACAAAGGAGTCTAAACCCTCCTATGATGGAAGCAGTAAAAGCTGAAATTCTAAAACTTCTTGATGCTGGTGTCATCTATCCAATCACAGATTCACATTGAGTAAGTCCTGTGCATGTTGTTCCAAAGAAAAGTGGAATAATTATTGTGGAGAACTCTGAAGGTGAGAAAGTTCCTACTAGAGTGCAAAATGGTTGGAGAGTCTGTATAGACTACAGGAAACTTAATGCATCAACTAGAAAAGACCATTTTCCCCTTCCTTTCATGGATCAAATGTTAGAATGTTTATCTTGTCATTCTCATTATTGTTTCCTTGATGGTTATTCTGGATATTTTCAAATTGCTATTGCCCCAGAAGACCAAGGTAAGACTACTTTTACTTGCCCATTTGGTACTTATGCTTATAGAAGAATGCCTTCTGGTTTATGCAATGCACCTGCTACCTTTCAAAGATGCATGATGTCCTTATTTTCTGATTTTGCCACGAATATCATTGAAATTTTCATGGATGATTTTACTGTCTATGGAAATTCATTTGATTCATGTTTAGAAAATTTGGAACTTGTGCTTAAATGGTGTGTTGAAACTAACCTTGTTCTCAATTGTGAAAAGTATCATTTTATGGTAGAACAAGGAATTGTTTTAGGGCATGTAATTTCACCACAAGGACTGGCTGTTGATAAAGCAAAGATTGATGTGATTAAATCTATTCCTTATCCTTCTACGGTAAGAGAGGTAAGATCCTTCTTAGGCCATGCTAGATTCTATAGAATGTTTATTAAGGATTTCTCTAAAACTGTTCAACCTTTATGCAAACTATTACAAAAAGAACATAAATTCAATTTTGATGAAGGTTGTAAACATGCATTTAAACTGTTGAAAGAGAAATTGATTTCATCACCTATCATTCAACCCCCTAATTGGAATTTTTCTTTTGAGATAATGTGTGATGCTAGTGACAAAGCAGTTGGAGCTGTTCTAGGTCAGAAAATAGATAAAGTTCCTCATGTGATATATTATGCATCTAAATTACTTGATGATGCCCAATGCAATTATACCACAACTGAGAAGGAACTCTACTCTGTTATTTTTGCTCTAGAAAAATTTAGATCTTATCTGTTGGGAACAAAAGTGATTGTTTATTCAGATCATGCAGCTCTAAAGTACTTGTTAAAGAAGAAGGAGTCTAAACCAAGACTACTGAGATGGATTCTGTTACTTCAGGAATTTGACCTTGAAATCCGAGATAAGAAAGGAGCAGAGAATCTCGTTGCTGATCATTTGAGTCGACTGACATATGACGGGGAAGTATCTCCTATCTCTGATTTATTTCTTGATGAGCATCTTTATGCATTGCATGGAATTATACCTTGGTATGCTGATATGGTTAATTATATTGTTACCAAAGTATTTCCAAATCATTTATCTAAGCCTCAAAAGGATAAAATTAGGAATGACTCAAAACACTACCTTTGGGATGACCCGTACCTTTTCAAAAGCTGCGCAGACAATGTCATACACAGATGTGTTCCAAATAACGAAATTCAATCCATATTGAATTTTTGTCATACTTTTGAATGTGGAGGTCATTTTGGACCAAAACGAACTGCTAGAAAAATTCTGGAAAGTGGATTTTATTGGCCTACTCTTAACAAAGATGTATATTACTTTGTTAAATCTTGCAATGAATGTCAAAGAGTTGGTAATATATCCAAGAGAGATGAAATTCCTTTGAAAACTATCGTAGTTTGTGAACTTTTTTATGTATGGGGTATTGATTTCATGGGACCTTTTCCTTCGTCTTTTGGAAATACTTACATCTTGTTTGCAGTGGATTATGTGTCCAAATGGATTGAAGCTAAGGCCACTCGAACGAATGATTCTAAAGCAGTTGTGACATTTATCAAGGACAACATATTCCATAGATTTGGAATTCCAAAGGCCATCATCAGTGACAGAGGTACGCATTTTTGCAACAAGGTAGTGGAAACTCTGTTTAAAAAATATCATGTTTCTCATAAGGTTTCTACTGCCTATCATCCTCAAACAAATGGACTTGCTGAAATCTCTAACAGGGAAATTAAGTCTATTCTAGCTAAAGTAGTCAATCCTAATAGGAAAGACTGGAGCCTTCGATTGGGAGATGCTCTTTGGGCGTACAGAACAGCATTCAAAACCCCTATTGGTATGTCACCATTTAGATTGGTTTATGGTAAAGTCTGTCATCTACTTGTGGAATTAGAACATAAGGCATTTTGGGCCATTAAACAATGTCATCTTAATCTTGATGATGCACAATCTAATCGAAAACTGCAGATTCAAGAACTAGAAGAGATTAGAAATGATGCATATGTTAATTCCTGGATTGCAAAAGAAAAGATGAAATATTACCATGACAAAAATCTTTCAAGGAAAAATTTCAATATTGGTGATAAGGTTCTACTCTATAATTCTCGCCTGAGACTGTTTCCAGGAAAGCTAAAGTCAATGTGGATTGGCCCATTTGTTATCATTAATATCTTTAATCACGGGTCAGTGGAGATAAAAAGTCTTCAAACGAGCAAAATTTTCAAAGTGAACGGTCATCTCCTTAAACCTTTTTATGAAGGTTTTGTCGGACAAATTATCGATTCCGTTGCTTTTGAAGACCCACCACAAAAAAGGAATTGAAATATGTGCTCGTCGAGTCTAAGACGTTAAACAAGGGCGCTGTGTGAGAGGCAACCCATCGTTTTCTTTAATACTTTTGAATTGTTTGATTTTCCTTTTTCACTTTTTAGCTTGCAGGCCTAGCAGAAATTGTTGAATACGCGTCTTCTCGGATACTGAAAGACGGCGTATTTAAGTTAATTAAATGTCCAACAGTGATTAAACACGGCTTTAAATTGCTTGCTTAATTGTTGAAAGAATCACCAAACGATTTCTGCTAATTTCCTTTCAAGAGTAATTTCATCTGCAAGGTATTTCTTTCCTTTTTACATTTCAGTTTGTCTTTCCATCCCTTCTTTCTTTCTATCTCTTTGCTACATAATGGATGATTCATTAATGAAAATGAGAAGATATTATCCATTGCTCCCTATTAATTATTTGAGAAAAATCTATCTGATGAAATTGGTGCGTATGAAATTACTAGTATCCATTGGAATGCCTGAGGATATTAGCTGGATAATTAAAGCTAAGGTCCGAATTAGTGGTGAACATCCAGCTTTTCCCAAACGTCCACCTGGGTTGGGGAAGAGTAGTTATGCAAAGAAACGGAGAGGTAAAAGAATGAGAGTCTGTTATAAATGTGCTAGATGGAACTGTGATACCAGTTGTCGTTCACTTGGGTATTTATCCGATAATCGAGAATACAAAATTGCTTTCATTAAGAATGAATTGAGTAAAGAGTTATTAGATGATATCAAACTGACTCTTGATTCGCATTCTAGTGGATACTTTCAAATAGAAATTCTCGTGTTATGGAAACAATTCAAAATTGAACAACTTCGGTACAATCTTCTATATCTGAATTTAAACGATCCCGTTTGCTAGTTTTTAAGAAAGCTGGATGAGCAGCATACCCCCGACTCATATAAGGTGTTTGAAACAATTACTGGATGTAAAACCAGAGGAAGATGTGAGCCACAATCACAACTACTTGGTTTTATTTGTTTCTTCCTTGATTTGTTTTATTTGTTTGTTTTCTTTTTAGTGGGTAACAGAATCACTTTTGAAGTCGTTATTATGGAAGGTCCATCAGAAGTCTAACAAACATCGCAGTGTTTGGAGGAACAACCGTAGGTGCTATTGTTTCGCATCTAACTGCTGCTATCCAATTGGGAAGAGTACTAGCTCATCGAAAGATCGGTCTAGTATACGGAGGAGGAAATGCTGGTTTAATTGGAGAGGTTGCTCGAGCACACCAGTCATACCAAACACTTGTTCAAATTGAAACAAATCAACCAAACAAAGTTCTCGCGGTAGGTGTAATTCCCACTCCTCTTAAAGAAGTATATGGCAGAACAATTTGATATGAGGTACAAACAAAATCATTTTATGAACGCATGACACTCATGTTGCATAACTCTGATACTTTCATAGTCATACCAGGAGGATATGAGGTATTAGAATGCTTGTTCAATTTAACATTCTGGTTTAACATGAAATTGCACACTAAACCAATTGGTCTTTTAAATGTTGATCACTACTTTGATGGTTTGTTAACATTTCTTGACATAGCTGTTACACATAAGCTTATATCTCCAGTAGCACGAAGAATAATTGTATCTGCACCCACAACTAAGGAGCTATTGGATGAATTAGTGACCTTTGTACCAGAGACAGATCCAGAAGTACCTCCAATTAACTGGTTAATTTCCGGTAACAAGCGAAAAAGAGATTCAATGGATTTAGAGTTAAAGTTGTAAGTTTTTCTTTTTAAATAAATGTATGTTATTTTCTTTTTATTAAAAGCTGTGGAATAATGTTGTTGTTTTTAAAACTGTGTGTTTTTACATTGAGGACAATGTAATTCCCAAGTGTGGGGGGGTGGTTTGAGTAAAGAGTCAAGTGATTAATCTCATTTGATTCTTGATCCACACCTTTAAAAACATTGTTTTTAATAATTTGTTGTTTTGTTGAATAAATCATGCATGTATTATAACATTTTAAGATATTAGGTAATTTTGTGTTAAATTTTTCAGTCCTTTTATAATTGTACCCTTTCTGTAATTTTTTTTTCTTCGAATAAATCAATTGAATATCTTAGCAATTTGACAAAAATATTCTTATTTAACTATTGTGGCTAAATGTTTTATGTTATGAAACCCAGAGTTAAAAACATTAGTATTTTGACTTGATGATAATGTAAGTTTACTATGTGTTTTAGTAAATTTAAGGTCACTCTCTACACACTAGAACTTGTTCTTTCACATGTCTGAGACGAAATTTAAATAAGAACTTGGTTGATTTGGGGATGACATAAGTCCTTCTTTGATAGTTTGAGCCTTTTTAAACGAACCATACTTATATATATCCCTCGATCCTACTTTGAGCCAACATGTATGAATGGTTTCATTACCATTTAATTTCTTTGATAATTAGCCTCGTTTATTACTTTTCTATCCAAATATTTTATTGAGAATGTATTACCATGTGTTAATCTGTATAGAAAAGTTATGAACACTGCTGATAAAGGATTATGAAATATTGCAAAAAAAAAACCGAAAGGTAAAAAAAAAAAAAAAGCTCATAGATATGATCTCAAAAAAAAAAAGAAAAAGAAAGAAAAAAAAAGAAAAGAAAAAGAAAAAGAAAATAGAAAAGTGTGAAAAATGAAGAGATATCATGGCTAAGGTTTTCTTCAAGAGGTGGTAATTCATTTTCAATTTAAACTCTTGAAATATTTTGTATATCCCTATCTTTCGATTGTAACCAAATCCAGAGCTTAACATTACAAGACTAAAAGTCCTATTTGACCCAAATCGACCAAAATCTTCATGATTAGTGGAGAATATGTGAGTTTACAAGCTTATAAGTTGTGTTGAGAAACTAAGAATGTATTTTTATTTACATAGTGACTTTGTTATTATCCTTTCATTATACTGATAGCATCTTTTAAAAAAAAAAAATTTTATTCAGGGTTTTATGTTTTTCACAGTCACATTTTGTTAACTTTGAATATTAATGTTAAACTTGTAATCTCATTTGATTCTTGATCCACACCTTTAAAAACATTGTTTTTAAAAACTTGTTATTTTGTTGGATAAATCATGCATGTATTATAACTTTTTAAGATGTTAGGTAATTTTGTGTTAAAATTTTCAATCCTTTTATAATTGTACCCCTTTCTGTAAAAACCAAATTTTCGTAAATCAATTGAATGTCTTAACAATTTGACAAAAAAACATTCTTATTTAACTATTGTGGCTAAATCTTTTATGTTATGATACCCAGAGTTGAAAACATTAGTATTGTGATTTGATGATAATGTAAGTTTACTATGTGTTTTAGTACATTTAAGGTGACTCTCTACACACTAGAACTTGTTCTTTCATATGCTTGAGATGAAATTTAATTAAGATCTTGGTTGATTTGGGGATGACATAAGGCCTTCTTTGATAGTTTGAGCCTTTCTGAACGAACCATACTTATATATATCATTCGATCCTACTTTCAGCCAACATGTATGAATGGTTTCATTACCATTTAATTTATTTGATAAATAGCCTCGTTTATTACTTTTCTATCCAGATACTTTATTGAGAATGTATTAAACATATGTTAATCTGTATCGAAAAGTTATGAACGCTGTTGATAAAGGATTATGAGATATTGTCAAAAAAAAAAGAGAAAAGAAGAGAAAGGAAAAAAAGAAAAAAAAAATGAAAGATATCATGGCTAAGGTTTTCGTCAAGAAGTGGTAATTCATTCTCAATTTAAACTTTTAATAAATTTTGTATATTCCTATCCTTCGTTTGTAGCCAAATCACGAGCTTAACATTACAAGCTTAAAAGTCCTATTTGACCCAGATCGACCAAAATTTTTCATCATTAGTGGAGAGTATGTGAGTTTAAAAGTTTATAAGTTGAGTTGAGAAACTAAGAATTTATTTTTATTAAATAATGACTTTGTTATTATCCTTTCATTATATTGATAGCATGTTTGAAAAAAAAAATTATCAAGGGTTTTATGTTTTTTACGGTCACATTTTGTTAACTTTGAATGTTAATGTTAAACTTGTAAATGATATTCAAACATACGAGCACAATTGTTTTTTAAAAAAATGAGATTAATTATGAAAGTTGTATTGAAATTTATATAACAATTTGTTACCTTATTAATCTTCTTTAAGTTATTTATACTTTTATATTTTGCTTGAGGGCAACCGAAGGGATAGTGTCGGGGAATTTGATGTACTCATAAATTAACTGATTTTTATATTATTTAATGACTATATTTTGTTTGAAAATCGGTTAATTATGTTATTTAATGGATATATTTCACGTTTCCCTTCTATTTCTTTGTTTGTAAGTTTTTTAGTGTATTTTAGTTCATTATGGAGATAAAAAGAACAAGAAGAAATGTTGGAGAAGTTTTAAAAAAAAAATTTTATATCATCCGATGACGTGGCGCAATGAGAAGATGACACGTGGCGCAATCAGAAGGTGACAAGTGGCGCTTCTAGAAGCCGCAATTTGGACCAATGAGGACGCAACATGTGGCGAAGTTGGGGAAATCAGGCCACCAACTAAATTTTCAAGACTTTGGGTGCAAAATGACCATTTTGCCCCTTATTTTTGTGGCTATAAATAGGGAGCTTATTTTTATGATTTATACACCAATTTAGCTACAATCTTCTCCATTTCTTTTGCAATTTATTTATTTTATTATTGTCTTCATATGAGTATATTTTTCAGATTTTTTAGAATAATATTTCAAGGCCTTTTGTAATATTTAGTAAAGAAATTCTGTCCGGATAATTTCAATATTTCCGGGGAGTTTATCTTTCAAATTATTTTTCTAATGTTATAAATTTCATCTTATATTTATTAAATATGTATTGTGAGTGATATACTCATAAATTAACTGATTTTTATATTATTTAATGACTATATTTTGTTTGAAAATCGGTTAATTATGTTATTTAATGGATATATTTCACGTTTCCTTCTATTTCTTTGTTTGTAAGTTTTTCAGTGTATTTTAGTTTATTATGGAGATAAAAAGAAGAAGATGAAGAAATGTTGGAGAAGATAAAAAAATAAAAAATAAAAATAAAAAAATAAAAATCTATGTCATCCGATGAGAAGATGACACGTGACGCAATGAGAAGATGACACGTGGCGCAATCAGAATATGACAAGTGGCGCAATCAAAAGGTGACAAGTGGTGCTTCTAGAAGCTGCAACTTGGACCAATGAGAACGCGACATGTGGCGAAGTTTGGGAAATTAGGCCACCAACTACATTTTCATGACTTTGGGGTGCAACATGACCATCTTGCCCCTGATTTTTGTGGCTACAAATAGGGAGCTTATTTTTATGATTTAGACACCAATTTAGCTCCAATCTTCTCCATTTCTTTTGCAATTTATTTCTTTTATTTTTTTTTTCATCTTAGTATATTTTCCAGTTTTTTTAGAATAATATTTCAAGGTTTTTTGTAATATTTAGTAAAGAAATTCTGTCCGGATAATTTCAATATTTCCGGGGAGTTTATCTTTCAAATTTTCTTTCTAATGTTTATAAATTTCATCTTATATTTATTAAATATGTATTGTGAGTAATTTTCTTTTGTTAGCAAGGATATGTGTTAAGTTATTAATAAATGGGATTATAAGATAATTTTCTTTGTACTTAATTTCTATTTGGATTTATTTAACTGGACTTATGATCGGTTTACCCGCCTAGTCTTTATTTATTTTGCTTTATGCACTTTAAATATCGCAAATGGATGGCCGAGCCACCTATTAGTTTAATTTACTTTTATATCTTTTATTTTATGTATTATGGAAAACTGAGCCTCCTAACTAGTTTAATATATTTTTATGTCTTTAATTCTTTTTTTTTTATGGAAGGCCGAGCCTCCATACTTTTAGTTTAATTTATTTAAATGGCCGGTTGAACCACCTAATTTATTTAGTTAACATAAATCCAATCTTTCTTTCTATATATATATATAAGTGTGTATTTATTTAATATACTTATATATATTAATTAAGTATTTATATAATTCCTGTTTTTACCAATATAATTTATGTGAATTAATTGGATTGACAATCTAGTTAATGAATGTGATTATATAGCTAGGATTATTAATCTTGTATTAATAATTCAAGTAGCATCTACTAGTTTAATAGAGTTGCAGCTCTTGGCTGAATTAAATTAGTAGCGGAATTATATAATTTTAATTGTATATAATTAAGCTGATTGTTATATACAATTTAATGTTGGTGATGCCTTATTTGTTTAATGCAATTTGATTGAGCATCCTATACACGCTGGTTGGTAGTGGTGTTTAATTAAATTAGTGATTAATCTGTCTGAGCTGATCGGGATTCTAAAACCAACTACTTAATAATGTATCTATCTATGATTAATCCTATGAAAAATATAACTTGATACTAGTTCATTGTTAACGCTTTTTATATCATTTGTATTTCAAATTTCGTTTTAATTCTGTTTACAAAATCCAAAACCTCAAAAATATTTATTTTAATTGTTGTCATTACCTTATTCTCAAAATACGAAAAACCCCCAAAACCTTTTGCGATTAACGATTTTAATTGAAGAGTTGACAAATCTCTGTGGATTCGATCCCTACTTTCCGTATCTACATAGGAATTGTTAGGTTTAAATTTGAGAACCGTACGACAGGCTTCGTCATAGTGTTTAATCACTGTTGGATATTTAATTAACTTAAATACGCCATCTTTCAGTATCCGAGAAGATGAATATTCAACAATTTCTGCTAGGTTTGCAAACTAAAAAGTGAAAAAGGAAAATCAAACAATTTAAAAGTATTTTAGAAAGCGATGGGTTGCCTCCCACACAGCGCCCTTGTTTAACGTCTTAGACTCGACGAGCACAAATTTTAATTCATTTATGGTGGTGGGTCTTCAAAAGATGACCGTTCACTTTAAAAATTTTGCGCGTTTGAGAACTTTTTACCTCTACTGACCTATAATTAAAGATATTAATGATAGCAAATAGACCAATCTTAAAGTCTTAAATGAGAATTATAGAGTAGAACTTTATCACTAATATTGAAATTTTTCCTTCAAAGATTTTTGTCATCGTAATATTCATCTTTTCTTTTGCAGTCCAGGAATTAACATAGGCATCATTTCTAATATCTTCTAATTCTTGAATCTGTAGTTTTCGATTAGATTGTGCAACAACAAGATTAAGATGACAATCTTTAATGGCCTAAAATGCCTAACGTTCTCATTCCACAGGTAAATGATAGGTTTTACCATAAACCAACTGATGTACTCATAAATTAACTGATTTTTATGTTATTTAATGACTATATTTTGTTTGAAAATCGGTTAATTATGTTATTTAATAGATATATTTCACGTTTTCCTTCTATTTCTTTGTTTGTAAGTTTTTCAGTGTATTTTAGTTTATTATGGAGATAAAAAGAAGAAGAAGAAATGTTGGAGAAGTTTAAAAAAAAAAATCTATGTCATCCGATGACGTGGCGCAATGGGAAGATGACACGTGGCGCAATAAGAAGATGACAAGTGGTGCAATCAGAAGATGACTAGTGGCGCTTCTAAAAGCCGCAATTTGGACCAATGAGGACGCGACATGTAGTGAAGTTGGGAAATTAGGCCACCAACTAAATTTTCAAGACTTTCGGGTGCGAAATGACCATTTTGCCCCTGATTTTTGTGGTTATAAATAGGAAGCTTATTTTTATGATTTAGACACCAATTTAGCTCCAATCTTCTCCATTTATTTTGCAATTTATTTATTTTATTATTGTCTTCATCTTAGTATATTTTCCATATTTTTTTAAATTAATATTTCAAGGTTTTTTGTAATATTTAGTAAAGATATTATGTTCGAATAATTTCAATATTTCCGGGGAGTTTATCTTTCTAATATTTATAAATTTCATCTTATATTTATTAAATATATATTTTGAGTAATTTTCTTTTGTTAGCAAGGATATGTGTTAAGTTATTAATAAATGGGATTATGAGATAATTTTCTTTGTACTTAATTTCTATTTGGAGTTATTTAACTGGACTTATGGTCGGTTTACCCGCCTAGTCTTTATTTATTTTTTGCTTTATGCACTTTAAATATCGCAAATGGATGGTCGAGCCACCTATTAGTTTGATTTACTTTTATGTCTTTTATTTTCTGTATTATGGAAGGCCGAGCCTCCATACTTTTAGTTTAATTTATTTAAATGGCCGATTAAACCGCCTAATTTCTTTAGTTAATATAAATCCAATCTTTCTTTCTATATATATGTGTGTATGTGTGTATTTATTTAATATACTTATATATATATATATTTATATAATTCCTGTTTTAACCAATATAATTGTGTGAATTAATTGGATTGACAATCGAGTTAATGAATGTGATTATATAGTTCGGATAATTAATCTTGTATTAATGATTCAAGTAGCATCTACTAGTTTAATTGCGTTGCAGCTCTTGGCTTAATTAAATTAGTAGCGGAATTATATAATTTAAATTGTATATAATCAAGTTGATTGTTATATACAATTTAATGTTGGTGATACCTTATTTGTTTAATGAAATTTGATTGAGCATCCTATACACGCTGGTTGGTAGTGGTGTTTAATTAAATTAGAGATTAATCTGTCTGAGCTGATCGGGATTACTCTATTTTGTAAGGATAGGAATCTGTTTGAGCTGATCGGGATTCTAAAACCAACTACTTAATAATGTATTTATCTATGATTAATCCAATGAAAAATATAACTTGATACTAGTTCATTGTTTACGCTTTTTATATCATTTGTATTTCAAATTTCGTTTTAATTCTGTTTACAGAATCCAAAACCTCAAAAATATTTATTTTAATTGTTGTCATTATCTTATTCTCAAAATACCAAAACCCCCAAAACCTTTTCCGATTAATGATTTTAATGTAAGAGTTGACAAATCTCTGTGGATTCGATCCCTACTTTCCCTATCTACATAGGAATTGTTAGGTTTAAATTTGAGAGTCGTACGACAGGCTTCGTTACCTACCTAAATGGTGACATACCAATAGGGGTTTTGAATACAGTTCTATATGCCCAAAGCGCATCTACCAATTGAAGGCTCCAGTCTTTCCTTTTAGGATTGACTGCTTTAGCTAGAATAGACTTAATTTCCCTGTTAGAGATTTCAGCAAGTCCATTTGTTTGAGGATGATAGGTAGTAGAATCTTATGAGAAACATGATATTTTTTAAAGAGAGTTTCTACTACCTTATTACAAAAATGCATACCTCTGTCACTGATGATGGCCTTTGGTATTCCAAATCTATGGAATATATTGTCCTTGATAAATGTCACAACTGCTTTAGAATCATTTGTTCGAGTGGCCTTAGCTTCAATCCATTTTGATACATAATCCACTGCAAGTAAGATGTAAGTATTTCCAAAAGACGAAGAAAATGGTCCTATGAAATCAAAGTTCATCAGGAAATAAATCTGAAATAGGAGATGCTTCCCTTTCATATGTTAGTCGAATCAAATGATCAACAACAAGATTCTCTACTCCCTTCTTATCTAGGATTTCAAGGTCAAATTCCTGAGGTAACAGAATCCATCTCAGTAGTCTTGGTTTAGACTCCTTCTTCTTTAATAGGTATTTTAAAGCTGCATGATATGAATAAATAATTACTTTTGTTCCCAACAGATAAGATCTAAATTTTGCTAAAGCAAAAATAACATAATGAAGTTCCTTCTCAGTTGTGGTATAATTGCATTGGGCATCATTAAGTAATTTAGATGCATAATATATGACATGAAGAACTTTATCTATTTTCTGACCTAGAACAACTCCAACCGCTTTGTCACTAGCATCACACATTATCTCAAAAAGAAAATTCCAATTAGGGGGTTGAATGATAGGTGATGAAATCAATTTCTCTTTCAACAATTTAAATGCTTGTTTACAACCTTCATCAAAATTGAATTTATGTTCTTTTTGTAATAGCTTGTATAAAGGTTAAGCAGTTTTAGAGAAATCCTTAATAAACCTTCTATAAAATCTAGCATGGCCTAAGAAGGATCTTACCTCTCTTACCGTCGAAGGGTAAGGAATAGATTTAATAACATCAATCAACAACTAGTCCTTTTGGTGAAACTACGTGCCCTAAAACAATTCCTTGTTCTACCATAAAATGACACTTTCCATAATTGAGAACAAGGTTAGTTTCAACAAACCGTTTAAGCACAAGTTCCAAATTTTCTAAACATGAATCAAATGAATTTCCATAGACAATGAAATCATCCATGAAAATTTTAATAATATTCGTGACAAAATCAGAAAATAAGGACATAATGCATATTTGAAAGGTAGCAGGTGCATTGCATAGACCAAAAGACATTCTTCTATAAGCATAAGTACCGAATGGACATGTAAAAGTAGTCTTACCTTGGTCTTCTAGGGTAATGACAATCTAAAAATAACTAGAATAACAATCAAGGAAACAATAATTAGAACGACCACATAGACATTCTAACATTTGATCCATGAAAGGAAGGGGAAAATAGTATTTCCTAGTTGATGCATTAAGTTTCCTATAGTCTATGCAGACTCTCCAACCATTTTGCACTCTAGTAGGAATTTTCTCACCTTCAAAGTTTTTTACAATAGTTATTCCACTTTTCTTTGGAACAACATGTATAGGACTTACCCAATGCGAATCTGTGATTGGATATATGACACTAACATCAAGAAGTTTTAGAATTTTAGCTTTTACTACTTCCATCATAAGAGGGTTTAGTCTTCTTTGTGACTCTCTGGTTGGTTTAGCTCCATCTTCTAACAATATACGGTGCATGCATGTTGATGGGCTAATAGCTTTAATGTCAGCTAAAGTCCAGCCGATGGCAATCTTGCTGTCCCTAAGCACAAAAACTAACCTCTTTTCTTGGAAAGATGAGAGATGATTAGCAATCATAACAAGTAAAGCATTACCTTCACTCAAATATGAGGAACTTATTACCTTGGGAATAGAAGAAGAAGATTCTTCTATTTGAGCAACTTTGTCCTACCTGATTCTCCAAATTGTGAATACTGGACTTTGTATCCTTTTGGAAGGACATGGTATCTCTCTGGAAAGATATAAAACTTGAAGTTAGAGATTTCACCATATCTTCTAAAGACATACTATGTTGTTGGTTCTGAGGAGGTTGAGGAGGATTTTGGTGTTGAATCGGAACAAAATCTGGTGGGTTGATTGGTGACCTAACCCCTTGGTTACTCCATCTAAAGTTAGGATGGTCTCTCCACCCTTCATTGTATATGTTGGAGAATGAATTGTGTCTTCTCTGAGGTTGGTTTTGAAAATTACCCATGGCATTGACTTGTTCTTTGATGAAGCCTATCGTACGACTCTCAAATTTAAACCTAACAATTCCTTTGTAGATAGGGAAAGTAGGGATCGAATCCACAGAGATTTGTCCACTCTTAAATTAAAATCATTAATCAAAAAAGGTTTTGGGGGTTTTGGTATTTTGAGAACAAGAAAATTAACAATTTAAAATAAATATTTTTGGGGTTTTTTTATTTGTGAATAGAATTAAAAATGAATGTAGAATATAAATGATATAAAAATGCATTAGCAAGAAACTACTATGAAGTTATATTTTTCATGGGATTAATCATAGATAAATACATTATTAAGTAGTTGGTTTTAGAATCTCAATCAGCTCAGACAGATTTCAATCCTTACAAATTAGATTAATCCCGATCAGTTCAGACAAATTAATCTCTAATTTAATTAAACACCACTATCAACCAGCGTGTATAGGATGCTCAATCAAATTGCATTAAACAAATAAGGTATCACCAATATTAAATTGTATATAACAATCAGCTTAATTATATACAATTTAAATTATATAATTCCGCTACTAATTTAATTAAACCAAGAGCTGCAACTCAATTAAACTAGTAGATGCTACTTGAATCATTAATACAAGATTAATAATCCTACCTATATAATCACATTCATTAACTAGATTGTCAATCCAGTTAATTCACACAATTATATTGGTTAAAACATGAATTATATAAATACTCAATTAATATATATAAGTATATTAAATAAATACACACACACATTTATATATATATATATATAGAATGATTGGATTTATATTAACTAAACAAATTAGGCGGTTCAACTGGCCATTTAAATAAATTAAACTAAAAGTATTGAGGCTCGGCCTTTCATAAAAAAGAATTAAAGACATAAAAATAAATTAAACTAGTTAGTAGATTCAACCTTCCTTAATAAAGAGAATAAAATACATAAAAGTAAATTAAACTAATTAGGTGGCTCAGCCATCCATTTGCAATATTTAAAGTGCATAAAACAAAATAAATAAAGACAAGGTTGGTAAACCGACCATAAGTCCAGTTAAATAAATTCAAATAGAAATTAAATACAAAGAAAATTATCTCATAATCCCATTTATTAATAACTTAACACATATCCTTGCTAAGAAAAGAAAATTACTCACAATACATATTTAATAAATAGAATATGGAATTTATAAATATTAGAAAGAAAATTTGAGAGATAAACTCCCCGAAAATATTGAAATTATCCAGACATAATTTATTTACTAAATATTACAAAAAACCTTGAAATAGTATTCTAAAAATTCTGGAAAATATACTAAGATGAATACAATAATAAAAGAAAGAAATTGCAAAAGAAATGGAGAAGATTGCAGCTAAATTGGTGTTTAAATCATAAAAATAAGCTTCTTATTTATAGCCACAAAAATTAGGGGCAAAATGGTCATTTTGCACCCCAAAGTCTTGAAAATTTAGTTGGTGGCCTAATTTCCCCAACTTCTCCACGTGTCGCGTCCTCATTGGTCCAAATTGCGGCTTCTAGAAGCGCTACTTGTCACCTTCTGATTGCGCCACATCATCGGATGACATGGATTTTATTTTTTTTAATTTCTCCAACATTTCTTCTTCTTCTTTTTATCTCCATAATGAATTAAAATACACTGGAAAACTTACAAACAAAGAAAAAGAAGGGAAACGTGAAATATATCCATTAAATAACATAATTAACCGATTTTTAAACAAAATATGGTCATTAAATAACATAAAAATCAGTTAATTTATGAGTACATCATTCCTCTTGAAATAGTGTAGGACAAGAATCTGTAGGATGATCATTGTCTAAACAAATTCCACATGTTTTTATCAGTGCATTGATTCTTTTCCTAACTATATTAGTTAGATGATCTAGTCTTTGCTCAATTTGTGTAGATGATAATGATGAATCTACTTCATTTACCTTTCTTATGGTATCATTCCTGTTGTTAAAAGATTGTGAATTAGCAACCATGTTAGCTATTAATTCACGTGCAGCTTGTGGGGTTTTATCTGAAATAGCACCACCACTAGCATCATCAATTGTCATCCTGTCATAAGAAATCAAACCTTAATAAAAATATTGAATTAATAATTGATCAGATATTTGATGATGAGGTCAACTAGCACATAATCTTTTAAATCTTTCCTAATATTCATACAATGTTTCACTAGTTTGTTGTCTTATGCCACTTATATCCTTTCGGACTGCTGCAGTTCTAGATGTAGGATAATATTTAGCTGGAAAAGCTCTTTGCATTCCAGTCCAATCTTGAATAGATTCCGAAGGTAATTCATATAACCAATCTTTTGCACTATTTTGTAAGCTAAAAGGAAAATAGCGCCGTTTAATCACTTCATATTATTTTTCCACAACTTAATGTGCCTAAGCGGATTTTCTCCAAGTAATCCATTAAAAGTTGGCAAACATTGTATAAAACCAGTATGCATTTTAAAATTAGCATCAACTTGTGGAAAAATAATGCATAAAGGTTGTTCATCAAGAGTAGGAGTACTGAGTTCTTTCAAAGATCTTTGATTCAAAGCCATATTAAAAAGATGAGCAGGAAGAATATCACCAGAAATAAGTTGGGTATCCGGTTGATTTTCTGCTTTGCCTTCTTCAAGATCCGTAACTTGTTCTTTGATCTCAACTAGTGTTTTACTCCATTGTTCTTCCCTAGTGATTTTACCACTTCTTAAGTGTATACAACAATGAACGTGTTGTCTAGCGTCAAAACAAATCACCAAAGGCATGAAATTTGTAACAATTTTAATAGAAGAAATTTAAAAGAATCCCCGGCAATGGCGCCAAAATTTGACGAAGCCTATCGCACGGCTCTCAAATTTAAACCTAACAATTTCTATGTAGATAGGAAAAGTAGGTATCAAATCCACATAGATTTGTCAACTCTTAAATTGAAATCATTAATTGGAAAGGGTTTTGGGTATTTTGAGAAATAAGATAATGACAACAATTAAAATAAATAATTTTTGGGGTTTTGGATTTTGTGAATAGAATTAAAAAAGAATTTGGAATACAAATGATATAAAAAGGCGTTACCAAGGAACTAGTATCAAGTTATTTTTTTCATGGGATTAATCATAGATAAATAGATTATTATGTAGTTAGTTTTAGAATCCCGATCAGCTCATACAGATTCCTATCCTTACAAATTAGATTAATCTCAATAAGCTCATACAGATTAATCTCTAATTTAATTAAATATCACTACCAACCAGCGTGTATAGGATGCTCAATCAAATTGCATTAAACAAATAAGGCATCACTAACATTAAATTTTATATAGCAATCAGCTTAATTATATAAAATTTAAATTATATAATTCCGCTATTAATTTAATTAAGCCAAGAGTTGCAACTCAATTAAACTAATAAATACTACTTGAATCATTAATGCAAGAGTAATAATCCTAGCTATATAATCACATTCATTAACTAGATTGTCATTCATTAAATAAATACACAAATATGTATATATATATAAGAATAGTGGATTTATATTAACTAAAAAAATTAGACGGTTCAACCAGCTATTTAAATAAATTAAACTAAAAGTATGGAGGCTCGGTCTTCCATAAAAATGAATTAAAGACATAAAAATAAATTAAATTAGTTAGTAGGCTCGGTCTTCCATAATAAAGATGAAAGCCCTAAAGTTTTTAATGTCTTAATTTTGATTAATGATAAACATTGATGAGGACTAATGTCTTATTTGTACAAGTGATAGAGTTTTTGGATTCATGATTTAATCCATGCAAGAACAAGATTTCAAGTCTTCAAGGAAGTATACAAGGCAAGACTATCCAGATTTGAAGACAAGCTTTTATTGGATTAGATAGGAACTAGAGGTATAGTTTTAGAGTTATATATTTTGATATCTCTAGTTCTACATCTAATTGAGTAATAGTTTCTAAAGGTTGCTCTATGAAGTTAAAACGTTATTTCAAAATGTTTTTAATATGTTAAAATATGTTTTGGTATTTCGAAAACCATGCATTGTGATTTCAAAACTTAAATGGTTCATAAACTTTTGATTGGATTGATACCATAACTTATATGATTAATTGAAATCATCATTTGTGTGTTAGAGTATTGTTGATACACAAATGAACATGTTTTAGTCGACCTAAAGTGGTTCAGGTATCATCCACAAGTTAGTTTATCTTGTGGATGCATGTGCTGTCAAATTTGTTCATCTGTCATCCTGTGGACAACCATGAGGTTGACCGCAGTGAAGAGAGGTCGACTGCAGGTGAAGTAAGGTCGATCGCAAGATGAAAAATCATCATCCGAAGGTTGTCCAGTGAGCTTGCGGATGATGGTGCGGACGACCAGTCTGATATGCGGTCGACCGCACTTCTTGAGTGGGTTTCCAACAGCTTCATTTTTTACCGTTGGGCACAAACCTTTAAATACCAAAACCTTTGGAATTCTTTCTAAGAAGATTTTTGAGCAAGAACATTGTATATCTTGATCCTATAACATCTTAAAAACATTCCAAAACCCTTTCTAAACATCAATCTTGTTAAAATCATTCAAGAAGGGTTTTTTACATTCAAAGGTGAATTTTGAGCAATCTTGACAAGCCATTACTCAAAGAGGTGATTGTGACTCAAATTGATATATCTTCACATTAAGGTGATATCTATCAAACTCTCTATCTATTATTATTGATTGTAATTGTATCAAGGTTGCAAGTAGCATAAAACCCTAAGTGTTAGGGTGAGCCTTGTGTAGGTTGTTTTGTATTCAAGATTTGTTTGTAAAACCTTTGGGTGAACCTTGAATTGAATTGTATTGTTAGGATTCACTAAGGAGAGTGGTGGGTGAAAGCTCTAAAGCTTTTAATGTCTTAATTTTGATTAAATGACAAACATTGATAAGGACTAATGGCTTTATTGTATTAGTGATGATCTTTTAGGATTCATATATCTAATCCATGCAAGATCGAAGTTTCAAATCTTCAGGAAAGAGCTTTTGATGTCAAGCATTGAAGATAAGCGTTTCTAGATTAGATAGGAACTAGAGGTGTAGCATTATTTCTTTATTTATCTTTAGATATCTCTAGGTGTACCTCTATGAGTAATAAGTTCTATAGGTTGCTCAATAAAAGTGAAATAATTTTCAAAATGCATTTCATTTAGATAAAACATGAGTTGGGTATTTGAAATGATTTTCAAAATACTTCAAAATTCATAAAATGTATTTCTGGAGTTGTTTGGAAACTTGTTTTGCATAGTTTTAATGCATGTGTGGTCGACCTAACTAAAGTGTGGACGACCACAGATCATGCGGTCGACCAGAACTCTCAAAGTATCGTCCACTGAATGTCCAGAGCTCTCTGGAACACTTGCGGATGATGGAGCGGTCAACTGGACTTCTCAGCTCATCGTCTGCAGTTTGTCTAGAGTTCTCTGGAACATTTGCTGATGATAGTGCAGACGACCCTTCTGATATGTGGTCGATCGCACTTCTCGTGAGTGGGATTCAAACAACCATTTTTATGACTGTTGGTGCATACTTATAAATACCCAATTGTTTAAAAAACTCATTAACACGACTTTTTGAGCAAAAATTTGATTCCAACACTTCATAGAACCTCTGGAGATTATTTTGAAACCAAATCATAACATTCATATTGTGAAATTCATCAAAGTGGGATTCATACTAAATCATTGGGGTTCTTGAGCAACTTAGAAAAAAATATTACTCAAAGAGGTATTTATGCTTTATATTGGTATATCTTCACATTAAGGTGATTTCTATATCAAACTCTTAATTTTCATATCTTGATTGCTTTGTTCAAGGTTGCATTGAGCTTAAAACTCTAAGGATTAGAGTGAGCCTTGAATCATAGAAAATTGTGATTGTTTTTAGAGTATTTCATTAATTGTTGTAATAGAGATAGGTGTGTAAACAAGGTTTTGTGAAATCCTTGAGTAGATAGCTCAAGGTAGTGAATTAGGTTTTGTTGGATAAACCGAACCACTATAAATCTTTTTGTCCTTTGCCTATTTCTTGAACTCTTTATTTCACACTTTGTTTGAGCACCAAGTGTTTGATATTTGTTATCTTAGAAAGCCTGTTTCCTTTAAATTAGGAAAAATTATTTTAAAACTTAATTCACCCCCCTCTTAGGTTTTTCAATTGGTATCAGAGCAGGTCTTGTTGTTTATAAGGCTTAACATCCTTGAAGCAAAGATTCTATGGCTCATCTAGATAACACTATGATGGTAGAAGGTTACTCTACTACTAGACCTCCTTTGTTGAATGGCACAAACTATAATTTCTGGAAAAATAGAGTTAGAATCTATATATCCTCTCTAAACTATGAATTATGGAATATTGTTGAAAATGGACCTTATGTGCCTTTTAAAGTTGTTGATGGTATCAAGATTGATAAAATATCTGAGGAATTTGATGATGAAGATAAAAAAAAAATGACCCTTAATTTTCTTGCCATGAATACTCTTACTTGTGCACTTGATATGAATGAGTATAACAGGGTAAGATGTTGTGAATCTACACATGAAATGTGGAGACTACTTGAAGTGACTCATGAAGGTACAAACCAAGTAAAGGAAACAAAACTTGGTATGCTTACAAGGGAGTATGAACTTTTCACTATGAAATCAAATGAAAATATTATTGATATGTTTACTCTCTTTACTAACATTATTAACGGTTTAAAAGTGTTTAGCAAGTCTTATTCTATAGGAGAACAAAACATGAAGATACTCAATGCTTTACCAAAGGCTTGGGAAGGCAAAACCACTCCTATGCTGGAAACTCATGATTTGAAGAAGAAACCAGTGGAAGAGCTTATTGGATCACTTCTCACTCATGAAATAAGGATGAAGTGGTTAAATGATCAAGAAGTGGAAGACAAAGGGAAAAGAGGAATTGCTCTCAAAGTTAAAGAGAACAACGAAAATGAATCTTCTAGTGATGAGGAAGAAATGGATGATGAGGAAATAGCTCTTGTCATGAAGAACTTCAAGAAAATGTTCAAAAAGGGACATTTCAACAAATTCAAAAAGAAGCCATCGACATCCACAAATATCAACTCAAAACAATGCTATGAATGCGGAAGTCCAAATCATTTCAAGGCGGATTGTCCAAAATTAAGAGAAAAAGAAAAGAAGTACAAGTCCAAAAACAAGAAAGGACTTGCTTCCACTTGGGATAAAAAAGGAAGTGAAGATGAAGAACAAAGTGAACATGCAAATGTTTGTTTCATGGCTATTGAAGATGAGGTAAATACTTCAAAAACTCCTTCTTTAGTTGATAGTGAAAGTGATAATGATATTTGTGACATGTTTGATAGAAATGAATTCATTTCCAATCTCTATAAAGAAATGAAAAAGATTATCAAGAAAAACAAAGTCTTGAAATGTCAAGTAGAGAAGCTATCGTTAGATAATACTAGGCTCATAGATGAAAATGCCTTGTTAACTTCTACAAAAATCTGTCTTGATGAGAATGTTATTGGTTTAAATAATAAGGTGAAATTTCTTGAGAATGCTAATGTTGATCTTGTTACTAGAAACAAGAAGTTGGATGATATGATGAGTGATTATGATGCCATGAAAGTAAGAATGAGAGATTTAAGTGCTAGCTTGCAAAAACATACATGTGATAGGGACAATTTGAACAAATTACTTGGTATGCAAAGACTCACTCATGATAAGAGAGGTCTTGGTTTTGATGATAGTTATAAAGATGTCTCACACACACATGAGAGCTTATCTCACTCACATGAAAATATGTCACATGCACATAAGAGAGTATCTCATGCATATTATTCACATGTCTCAACTTCTTCAAAAATATGTTGTACATATTGTGGTAAAAATGGTCACAAGGTGACTAGATGTTATGTGAAGAAAAAGATTGAGAATGGTGCTAAAAGCACTTGGGTAGTTAAAAGAACTAACCTCAATGGACCCAAGAGAATTTGGGTATCAAAAGGCTTATTAACATCTTTGGTGTAGGTGTGTTTTCAATTGAAAACAAAGGAGAACAAATGATTTCTTGACAGTGGATGCTCAAGACACAGGACTGGGAATGCATCCATACTTAATGATGTTAAACCAAAGGATGAAGGATTTGTGACATTCGGTGACAAAAAGAAAGGGAAAATCATTGGCATTGGCAATGTTGGTAAAAGTACTTCTCCGTTTATTAAAAATGTTCTTCTTATTGATAATCTCAAATATAACTTAGTATTAGTCAATTATGTGATAATGGTTATAAGGTTATTTTCAAGAATGATTCATGTTTAATTATTGATGATGCTTCTAACAAAATTGTTTTTGTTGGAAATAGAATGGAAATATGTATAGCTTTACTTTGATGATTTAGTTGAACAATGTTAAATGCCTTGCTTTGAAAGATGATGATGCATATCTTTTGCATCGTAGATTATGACATGTGAGCATTGGATACTTTGCATAACTTATTCAAAACATGAATATGTTAGAGGATTGCCTGCCATTCATTTTGAAAAAGAACGTGTTGTGATGCATGTCAATATGGTAAACAAGTCAAGAGTTCTTTTAAACCTAAGAAGATTGTTTTAACCTCAAACCTCTAGTTGAACAAGATGTTAAATGCCTTGCTTTGAAAGATGATGATGCATATCTTTGGCATCGTAGATTATGACATGTGAGCATGGATACTTTGCATAACTTATCAAAACATGAATATGTTAGAGGATTGCCTGCTATTCATTTTGAAAAAGAACGTGTTTGTGATGCATGCCAATATGGTAAACAAGTCAAGAGTTCTTTTAAACCTAAGAAGATTGTTTCAACCTCAAAACCTCTAGAACTTGTACATATGGATTTATTTGGTCCTATGAGAACAATGAGCCTTGGTGGCAAATTGTATGTTTAGGTGATAGTTGATGACTTATCAACAAAAATTTTGCAATAGTAGCTTCACTAAATTGTGTGATGAGAATGGAATTTCTCACAATTTTTCTGTTGCTAAAACTCCTCAACAAAATGGTGTTGTTGAGAGGAAAAATCGTTCTTTACAAGAAATGGTTTGTTCAATACTTTGTGAAAATAATTTGCCAAAGTATTTTTGGGCTGAAGCTGTAAACACCTCTTGCTATATTGTAAATAGAGTGCTTCTTAGACCTTTTGTGAAGAAAATCCCCTATGAACTCATGTTTGACAAAACTCCTTCTATTTCTTACTTCAAGGCTTTTGGTTGTAAATGTTTTGTTTTAAATGTCAAAGACAATCTTGGTAAGTTTGATAAGAAATCCGACGAAGGTATATTTCTTGGCTATTCTTCAATAAGAAAAGCTTATCGTGTGTATAATAAGAGAACTATGATTATTGAAGAAGCTATTCATGTTGTTTTTTATGAATCTAATATCTATTTGCCAAGAGATGAGTTTGAAGGTAAAATTCAAGAAATACCTTTGGAGTCAATGAATAAAGATGTTGTTCAAACAAATGAGTCAAAGGATGAGATTGAAGAAGTCTTTGACAGTCAAGAATCTACTTCACTTGAAGAAGGAACAAAGTTTGATCTTCCAAAGGAATGGAAATTTGTCCACAACCATCCAAAGGATCAAATCATTGGTGATCCAAATGAAGGGGTAAGAACAAGAAGACACTTTTTAAACTTTGTTGATGATTTTGCATTATTGTCTCATATAGAACCTAGGAACATTGATGAAGCTCTTAATGATGATTTTTGGATTATTGCCATGCAAGATGAATTAAATCAATTTGAAAGGAGCAAAGTATGGGAACTTGTACCTAGACCTTCTAATCTTACCATTATTGGTACAAAATGGGTTTTTAGAAACAAACTTGATGAACATGGTATCGTGACTAGAAATAAGGCTAGACTTGTTGCTCAAGGATATAATTAGGAAGAAGGTATTGATTATGATGAGACTTTTGCTCCAGTTGCTAGATTAGAGTTCATTAGAATGTTGCTTGCATTTGCTTCCTTTAAAGGCTTTAAATTATTTCAAATGGATGTCAAAAGTGCCTTCTTGAATGGCTTCATCCAAGAGGAAGTGTATGTTGAACAACCTCCTGGTTTTATTCATGAATCATATGTAAATCATGTGTACAAGCTCTCTAAAGACGAGATTGATACTCCTATGGCTGATTCAAAGGAGATTGATACTCCTATGGCCACATCTATTAAATTAGACAAAGACGAGAATGGCAAGATGATTGACCAAACTATATACAGAGGTATGATTGGTAGTCTTTTGTATTTAACTGCTAGTAGACCTGATATTATGTTCTCTATTTGTCTATGTGCTAGATTTCAATCATCTCCTAGAGAATCTCATTTAATTGCTGTGAAACGTATTCTTAGATACTTAAAGGGAACTATAGATTTTGGTTTGTGGTATCCTAAATCTATGTTTTTTGAGCTAGTAGCATTTACTGATGCAGATTATGCAGGTTGTAGAGTAAAACGTAAGAGTACTAGTGGTCACTGTCAATTTCTTGGTTACTCTTTAGTTTCTTGGTATAATAAGAAACAAGCTTGTGTCTCTCTCTCTACCACTGAAGCTGAATACATTTCTGCTGGTAGTTGTTGTGCACAAGTTTTATGGATGAAAACCACCTTGCAAGATTATGGCTTGAACTTTGATTGTATCACTATCAACTGCGATAATACTAGTGCCATAAATCTGACAAAGAATCCTATACAACATGCAAAAACTAAGCATATAGATATTAAACATCATTTTTTGCGTGATCATGTTTTAAAAGATGATATTGTTCTTGAGTTTGTTCCTACGGATGATCAATTAGCTGATATTTTCACAAAGCCTTTGGCTGAGAAAAGGTTTTGTTTACTTAGAAAACTTTTGGGTATTGGTACTTTTGATTTCTAACTTGTGCGTTTTTATGAAGTCTGTCAAATATATGTTTTTGTGCATTGTTTGGATAACACCATTGGCAGGTGCGGTCGACCGCAAGCTAGAAAACAATCGTCCACAGAACAGACAGTGGACTTGCGGATGATCATGACAGGATGACCGGTCGACCGCAGATTCAAAATATCGACCGGAAAGGTTCCAGTGGACTTGCGGACGATACACTTATCAAATCGTCCGGTCGACCGCAGATTAAACACATTAACCGAAAAGGTTCTAGAGAATTTGCGGACGACTCAAATTAAAACTTCCGGTCGACCGCAAATTAAATGTATCGACCGAAAATGTTCACGAGTAACAAAAATCAAGGTGCGGACGATACTGCGGACGACGATCCGGTCGACCGCACATCTGTGCACCGTTACAAATATGCCTCTTTCGGACGCAACTCTTCATCTTCCAATCATCCCCACCTCTTCATTTATCAGCCGCAACTCTTCAAACTCTCATAACCCACGAACAATCCACCATAAATACACTTCATTTCTTCCCCAATTCATACATTCATCCTACATATCCTTGTTTGCTGCATTTGAAAACCCTAGAAATGGCAAAAACTCAAAGTGACAAGGGCAAAACACAAATGGTTCAAGATGTTCCAAAGAAGAAGAGAACCATGCAAGCTTCTTCTCAACTCTTCAGGAGCAAGTATCATGAGGATCGTTACAATGATTACCTCAAAAATCGCCAAGTAATTTCTGGGAGCACCATTGATAGGTATGAATTTCCCTTTGATAGAATTCTTACCTATATGGCTTGGCAAGGATGGGATAGTATAATTGATCATGAAGAATCCTTGTATACTAATCTTGTATATCAGTTTTATGCTAATCTCGAAGAGGTGTTAGAAAAAAAGGGAGAGATGACTATAAGGACTCTTTTTGTTTCAAGGGTCAATGGGATAGATATAAAATTTACTTCCCTTGATTTAGATGAAATCTTAGAGATACTTATGGATGGGGTTGAGTACTTTAATACTCATCACAGAATAAATCATAAGGATTTTTCTACTGAGGGTTTTGAGAAGATCTTCACTAAAGGAAACTCTTTTGTAAACTTAGTCAAGAGAGAGGCCAATGTGTTTAGTTTTGAACATCGTATTCTTCATCATATGTGCACTAACATCTTCATCCCCACTGAAGGCCATAAAACTATTGTCACGTTTATGCATATGTTTCTTATGTATTTGTTGGTCAAGAGAATCCAGGTGGATTTTGGTTACATAATGGTACACCACATGATGGCTACCATTGAGAAGGGCAAAGGCGTTCCGAAAAGCTTACCCTATGGACGGTTATTAACCAAAGTCTTCCGCCATTTCAATGTCCCATTTCCAGAACTGAAGGGGACAAAAGAATGCAAGCGTTATGTCTCAATGGTATATGGGACTTGAAGAAAAATATGACTCCGGAAGAGATCGTTGTGGCAACAAAGGAGACAGCAAGGCTGATGGGAAAAGAACCACCGATAACTCTTCATGAAGGCGATTTTTCTGGCAATTTTGTTGAAGGTGAAGACTCACAAGGTGTGAAAAGACCACTTCATCTAGATGAGGAAGAAGATGTTCCTCCTGAGGCTCCAGATTTGAAGAAGGCAAAAGGTAAAAAAAAAGTTGGAGAGGAAGACGTATCCACTCCACAACCTGCCATCTGGGGTGCCCTAGAAGAAATTTCTTCTCAGATTGGCTCGATGTTCAGCACGTTTGACAATCATTTCAAGACACTTCACTCCAAAATCGACGACCTGGCATCAAGGGTGGAGTACCATGGCATCGAGATCATCAACATCAAATTTCATCTAGAGGCACTACATGGCATTCAGGTTGACGTTTCTACACCACCACCTTCACGTGATATGCCCCCGCCTGATGAGCAGCCTGCTGGACCATCCCCTTCCACAGCTAAAGTTTATATGCAACAGCCTAGGAGATAGTGTTTTTCTGCACTTGTTGTACTTTTGTTTTATCTAGACAACTTATCTCTTGTTTGTATTCTTGACTCCTCTATTTTTATATATGCATTTTTTTTATTCCCCATGATGACTACTTGGTAGTTGAGGGATCTTATTGTTTAATTAACTTAGTTCTATCCTTTCTATCCATTCTTTTTGAATGATGACAAAAGGGGGAGAAAAACTACTGTTGATTGCAATATATAAATGTCGTGAAACTAACTTTTTGTTTCAGGAATTTCTGAGATGAACTTAAATGCTCAAACTCATCAAAATCAAGAGAAAGGAGAAATAGCTCTAAAAGGTTAAGTATGGCTATCCTTGGTTTAAAGGTTATATATTTCTAAGTTTATGCTACATTGAGATTGAAGGAGAATGGGAATTGTGTGTTGGTGGCCGGGTTGGCCTTATGTGCGATTTTATGTGTTATCTCATCTCTTTTTGCATTGTTGAGTTTATGTTGCAAAAATGGTTTTTATAAGAGTTATAAAGGAAACTCTGTCAAAATATTTACAAAACTGATGCATATCGATAGGGGGAGCTTTATAAATGTTTTTATAGCCTATCTATATGTTATTAAATGTGGAAGGAAGGAGGATACGGAGGTTGGTGGAAAAATAGGCTTCTTTAAGCCTATATAAGCTAGGAAGTGATCTCATATACTTACAATGAATACTTTCATTTTGAGATCCAATATTTATTTGAAAAATGTTACATTCTATATATTTCTTGATATCATCAAACTAAATGGTTATATGCTATATGTGATATCTTACAAATACCTAGCATATTGTAAGGGGGGAGCATTTTTAATAATTTTATTACATATTATATAAACTCTTCCTTACTTTGAATCCTTGCACTTAATTGTTATATTCATCACATTGCATCAATATTTGTCATCATCAAAAAGGGGGAGATTGAAAGCCTTAAAGCTTTTAATATCTTAATTTTGATTAAATGACAAACATTGATAAGGACTAATGGCTTTATTGTATTAGTGATGATCTTTTAGGATTCATATATCTAATCCATGCAAAATCAAAGTTTCAAATCTTCAGGAAAGAGCTTTTGATGTCAAGCCTTGAAGATAAGCGTTTCTGGATTAGATAGGATCTAGAGGTGTAGCTTTAATTATTTATTTATCTTTGGTTATCTCTAGGTCTATCCCTTTGAGTAATGAGTTCTATAGGTTGCTCAATAAAAGTGAAATGATTTTCAAAATGCATTTCATTTAGATAAAACATGAGTTGGGTATTTGAAATGATTTTCAAAATACATGCACATACTTCAAAATTCATAAAATATAGTTTGCAAACTCTTAGAGTTGTTTGGAAACTTGTTCTGCATAGTTTTAATGCATTTGTGGTCAACCTGACAAAAGTGTGGACGACCACAAATCATGCGGTCGACCAGACTTCTCAGAATATCGTCTGCAGGCTGTCCAGAGTTCTCTGGAACACTTGCGGATGATGGAGCGGTCGACCGGACTTCTGAGCTCATCGTCCGCAGGCTGTCCAGAGTTCTCTGGAACATTTGCGGATGATGGTGCGGACGACCCTCCTGATTTGCGGTCGACCGCACTTCTCCTGAGTGGGATTTAAACAGCCATTTTTATGACCGTTGGTGCATACTTATAAATACCCAATCGTTTAAACAACTCTGAACAACTACTTTTTGAGCAAAAATCTGATCCTAACACTTCATAGAACCTCTGGAGATTATTTTGAAACCAAATCTTAACATTCATATTGTGAAATTCATCAAAGTGAGATTTATACAAAATCATTGGGGTTCTTGGGCAACTTACAAGAAAACATTACTCAAAGAGGTATTTATGCTTTACATTGATATATCTTCACATTAAGGTGATTTCATATATCAAACTCTTCTTATTCATATCTTGATTGATTTACTCAAGGTTGCATTGAGCTTAAAACTCTAAGGGTTAGAGTGAGCCTTGAACCATAGAAAACTGTGTTTGTGTTAAGAGCTTCTTTTTCATTAATTGTTGTAATAAAGATAGGTGTGTAGACAAGGTTATATTGTAAAACTCAAAGTGTTGAGTGAACCTTGGTTGGTTAAGAGGTTTGTGTTGTAAAACCCTAAGGGAATTGGGTGAGCCTCTATTGCATTCTCTCTTACTATATTAGTGAAAGGTTTTGTGAAATCCTTGAGTAGATAGCTCAAGGTAGTGGATTAGGTTTTGTTGGATAAACCGAACCACTATAAATCTTTGTGTTCATTGCTTCTTTTCTTGAACTCATCATTTCACACTTTGGTTGAACACCAAGTGTTTGATATTTGTTATCTTAGAAAGCTTGTTTATTTTATAAAGGAAAAATCGTTTAAAAACCTAATTCACCCCCCCCCTCTTAGGTTTTTCAATATGTATGCACCAACAGTCATAAAAATGGCTATTTGAATCTCACTCAAGAGAACTGCGATCGATCGCATATAAGATGAGTCGCCAGCACTATCATCCGCAAGTGTTCCAGAGAGTTCTGGACAGTCTGCGAACGATGAGATGAGTAGTCTGGTCGAACGCATGATTCTGGGTCGACCACATATGCAATCAGGTCGACCGCATATGCATCCAAATTATGTAATGCAACATGCCAATCAACTCTGAGAGTTGCGTAATATGTTTTATAGAATTTTAAGTATATGCATATATTTTGAAAATCATTTCAAATACCCAACACATGTTTTATCTTTATGAAGTGAATTTTGAAAAACGTTTCACTTTTATTTTGCAACCTATAGAAATTATTACTTATAGAGGTAGATTTAGAGATATCTAAGGATATATAAAAAAATAACACTACACCTCTAGATCCTATATAATCCAGAAACCGTTTATTTTCAATGCTTGATAACATTCGATCATTCCTGAAGATTTGAAACTTCGATTTTGCATGGATTAGAAATATGAATCCTAAGAGACCAACACTTATACAATTAATACATTAGTCATCAACAATGTTTGTCATTAATCAAAATTAAGACATTAAAAGCTTTAAGGCTTTCAATCTCCCTCTTTTTTATGATGACAAATATTGATGCAATGTGATGGATATAACAATTAAGTGCAAGGATTCAATGTAAGGAAAAGTTTATATAGTATTTAATGAAACTTTTAAAAACTCTCCCCCTTACAATATGCTAGGTATTTGTAAGATATCACATATAACATATAACCATTTAGTTTGATGATATCAAGAAATATATTGAATGAAACATTTTTTGAACAAATATTTGATCTCAAAATGAAAAGATTCATTGTAAGTATATGAGATCACTTCCTAACTTAGATAGGCTCAAAGGAGCCTATTTTTCCACCAACCTCTATATTCTCCTTTTTTCCAGTTTTAAGAATAGATAGATAGACTATAAAATATTTATAAAGCTCCCCCTATCAATATGCATCATTTTTGTAAAAATTTTGACAGAGTGTCCTTTGTAACTTTTATAAAAACCATTTTTACAACACAAGTTTAACAAGCAAACAAAGATGAAATATAACACATAAGGCCAACCCAGCCATCAACACACAATTCCCATTCTCCTTCAATCAATCAAAAATAGAATTTAACAATAGAGTTCAAAGGTAGGTAGCTAGAAATGAGTATAAAAAGATAGATAGAAATTATATCCTAGGCCTTCTCACATATACTTTGGTCGTGGAAGATGATGGTCCAGTAGGCGGCTCAACTGGGGGGCATGTCACTTGAAGGTGGTGGCGGTGTAGAAATGTCAACCTGAACACTGTGAAGCGTTTCAGGATGATACTTGATATTGGTAATCTCGATGCCATAGTACTCCACCTGTGATGGCAGATCGTCGATCTTGAAGTTAAGTGTCTTGAAGTGATTGTTGAAAGTGTTGAACATCGAACCAATTTGAGATGATAGTTCTTCCAATGCACTCCAGATGGCTTGATGTGGAGTGGATTCTTCTTCCTCCCCAACTTTTTCTTTACCTTTGGCCTTCTTTAATTCTAGGGCCTCGGGGAGAATATCTTCTTCCTCATTAAGATGAAGTGATCCTTTAACACCATGGGAACCCTCAGCTTTTTCCGTGACAAATTTGTCACCAAAAACATCTTCTACAATGATAATTGGTGGATCTTTTCCCATCAACCTTGCTGTCTCCTTTGTTGCCATAGAGATCTCTTCCAGAGACAGTCTTCTTCAAATCCCATGTGCTATTGAGATACAGAGTCTGCATTCTCTTGAAGGATGCAAAATTGAACTTGGGCACATATTTTATGTCCTTCAATTCTGGGAATGGAACGTTGAAGAACCAGAAGACTTTGGTTAATAATCGTCCATAAGGCAAGCTTTTGGGAACGCCTTTACTCTTCTCGATGGTAGCCATCATATGTTCTACCATGATATAGCCGAGATCCACCATAATTCTCTTGACCAACATAAGCATGAGGAACATATGCATAAAAGTAACTGTAGTTTTATGTCCTTTAGTTGGTATGAAAATGTTAGTACACATATGATGGAGGATGCAATGCTCAAAACTAAACACATTAGCTTCTCTCTTGATTAAGTTGACAAAGGATTTTTCTTGGGTGAACAGCTTCTCAAAATCCTCAGTAGAGAAAACCTTGTGCTTGATCCTTTGGTGAGTAGTGAAGTACTCAATCCCATCAATAGGAATCTCTAATATTTCATCTAAGCTCATGGAAGTAAAATGCAAATCTATCCCATTTACTCTTGAAACATAAGTAGTCCTTATAGACATCTCACCTTCTTTTTCTATCACTTTTTCAAGATTGACATAAAATTGATATACAAGATTAGTGTATAAAGACTCTTCATGATCTATTATACTATCCCATCCTTGCCAAGTCACATATGTAAGAATTATATCAAAGGGAAACTCAAATCTATCAATGGTACTCTCAAAGATTACCTAACGATTCTTGAGATAATCGTTGTAACAGGCCTCATGATGCTTGCTCCTGAAGAGTTGAGTAGAGGCTTGCATGGTTCTTTTCTTCATTGGAACTTCTTGAGTCATTTGTGTTTTGCCCTTGGTAGGATTTGTTTTTGCCATTTCTAAAGTTTTGAATTTCAGAAGTCAAGGATACGTAAGTTGAATAAGTGAATTGAAGAAAAAATGAAGTGCATTTATGGTGGATTTGGGGTGGGTTATAGGAATTTGAAGAGATGCGGCTAATAGGTGAAAAACTATACAGTAACACACAAGTTAGAAATTGAAAATTTCAATACCCAAGAGTTTTCTAAGTAAACAAAAACTTTTGTCAGCCAAAGGCTTTGTGAATATATCAGCTAATTGATCATCCGTAGGAATAAAATCAAGTGATATTTCACCTTTTAAAACATGGCCACATAAGAAATGATGTTTAATATCTACATGCTTAGTTTTTGCATGTTGTGTAGGATTCTTTCTCAGATTAATAGGACTAGTGTTATCACAATTGATAGTGATACAATCAAAATTCAAACCATAATCTTTCAAAGTAGTTTTTATCCATATAACTTCTGCACAACAACTAACAGCAAAAATGTATTCAGCTTCAGTGGTAGAAAGAAATACACAAACTTGTTTCTTACTATACCATGAAACTAAAGAATAACCAAGAATTTGACAGTGACCACTAGTACTCTTACGTTCTACTCAACAACGCGCATAATCTACATCAGTATATGTTACTAACTCAAAAGACACAGATTAAGGATACCATAAACCAAAATCTATAGTCCCTTTCAAGTATCTAAGAATACGTTTGACAGTAATTAAATGAGATTCTCTAAGAGATGATTGAAATCTAGCGCATAAACAAACAGAGAACATAATATTAGATCTACTAGCAGTTAAATATAAAAGACTACCAATCATACTTCTGTATTTATGAGATAATCTCTTATGTGCATATAATATATTTTCATGTGAGTGTGATAAGCTCTTATGTGAGTATGAAGCATCATTATAATTATCATCAAAACTAAGACCTCTCTTATCATGAGTGAGTATTTGCATATCAAGTAATTTGTTCAAATTGTCCCTACCACATGCAAACTAGCATTTAAATCACTCATTCTAACTTTTATGGCATCATAATCAATCATCATATCACCCAACTTCTTATTTCTAGCAACAAGATCAACATTAACATTTTCAAGGAATTTCACCTTATCATTTAAACCAAGAACATTCTCATCAAGACAGATTTTTGTGGAAATTAACATGGTATTTTCATCTATGAGTCTAGTATTTTCCAAAGATAGCTTTTCTACTTGACATTTCAAGACTTTGTTTTTCTTGACAATCTTTTTCATTTCTTGATAGAGGTTGAGAATAAATTCATCTTTATCAAATATATCACATACATCATTATCACTTTCACTATCAACTAAAGTAGAAGATTTTGATGTATTTACCTCATATTCAATGGCCATGAAAGAAACATTTGCAAGCTTCGTTTGTTCTTCATCTTCACTCCCTTCTTGATCCCAAGTGCAAGCAAGTGCTTTCTTGTTTTTGGACCTGTACTTCTTTTCTTTCTCTCTTAAAATATGATCACGTAAGAAATGATGTTTAATATCTATATGCTTAGTTTTTGCATGTTGAAAAGGAGTCTTTGTCAGATTAATGGCACTAGTGTTATCGCAATTGATAGTGATACAATCAAAATTCAAGCCATAATCTTTCAAAGTAGTTTTTATCCATAAAACTTGTGCACAACTACTACCAGCAGAAATGTATTCAGCTTCAGTGGTAGAAAGAGATACACAAGCTTGTTTCTTACTATACCATGAAATTGACAGTGACCACTAGTACTCTTACGTTCAACTCGACAACCCGCATAATCTGCATCAGTAAATGCTTCTAACTCAAATGACATAGATTTAGGATATCATAAACCAAAACCTATAGTCCCTTTCAAGTATCTAAGAATACGTTTGACAACAATTAAATGAGATTCTCTAGGAGATGATTGAAATCTAGCGCATAGACAAACAGAGAACATAATATTAGGTCTACTAGTAGTTAAATACAAAAGACTACCAATCATACCTCTGTATGTAGTTTGATCAACCATCTTACCATTCTCATCTTTGTCCAATTTAATAGATGTGGCCATAGGAGTATCGATCTCTTTTCAATCAGCCATTCCAAACCGTTTTAGTAATTTTTTTGTGTACTTGGCTTGGTTAATGAAAGTACCTTCTTTTGCTTGCTTAATTTGTAACCCAAGGAAGAATGTCAACTCACCCATTATGCTCAATTCAAATTCATCCTGCATTGTCTTAGAGAAATCTTTGCACATATTTTCATTAGTAGCTCCGAATATGATACAATCAACATACATTTGAACAATCAAAATATCATGTGCTTTATTTTTAATAAAAATGGTAGTATCTACTATTCCTCTAGAAAAGTCTTTTTCAATAAGAAAATTGCTAAGTCTATCATACCATGCGCTTGGTGCTTGCTTTAAACCATATAAAGCTTTAGAAAGCTTGTACACATGATTTACATAAGATTCATGAATAAAACCAGGAGGTTGTTTAACATACACTTCCTCTTGGATGAAACCATTTAAAAATGCACTTTTGACATCCATTTGAAATAATTTAAAGCCTTTAAAGGAAGCAAATGCAAGTAACATTCTAATGGACTCTAATCAAGCAACTGGAGCAAAAGTCTCATCATAATCAATGCCCTCTTCCTGTTTATATCCTTGAGCAACAAGTCTAGCCTTATTTCTAGTCACAATACCATGTTCATCAAGTTCGTTTATAAAAACCCATTTTGTACCAATAATGGTATGACTAGAAGGTCTAGGTACAAGTTCCCACACTTTGCTCCTTTCTAATTGATTTAATTCATCTTGCATGGCAATAATCCAAAAATCATCACTAAGAGCTTCATCAATGTTCTTAGGTTCTATATGTGACAATAATGTAAAATTATCAACAGAGTTTATAAAGTGTCTTCTTGTTCTTACTCTTTCATTTGGATCACCAATGATTTGATCCTTTGGATGGTTGTGGACAAATTTCTATTCCTTTGGAAGATCAAACTTTGTTTCTTCTTCAAGTGAGGTAGATTCTTGATTGTCAACGACTTCTTTATTTTCATCCTTTGATGTTGAAGAATTTTCATTTGATTTATCAGCATATTTATTCATTGACTCCAGATGAGAAGTACTTATATCAACATTGCCAATGCCAATGATTTTCCCTTTCTTTTTGTCACCAAAAGTCACAAACCCTTCATCCTTTGATTTAACATCATTAAGTATGGATGCATTTCTCGTAAGATGTCTTGACCATTCACTATCAAGAAACCATTTGTTCTCCTTTATTTTCAATTGAAGACAAACCTACACCAGAGATGTTAATAAGCCTTTTGGTACCCAAATTCTCTTGGGTCCATTGAGGTTAGTTCTTTTAACTACCCATGTGCTTTTAGCACCATTCTCAATCTCTTTCTTCACATAACATCTAGTCAAATTGTGACCATTTTTACCACAATAGGTACAATATATTTTTGAAGAAGTTGAGACATGTGAATAACATGCATGAGATACTCTTGCATGTGACATATTTTCATGTGTGTGTGAGGCGTCATTATAGTTATCATCAAAACCGAGACCTCTCTTATCATGAGTGTTTGCATACCAAGTAATTTGTTCAAATTGTCCCTACCACATGTAAGTTTTTGGAAACTACACTTAAATAACTCATTATAACTTTCATGGCATCATAATCACTCATCATTTCACTCAACTTCTTGTTTCTAGCAACAAGATCAACATTAGCATTTGAGAGGAATTTCACCTTATCATTTAAACCAAGAACATTCTCATCAAGACAGATTTTTGTGGAAATCAACATGACATTTTCATCTATGAGTCTAGTATTATCTGAAGATAGCTAATCTACTTGACATTTCAAGACTTTGTTTTTTTTGATAATCTTTTACATTTCTTGATAGAGATTGGAAATGAATTCATCTTTATCAAATTTGTCACAAACATCATTATCACTTTCACTATCAACTAAAGTAGAAGTTTTTGAAGTATTTACCTCATCTTCAATAGCCATGAAACAAACATTTGCATGTTCAGTTTGTTCTTTATCTTCACTCCCTTCTTGATCCCAAGTGCAAGCAAGTCCTTTCTTGTTTTTGGACTTGTACTTCTTTTCTTTCTCTCTTAATTTTGGACAGTCTGCCTTGAAGTGATTTGTACTTCCGCATTCATAGCATTGCTTTGAGTTGGTATTTGTGTATGTGAAAGGCTTCTTTTTGAATTTGTTGAAGTGTCCATTTTTTAACATTTTCTTAAAGTTCTTCATGACAAGAGCTATCTCCTCATCATCCTTTTCTTCCTCATCACTAGAAGATTCATTATCGTCGTTCTCTTTGTCTTTGAGAGCAATCCCTATTTTCCCTTTGTCTTCTACTTCTTGATCATTTAACCACTTCATCCTTATTTCGTGAGTGAGAAGTGATCCAATAAGCTCTTCCACTGGTTTCTTCTTCAAGTTATGAGTTTCTAGCATAACAGTGATTTTGTCTTCCCAAGCCTTTGGTAGAGCATTGAGTATCTTCATGTTTTGTTCTCCTATAGAATATGACTTACTAAACACTTTTAAACCGTTAATAGTGTTATTAAGCGAGTAAACATATCAGTAATATTTTCATTTTATTTCATAGAAAAAAGTTCATACTACCTTGTAAGCATACCAAGTTTTGTCTCCTTTACTTAGTTTGTACCTTCATGAGTCACTTTAAGTAGTCTCCACATTTCATGTGCGGATTCACAACATCTTACCCTGTTTTACTCATTCATATCAAGTGCGTAAGTAAGAGTGTTCATAGCAAGAAAATTAAGGGTCATTTTCTTTTTATCTTCATTATAAAATTCCTTAGATATTTTGTCAATCTTGATACCATTAACAACTTTAAAAGGAACATAAGAACCATTTTCAACTATATTCCAAAATTCATAGTTTAGAGAAGATACATAGATTCTAACTCTATTTTTCCAGAAATTATAATTTGTACCATTTAACAAATGAGGTCTAGTAGTAAAGTAATCTTCTACCACCATAGTGTTGTCTAGATGTGCCATAGAATCTTTGCTTCTTGGTGGTTAAACCTTTTAAACAAGAAGACTTACTCTGATACCAATTGGAAAACCTAAGAGGGGGGTGAATTAGGTTTTAACCGATTTTTCTAAACCTAATTCAAACTGTACTTTCTAAGACAACGAAAAACAAACACTCGGTGCTCAGACAGTGTGTGAAATAACATGTTCAAGAAATAGACAAAGAACACAATGATTTATAGTGGTTCAGTTTATCCAACAAAACCTAATCCACTACCTTGAGCTATCTACTCAAGGATTTCACAAAACCTTTCACTAATTTAGTACAAAAGATTACAATAGAGGCTCACCCAATTCCCTTAGGGTTTTACAACACAAACCTCTTACTCAATCAAGGTTCACCCAACTCTATGAGTTTTACAATACAACCATGATTACACACCTATCTCTAATACAACAATTAATGAAATAGATACACTTAATACAATCACAATTTTCTATGATTCAAGGCTCACTCTAACCCTTAGAGTTTTAAGCTCAATGCAACCTTGAACAAAACATACAAGATAGGAAAAGGAAGTGTTTGATATAAATATCACCTTAATATGAAGATATATCAATTTAAAGCATAAATACCTCTTTGAGTAATATTTTTCTCTTAATTGCTCAAGAACACCAATGATTTAGTATCAACCCAACTTTTATGAATTTCACAATGTGAATGTTATATATGGGTTTCAAAATGATCTCAAGATGTTCTATGAAGAGTAAGAATCAGATTTTTGCTCAAAAAGTCATTGTCATAAGTTTTTTAAACAATTGGGTATTTATATGTATGCACCAACGGTCATAAAAATGACTGTTAAAATCTCATTCAGGAGAAATGCGGTTGACCGCATATCAAATGGGTCGTCTGCACCATCATCCGCAAGTTTTCCAGAAAGCTCTGGACATACTGCGGATGATGATCTGAATAGTCCAGTCAACCGTACCATCATCAGCAAGTGTTTCAGAGAGCTCTGGACATTCTGCGGACGATGAGCTGAGAGGTCTAGTCGACCGCATGATCTGTGGTCGACCACACTGCAGTTAGGTCGACCACACATGCATTCAAACTATGCAAAACAAGATTCCAATAAACTCCAAGAGTTATGTGCATATATTTTGAAAATCATTTCAAATACCCAACTTATGTTTTATCTATATGAAATGCATTTTGAAAAACATTTCACTTTTATAGAGCAACCTATAGAAATTATTACTCATAGAGGTAGACCTAGAGACATTTAATAGATATAAAAAAAATAACACTACACCTCTAGATCTTATCTAATCCAAAAGCTGCTTATCTTCAACGCTTGATAGCATATGATCTTTCCTAAAGACTTGAAACTTCGATCTTGCATGGATTAGATATATGAATCCTAAAAGACCAACACTTATACAATTAAGCCATTAGTCCTTATCAATGTTTGTCATTAATCAAAATTAAGACATTAAAAGCTTTTGGGCTTTCAGTTGCAATACCCAAGAGTTGTCTTAGTAAACAAAACATTTTCTCGGCCAAAGACTTTGTAAATATATCAGCTAGTTGACCATCCGTAAGAATAAAGTCAAGTAAAATATCACCTTTTAAAACATGGTCACATAAGAAATGATGTTTAATATCTATATGTTTAGCTTTGGCATGTTGTATAGGATTATTTGTTAGATAAATGACACTAGTGTTATCGCAACTGATAGTGATACAATTGACGAAGCCTGTCGTACGGCTCTTAAATTTAAACCTAACCATTCCTATGTAGATAGGGAAAGTAGGGATCGAATCCACAGAGATTTGTCAACTCTTAAATTAAAATCGTTAATCGGAAAAGGTTTTGGGGGTTTTTGGAATTTTGAGAATAAGGTAATGACAACAATTAAAATAAATATTTTTAAAGTTTTGGATTTTGTAAACAGAATTAAAACGAAATTTGGAATACAAATGATATAAAAAGTGTTAGCAAGGAACTAGTATCAAGTTATATTTTTCATGGGATTAATCATAGAAAAATACATTATTAAGTAGTTGGTTTTAGAATCCCGATCAGCTCAGACAGATTCCTATCCTTACAAAATAGATTAATCCCGATCAACTCAGACAGATTAATCTTTAATTTAATTAAACACCACTACCAACCAGCGTGTATAGGATGCTCAATCAAATTGCATTAAACAATTAAGGCATCACCAACATTAAATTGTATATAACAATCAGCTTAATTATATACAATTTAAATTATATAATTTTGCTAGTAATTTAATTAAGCCAAGAGCTGCAACTCAATTAAACTAGTAGATGTTACTTGAATCATTAATACAAGATTAATAATCCTAGCTATATAATCATATTCATTAACTAGATTGTCAATCCAATTAATTCACACAATTATATTGGTTAAAACAGGAATTATATAAATACTTAATTAATATATATATATATATATAAGTATATTAAATAAATACATATATATATATATATAGAAAGAAAGATTGGATTTATATTAACTAAAGAAATTAGGCCGTTCAACCGGCCATTTAAATAAATTAAACTAAAAGTATGGAGGCTCGACCTTCCATAAAAAAAAGAATTAAAGACATAAAAATATATTAAACTAGTTAGGAGGTTCAGTCTTCCATAATACAAAAAATAAAAGACATAAAAGTAAATTAAACTAATAGGTGGCTCGACCATCCATTTGCGATATTTAAAGTCCATAAAGCAAAATAAATAAAGACTAGGCGGGTAAACCGACCATAAGTCCAGTTAAATAAATCCAAATAAAAATTAAGTACAAAGAAAATTATCTCATAGTCTCATTTATTAATAACTTAACACATATCCTTGTAAACAAAATAAAATTACTCACAATACATATTTAATAAATATAAAATGAAATTTATAAACATTAGAAAGAAAATTTAAAAGATAAACTTCCCGGAAATATTGAAATTATCCGGATAGAATTTCTTTACTAAATATTACAAAAAGCCTTGAAATATTATTCTAAAAATCTGGAAAATATACTAAGATGAAGACAATAATAAAAGAAATAAATTGCAAAAGAAATGGAGAAGATTGGAGCTAAATTAGTGTTTAAATCATAAAAATAAGCTTTCTATTTATAGCCACAAAAATCAGGGGCAAAATGGTCATTTTGCACCCCAAAGTCTTGAAAATTTAGTTGGTGGCCTAATTTCCCAACTTCGCCACATGTCGCGTCCTCATTGGTCCAAATTGCGGCTTCTAGAAGCGTCACTTGTCACCTTCTGATTGCGCCACTTGTCATCTTCTGATTGCGCCACGTATCATCTTCTCAATGCGCCACGTCATCGGATGACATAGATTTTTTTATTATTATTTTAAAACTTCTCCAACATTTCTTCTTCTTCTTTTTATCACCATAATGAACTAAAATACACTGGAAAACTTACAAACAAAGAAATAGAAGGGAAATGTGAAATATATCCATTAAATAACATAATTAACCGATTTTCAAACAAAATAGAGTCATTAAATAACATAAAAATCAGTTAATTTATGAGTACATCAACAATCAAAGTTCAAGCCATAATCTTTCAAAGTAGTTTTCATTCATAAAACTTGCGCACAACAACTACATGCAGAAATGTATTCAGCTTCAATGGTAGAAAGAAATACACTTTTAACATAAGATTCATAAATAAAACCAGGAGGTTGTTCAACAAACTCTTCATATTGAATAAAACCATTTAAAAAGACACTTTAACATCCATTTGAAATAATTTAAAGACTTTAAAGAAAGCAAATGCAAGTAGCATTCTAATGGATTCTAATCTAGCAACTGGAGCAAAAGTCTCATCATAATCAATACCCTCTTCTTGATTATATCATTGAGCAACAAGTCTAGCCTTATTTCTAATGACAAAACCATGTTTATCAAGTTTATTTCTAAAACCCATTTTGTACCAATAATGGTGTGACTAGAAGGTCTAGGTACAAGTTCCCAAACTTTGTTCCTTTCAAATTGATTTAATTCTTCTTGCGTGGAAATAATCCAAAAAATCATCACTAAGAACTTCATCAATGTTCTTAGGTTCTATATGAGACAACAATGCAAAATTATCAACAAAGTTTATAAAGTGTCTTCTAGTTCTTATCCTTTCATTTGGATCACCAATTATTTGATCATTTGGATAGTTATGGACAAATTTCCACTCCTTTGGAAGATCAAACTTTGTTTCTTCTTTGTGAGAGGTAGATTCTTGATTTTCAAAGACTTCATCATTCTCAACCTTAGATGTTGAATGGTCTTCATTTGATTGAATAACATCTTTATTTATTGACTCCATAGATAGTTCTTGAATGTCACCTTCATTCTCATCTCTTGGCAAATAGATGTTAGATTCATCAAAAACAACATGAATGACTTCTTCAATAATCATGGTTCTCTTATTATACACACGATAAGCTTTTCTTATTGAAGAATAGCCAAGAAATATACCTTCGACGGATTTCTTATCAAACTTACCAAGATTGTCCTAAACATTTAAAGTAAAACATTTACAATCAAAAACCTTGACATAAGAAATAGAATGAGTTTTGTCAAAAATGGGTTCATAGGGGGTTTTCTTCACAAAAGGTCTAAGTAGCACTCTATTCATAATATAGCAAGAAGTATTTACAGCTTCAACCCAAAGATACTTTGGCAAATAGTTTTCACATAATATGGAACGAGCCATTTCGTGTAAAGTACGATTTTTTCTCTCAACAACACCATTTTGTTGAGTTTTTGCAACTGAAAAGTTGTGTGAGATTTCATTCTCATCACATAATTTAGTAAAGCTACTATTGCAAAATTCTCTACCATTGTCACTTCTAATGGAGATAAGTTTGCATCCTATGGTGTTTTGTACTTGTTTAAAAAGTTTGACAAAAGATCCAAAAGCTTCATCTTTGCTCAACAAGAATAATACCCAAGTAAATCTAGAAAAGTCATCAACTATCATATAAGAATATAATTTGCCACCTAGACTCATAGTTCTCATAGGACCAAATAAATCCATATGTACAAGTTCAAGAGGTTTTGAGGTAGAAACCATTTTTTTTTGTTTGAAGAAACTCTTAACTTGTTTACCATATTGACATGCATCACAAATATGATCTTTCTTAAAATGAATGGCAGGTAATCCTCTAACATATTCATGTTTTGATAGGTTATGCAAAGTATCCATGCTAACATGTCCTAATCTACGATGCCAAAGATATGCATCATCATCTTTCAAAGCAAGACATTTAACATCTTATTCAACCAAATCGTCAAAGTAAATATCATACATATTTGCATTTCTATTTCCAACAAAAACAATTTTGTTAGAGCAATCATCAAGAATTAAATATAAATCCTTCTTGAAAATGACCTTATAACCATTATCGCATAATTGACTAATACTAAGCAAATTATATTTGAGAAGCACATTTTTAATGAAAGAGGATGTACTTTTACCAACATTGCCAATGCCAATGATTTTCCCTTTCTTCTTGTCACCAAAAGTCACAAATCCTTCATCCTTTAGTTTAACATCATTGAGTATGGATGCATTTCTAGTAAGATGTCTTGAGCATTCACTATCAAGAAACCATTTGTTCTCCCTTGTTTTCAATTGAAGACAAACCTACACCCAAGATGATAATAAACCTTTTGGTACCCAAATTCTTTTGGCTCCATTGAGGTTAGTTCTATTAACTACCCATGTGCTTTTAGCACAATTCTCTTTTTTTTTCTTCACATATCATCTAGTCACCTTGTGACCATTTTTACCACTATATGTACAACATATTTTTTAAGAAGTTGAGACATGTGAATGATATGCATGAGATACTCTCTTATATTTTCATGTGAGTGTGATATGTTTTTAAGTATGTGTGAGCGATCATTATAGGTATCATTAAAACCAAGACCTCTCATATCATGAGTGAATCTTTGCATATCAAGTAATTTATTCAAATTATCCCTACCACATGTAAGTTTTTGCAAACTACACTTAAATCACTAATTCTTACTTTCATGGCATCATATCACTTAACTTCTTGTTTCTAGCAACAAGATCGACATTAGCATTTTCAAGGAATTTCACCTTGTCATTTAAACCAAGAACAATCTCAACAAGATCGACATTAGCATTTTCATCTATGAGTCTCTTATTATCTGAAGATAGCTTCTCTACTTGACATTTCAAGACTTTGTTTTTCTTAATAATCTTTTTCATTTCTTGATAGAGATTAGAAATGAATTCATCTTTATCAAATATGTCGCAAACATCATTATCAATTTCATTATCAACTAAAGTAGAAGTTTTTGAAGTATTTACCTCATCTTCAATAGCCATGAAACAAACATTTGCATGTTCAGTTTGTTCTTCATCTTCACTCCCTTCTTGATCCCAAGTGCAAGCAAGTCCTTTCTTGTTTTTGGACTTGTACTTCTTTTCTTTCTCTCTTAATTTTGGGTAGTCTGCCTTAAAGTGATTTGGACTTCTGCATTCATAGCATTGCTTTGAGTTGGTATTTGTGGATGTGAATGGCTTCTTTTTGAATTTGTTGAAGTGTCCCTTTTTGAACATTTTCTTGAAGTTCTTCATGACAAGAGCTATCTCCTCATCATCCATTTCTTCCTCATCACTAGAAGATTCATTATCATTGTTCTCTTTGGCTTTGAGAGTAATCCCTCTTTTCCCTTTGTTTTCTACTTCTTGATCCTTTAACCATTTCATCCTTATTTCCTGAGTGAGAAGTGATCCAATAAGCTCTTCCACTTGTTTCTTCTTCAAGTCATGAGTTTCTAGCATAGCAGTGGTTTTGCATTCCCAAGCCTTTGGTAAAGCATTGAGTATGTTCATGTTTTGTTCACTTATAGAATATGACTTACTAAACACTTTTAAACCATTAATAACGTTAGTCAAACTAGTAAATATATCAGTAATATTTTCTTTGGATTTCATAGAGAAAAGTTCATACTCCCTTATAAGCATACTAAGTTTTGTCTCCTTTACTTGGTTTGTACCTTCATGAGTCACTTCAAGTAATCTCCACATTTCATGTACGGATTCACATCTTACCCTATTATACTCATTCATATGAAGTGCACAAGTAAGAGTGTTCATAGCAAGAAAATTTAGAGTCATCTTCTTTTTATCTTCATCGTCAAATTCCTCAGATATTTCGTCAATTTTGATACCATCAATAACTTTAAAAGGAACATAAGGACCATTTTCAACTATATTCCATAATTCATAACTAAGAGAAGAGATGTAGATTCTAACTCTATGTTTTTAGAAATTATCATTTGCATCATTCAACAAAGAAGGTCTAGTAGTAGAGTAACATTTTACCATCATGGTGTTGTCTAGGTGTGCCATAGAATCTTTGATTTTAGGTGGTTAAACCTTTTAAATAAGAAGACCCGCTCTGATACCAATTGAAAAACCTAAGAGGGGGTGAATTAGGTTTTTATCCTATTTGTCAACTCAATTCAATAAAACACCTCTTTGACAACAAATATCAAACACTTGATGTGCTAGTTGTGTGAGTAAAAATGTATTCAAAGAAAATGCAGAAAGTAGAGCAATGAACACAATGATTTATAGTGGTTCGGTTTATCCAACAAAACCTAATACACTAACTTGAGTTACCTACTCAAGGATTTTACCAAATTTCTTCACTAAATAAATGAGATTACAAAAGAGGCTCACTCAATTCACCTTAGGGTTTTATAAATAACCTATCAACAAATCAAGGCTCACTCAACCCTTGAGTTTACAGCACAACCTTGATTATACAATAATCTCACCACTCTCCTTAGTGAATCGTAACAAAATAATTCAATTCAATGTTCACCTAAAGGTTTTACAAACAAACCTTGAAAATAAAACAACCTACACAAAACTCACCCTAACACTTAGGATTTTATGTTACTGGCAACCTTGATATGTTCAATTACATTCAGTAATAAGAGATAAAGAGTTTGATAGATATCGCCTTAATGTGAAGATATATCAATTTGAATCATAAACACCTCCTTGAGTAATATATTCCTCTAGATTGCTCAAGAACACCAATGATTTAGTAAAGACCCTTTTTGGATGATTTTCACAATGTAATTGTTATGAAAGGGTTTTAAAATAATTTGAAGATGTTCTATACAAAGTAAGAATTAGATTTTTGCTTAAAAAGTCATAGTAATGAATTTTTTAAACAATTGGATATTTATATGTATGTACCAACTGCCATAAAAATGGTTGTTTGAATCACACTCAGGAGAAGTGCGGTCGACCGCATATAAGACGGGTCGTCCGCACCATCATCTGCAAATGTTCCAAAGAGCTCTGGACAGTCTGCGAATGATGAGCTGAGTAGTCCGGTCGACCGCACCATCATTCGCAAATGTACAAGAGAGCTCTGGACATTCTGCGGACAATGAGGTGAGTAGTATGGTCGATCGCATGATCTGGGGTCGACCACACATGCACACATGCATCCAAACCATGCAATACAGGATTCCATTCTGCAGACGATGAGGTGAGTAGTATGGTCGATCGCATGATCTGGGGTCGACCACACATGCACACATGCATCCAAACCATGCAATACAGGATTCCAATCAATTTTAAGTACATACATGCATTTTGAAAATCATTTCAAATACCCAACTCATATTTTATCTTTATGAAGTGCATTTTAACATAAACGTTTTACTTTTATTGAGCAACCTATAGAAAATATTACTCATAGAGGTGGACCTAGAGATATTTAAGTGATATAAAAAATATAATATTAAACATCTAGATCTTATCTAATCCACAAAGTGTTTATCTTCAGCTCTTGATAACTTACGATCTTGCATTGATTAGACATTTGAATACTAAAAGACCAATACTTATACACATAAGACATTAGTCCACATCAATGTTTGTCATTAATCAAAATTAGCACATCAAAAGCTTTAGGGCTTTCAGAGTTTTATTAGGAGCGGATATTTTAATAATTTTTAAACCCTTATCCTTTTTGCAATTAGGTCCTTAGGGTTTACAAACCCTAAAATTTCCTCAAATTCAAATACCATTTTACATATTTTCCACAAATATTTTAGGATTTTCAAATTAGTCCCAAATCTTTCTAGAATTTTCAATTTAACCCTAAACTTCTTAGAAATTATATTTTTATCCAATTCTTTTAGAAATTCCCTTTTATACCATATGCCTTATTGAAATTCAGTTTCAACCCATATTTTAAAAAATTTTGTTTTTAGTCCCCAAACTTTCAAAAATTACAATTTAACCCCTGAACTTTTCTAAAATTACAGTTTGGCTCCAAACTTTTCGAAACTCAAAACATTTCCTTTTAATATTTCAAAAGTGTCCCCAAACCTTTTAAAATGCCAAATATTTCCTTTAACATTTCAAAAAACCATTCCTTTTCATTTATATAGATTATTTATTTATTGATTTTATTAAAAATAAATTATTTAGTTTTGTCTTTCCAAAGTTCTGATTCATTGAATACTTTCAATGCAGGAAATAATGATTTAGGGACCTAGTTTTTCCACCCAATTTAGCACACATTTTGTATATGCTTTTGAGGTGAGAATCCTAACTTTATTTAATTTTTTTAATTACATTTTATATGCGCTATTTATTCTATGATTAATTGTTCACTTTTAAATTCTATTATGGTATATGTATAATGTCTTTATAATTGCGCATATAAATGTCTATTACATATAACAAGGACTTAGGCCCGATAAACAGGGACTTCTGTCCGATTGAACAAGGGCTTTGACCCAATTAAATGGGAGTTTTTGACTCGATAACATACATTGACCATTTATGTTTACATGACATTTTTAATGTGTATATCCTTGTAAAATATCACATTTTACTACCACTAAGTACTTTGTATTTAACTCGTGTATTTTGTTTTGCTAAAATCGTTTACAGGCTGATGGGTTGCAATGCGAGGACGGAGTATGACCAATCATTTATGAATTTTGAACTTGGTTTAAATTATGTTCTCGATTTGGAACTAATAATATTTATGTTTAGTTTTACTTTGTTATAAATATTTTATTTTGATAAAATTTGTTTTTGGTATCAAATTATAAATTTGATACTTATTTGAAATTAGGAATTTTGATTCACTATTTGGAAATTTTGACTATTATATTATATTTTCTATTTTGGCTATTTTTGGAAAATTTGGAATGCTACAGTTGGTATCAGAGCAGGTCTACTTTCCTGTAGACTTTAAAAAAAATTCTAAAAGGGTCATCCCTCCACCAGGTCGCAACTCACAAAAGGTACATATTTGATTGTATATTACATTTTATGGATATGACACACATATGTTCTATTTGATAGTTATATTTGATTTGTATGAGATAACTGAGTGATGAATTCCTAATGAATTATAGGAATAATTAGTGTTTTAAAAAAATTATTATTAGAATGACATTTATGATGTCATTATTACTACTACTACTACTACTATTATTATTATTATTATTATTGCTTGTAGTATGGCTTGCAAGTACACTCCTAGGAGGAGGGTTAGAGGTCTCCCTGTTGACTGGGACAAAAAATATTACTATCAATATCAATGCAATGAGACTCACACGATAAAAGAACATATCAAACTGATGTTCGATCTTTGGTGGCGCGTACGTATAGTCAAGGCAAAGCCAAGGTCAATTCCTACAAAGCAGTAATGAAGCTCCTTAGCACCTTGCCTAAGGACTGGGCAGCTTTGACTTATAACTTATTCCATCATAAAGCAATTTACGTGAGTGGAAGACCATATGCTATCAACTATGTGGATTACACAAGTGATTTGCTATATTTGAGTGTTCCTGTTGAGCCTAACATAATTGAGATTTCCTCTAAATTTGACCCGGAGGAAGGTGAGGAGCCGAAAGAGATTCCCATAGATTCGGAGCAGGAAAGCGAGATGAAAGAATTTTGAGTAGGGATAGCTAAATGATAGGAAGGATTCTTGAGTAGCTTAGGACATAAATGTTTGATTTGTTCGTTATTTCATTTATTATAGACTTGATGTTTTACATGATTTGAACAATATTATTTATTATTGCAAATAAAGAGAATCCTACATTAATAAAGTGATTATTACATTCTCTTTATCTATTTCTTTTGTAAACTAAGTGATGTATGGATTCTTGCGGAAGTTATGCACATATGTGATCTAAGAACTCGTATATCATAATATAAGAATCATGCCTCCCGGAAGGGACAACAACGGAAATGGAAATAGATTGTCCTCTAGTCAGACACTGGAAGGGGACGTGGACACAACGCTGATGGCTAACCTGATTTCTGTGCTTCAAAGTTTCTAACAGCAGCAAATGTCTATACTCCAAAGTTTCCAGCAGCAAGAAAATCATGCACCACCAGTACATACCATAACCAAAATTTCAACCGTTATGAAGCAGTTTCAAGAACTCAAACCGCCTGTTTTCAACGGGTGAGAGGGGCCATTTGCAGTCAAAGAATAGCTTAGGGCTATAGACAGAACTTTTAAAAGAATGAGTTATGTTGATGCACAAAAGATAACTTGTGCTACTTTTTTATTCTCTGGAGATGCGGATCACTAGTGGGAATTTTTTAAAAGGTCCCAAACAGAGGTGCAAAGGACTAGCTTGACTTGGGAAGGGTACAAACAAGAAGTATTGCGACAATACTTCCCTAAAGCATATCGGAACCAAAAAGAGTATGAATTTCTTATGCTAAAACAAGGGACAGTGACAGTGACAGAATACAAGCACAAATTCAATAAGTTGTCGAGGTTTGCTCCATATCTGGTGAACACTAATGAGAAGAAGGCAAATCAATTTGAGCAGGGTTTGTGGAAAAAGATTAGCGGAGTTTTTGCAAGGCACATAGATATATCTTTTCCAAAAATGTTGAGCAGGGCACAAAAAGTAGCTATCCGTTTTGAACTTGATGCCAAAATGGTCAAGAGAGATGATGCATCGGGAAAGAAAATGGAATAGTTCAAGATCTGAGCAAAATTATAGAAATTGGAATAAACAAGACAAACATGGAAATAACAAGCATTTCCAAGGGGCGGAAATAGAAAAGCCTATTTTCCCTACATGTGATAGAAGACATGCTGGAGAGTGTCTGAAAGGAAAAGGGGTCTGCTACCTTTATAAACAATCGGGTCATTCTGCAGGAGAGTACAATAAGTATAGGAAGAATAGTATTGAACAGAGAAATGAAGCTTCGACAGGTCAAGCATGCCTCTACTCAATGGCACGAGGGGAGGCAGAACGATATTCTGGAAACATGACAAGTATGATTCTTATGTCTAAAGTCCCAACAAATGTATTATTTGATACCAGAGCCATCCATTCCTTCATATCTACTAAATTTTGTGATAATGTTCATGTTATTACTTGCATTGTAAATGAAATCTTAGAAGTTAGAATACCTTCTGGGAAGATCACATACACTAAGGAAATTGTTAAAGGAGTAAGATTGGACTTAGGTAGAAAAGAACTAGATGCAGATTTACATGTGATTCAAATGAATGATTATGATATTATTTTGGGAATAGATTGGTTACACAAGAATAAGACAAACATTCGTTGTCGAGAAAGGGAAGTATTATTTGGAGCGCAGAAAGATAAGGGATTTATCTTTTACGGATCAAGATCGAGTAACTCGCCTCGAGTGATTTTTTCATTGAAGGCAACAACTATGTTATGGTTTATTAGTTAACGTAATAGCTAATGAAATTGTGGAGTTAGTAGTTGTCGATGTACCTGTTGTATAGGAATACACTAATGTCTTTCCGAAAGATTTGCCAAGATTACCTCCAGATTGTTAAGTAAAGTTTACTATTAACTTAATATCGGGGTCTGCACCGATATTTAAAGCACCTTATAGGATGACACCTAAGGAGTTGCAAGAACTTAAGGTACAACTACAAGAGTTGTTGGATTTAGGCTTTATGCAACCCAGTGTTTTTCATGGGAAGCGTCAGTGCTTTTCGTGAAGAAGAAAGATAGCACATTAAGGATGTATATAGATTATTGGGATTTGAACAAGCTTACCATTATGAACAAGTATCTCTTACCAAGAATCGAGAATTTATTTGATCAGCTGAGAGGTGCAGGAATATTCTCTAAAATCGATTTAAGGTCAAGATATCATCAACTAAAGGTCAAAGAAGATAATATTTCTAAGATAGCATTTAGAACCCAGTATGGACATTATGAGTTTACAGTGATGTCGTTTGGATTTAGCAATGCCCCTGCAGTATTCATGGATCTGATGAATTGAGTTTTCCACTCATATCTAGATCGTTTTGTGATTGTATTCATCGATGACATCCTTGTATACTCCAAGGATAAATAACAACATGAGGAGTATCTCAGGATTTTTTTGGACACACTGTATGCAAAGTTTAAGAAGTGTGAGTTTTGACTAGATAGAGTGGTATTTTTGGGACATGTAGTAATTGCCAAAGGGATCGAGGTGGATCCTTCTAAAGTAGAAGCAATTTCGAAATGGAAGTGTCGACTAATGCTCATGAAGTCTGTAGTTTTTTTTTATCTAGCGGGCTATTATCGACGATTCATTGAAGGGTTCACAAAGATAACTGGCCCAATAACACCGCTCACAAGAAATGGTGAGATGTCTGGACCACTAAATGTGATGAAAGCTTCCAAGAACTTAAGAAAAAGTTAGTCTCAACACCAGTGTTGACAATACCTAACATGTCTGATAATTTATGAAAGAACAAACTCTTGTTGGAAATATTAAAGGGTTTGAGATTGCTACAAATGGAACATTGATGTTCGAGGAAAGAATCTGTGTGCCCAAGGATGACGGTTTGAGAAAGAAAGTGCAAGATGAAGCACATTGTACACCTTACACGGCATATCCTGGTGGAACAAAGATATACCGCGACTTAAAAAGAAATTTTTGGTGGCGTAATATGAAGGGTAGTGTTGAAACATTTGTTGAGAAATGTTTGATCTGCCAGCAAGTCAAGATTGAGCATCAATGACTGTTAGGGTTATTGAAACCATTAGAGATCCCACAATGGAAATGGGAACATATTGCAATGGATTTTGTAGTGGGTTATAGTTGATCGTTTACCAAGTCAACTAATTTCTTGTCGATTAAGATGGCATATGGTCTTGAAAGATTAGCAGAGTTGTATATAAGGGAGATTGTGAGACTTCATGGTGTACCAGTGACTATTGTATCATATCGTAACACAAGATTTACCTCCAAGTTCTGGAAGAGTCTGCAAAGTGTTATGGAAACTAGGTTAAATTTCAGTACAGCATATCACTCTCAGTTTGATGGACAGTCTGAGATAACTATTCAGATATTAGAGGATATGTTAAGAGCTTGCATTTTGGACTTCGAAGGTAGTTGAGAAAGATTTATGTCATTAGTTGAGTTTGCTTACAATAATAATTATCAGATAACTATCAAAATGGCTCCATATAAAGCCTTATATGGGAAAAAGTGCAGATTCCCCATTTGTTGGGATGAGGTAAGTGGAAAGAAAGTTCTTGGACCTAAATTAGTTGAACAAGCTGTGGAAATTGTGAAAAAGATCCGAAGTAGAATAAAGTCAACTGATGTACTCATAAATTAACTGATTTTTATACTATTTAATGACTATATTTTGTTTAAAAATCGGTTAATTGTGTCATTTAATTGATATATTTCACATTTCCTTTCTATTTCTTTGTTTATAAGTTTTTCAGTGTATTTTAGTACATTTTGGAGATAAAAAGAAGAAGAAGAAGAAGTGAAGATGCAAAAAAAAAAAAAAAATGATGAACAGTAACTCCGGTGAACAGTACCACCGTCGATGATGACATCACTGCTTACGTCATGAACAGTATCCGTCGGCTGGTCAAAGTCAACAAGTCAACCTGCTACAGTACCCGGAAGTCAAAATGACCATTTTACCCCTAAAAATTTCCCTATAAATATGCTAGCTTCATTTCTCATTTGACACACCAATTTAGCTCCAATCTTCTTCATTTCTTTTGTAATTTCTTTCTTTTATTATTATCTTCATATTAATATAATTTTTAGAATTTTTAGAATAGTTTTTCAAATCTTTTTGTAAAATTTAGTAAAGAAATTCTGTCCGGATAATTTCAATATTTTCGGGGAGTATTTCTTTCAAATTTTCATTCTAATGTTTATAAATTTCATCTTATATTTATTAAATATGGATTGTGAGTAATTTCCTTTTGTTAGCAAGGATATGTGCTAAGTTATTAATAAATGGGATTATGAGATAATTTTCTTTGTACTTAATTTCTATTTGGATTTATTTAACTGGACTTATGGTCGGTTTACCCGCCTAGTCTTTATTTATTTTGCTTTATGCACTTTAAATATCGCAAATGGATGGCCGAGCCACCTATTAGTTTAATTTACTTTTATATCTTTTATTTTCTTTTTTATGGAAGGCCGAGCCTCCATACTTTTAGTTTAATTTATTTAAATGGTCGGTTGAACCGCCTAATTTGTTTAGTTAATATAAATCCAATCTTTATATATATATATATATATTGTATATTTATTTAATATACTTATATCTATGTATTAATTAAGTATTTATGTAATTCATGTTTTAATTAATATAATTATGTGAATTAATTGGATTGACAATCCAATTAATAAACGTGATTATATAGCTAGGATTATTAATCTTGTATTAATGATTCAAGTGGCATCTACTAATTTAATTGAGTTGCAGCTCTTGGCTGAATTAAACTAGTAGTAGAATTATATAATTTAAATTGTATATAATTAAGCTGATTGTTATATACAATTTAATGTTGGTGATGCCTTATTTACTTAATGCAATTTGATTGAACATCATATACACGTTGGTTGGTAGTGGTGTTTAATTAAATTAGAGATTAATCTGTCTGAGCTGATCGGGATTCTAAAACCAATTACTTAATAATGTCTTGATCTATGATTAATCCCGTGAAAAATATAACTTGATACTAATTCCTTGCTAACGTTTTTTTTATATCATTTATATTCCAAATTCCTTTTTAATTCTATTCTCAAAATACCAAAAACCCCCCAAAACCCTTTCCGATTAATGATTTTAATTTAAGAGTTGACAAATCTCTGTGGATTCGATCCCTACTTTCCCTATCTACATAGGAATTGTTAGGTTTAAATTTGAGAGCCTTACGATAAGCTTCGTCATCAACACAAGATAGACAGAAGTCTTATGTTGATCAGAGATAGAATGAATGAAGTTTTGAAATTGGAGAAAAGGTTTTCCTCAAAACTACTCCAACCAAAAGAGTTGTGAGATTTGGAGAGAAGGACAAACTCCGACCGAGGTACATTGGATCATTTGAGATTTTGGAACGAATCAGGGATGTAGCATATCGATTAGCACTACCACCTTCTTTGGTAATGGTGCACAATGTATTTCAAATGTCTATACTAAGAAAATACGTTCACCACCTGAGCCATGTGGTCAATTATGAGACATTGAAAGTAAATAAAGACTTGACCTATGAAGAAAGATCTATAGCCATTTTGGAAAGGAAAGTGCATAAGTTGAGAAAACATGATATGGCATTGGTCAAGGTATAATGGAACAGACATGGATGTGATAAAGCTAATTGGGAACGAGAAAATGAGATTCAAGCTCAGTATTCCGAGATTTTTGAAGATCAAGGTAACTGAATTTTGAGAATGAAATTTTTATTAATAGGGGGAGTGTGTAATACCCATTTTACAGTTTAATGGGCTTCATTAATTTTCTTTTTAGTTTATTTAACTCAGTCCATTAGAGTTTTTATTTCACACATATATATAACAATAATATAAGGGTTAAAATATTTAATTATTTTTTTCTTAAGCACGAATCCCAAGGTAGGCCAAAATTTCCTTACCTTATCAGGTATGGCAGCCACCACCAATGACACCATATGGTTGGTCGGCGACGACGACAATTAGCCTAAATAATTAATTTTCTTCACCATTTATCCTCCCATATTCAAAGTTTTTATTATTTTTCGAGAAAAATTCCCTAGCAACATTGAAAACCATTTTTTAAAATTTTCAGTGGTGAACTTTTAGCATTTTGTTTTGGGATTGAAAAGGAGAAGAGAAAAGAGGGGTGGAGCATAGAGGAAGGGAAAAAGGGGAGCGGCAACGGAATAGAAGGGGAGAGAAAATAGGGGAGGGGGCGGCGAATAGAAGGAGGGAGAAAGGGGAGGAGCGGCGGAACATAGGGGGAGGGGGTGGCGGACATAAGGAGGCGGATAAAGGGAAAGAGTAGAGATGAGGGGCGGCAGGCATGAAGGAAGAGAGAATAAGGAAGAGGAAGAAATGAGGGGGGCGATCGGCCAAGAGGGAGCAGAAGAAGGGGGGCGGTGGTTGGGCGTAGGAAGAAGAAGAGGGGAATAGAATTAGGATTAGAGTTTTGAAAAAAAAACTGATTTTATTAGGATGAGGTATTTTAGTAATTTTAAAACCCTTATCCTTTTTGCAATTAGGTTCTTAGAGTTTATAAATCTTAAAATTTCCCCAAATTCAGATACAATTTTACAGATTTCCCACAAATATTTTAAGGTTTTCAAATTAGTCTCCAAAATTTTCTAAAATTTTCAATTTGACCCCAAACTTCATAGAAATTATATTTTTACCCAATTATTTTTAGAAATTCCCTTTTATACCATAAGCCTTATTGAAAATATGTTTCAACTCATATATTTCAAAGAATTTCGTTTTTAGTCCCCAAACTTTTTAAAGTTATGATTAACCCCTAAACTATTTTAAAATTACAGTTTGGCCCCAAAATTTCCAAGCTCGAAACATTTCCTTTTCATATTTCAAAAGTATCCCCAAACCATTTAAAATGCCAAATATTTCCTTTAACTTTTCAAAAAGCCATTCTTTTTCATTTATATATATTATTTATTTAACACCAATTATTTAGTTTTGCCTTTTCAAAGTTCTGATTCATTGGAAATTTTGATTATTATATTATATTTTCTAGGATGTTAAAATTCTTGACGATAAAACTGTACTCATAGGACTAGCCTGGAATATAGGGAATGGATCTTCTATCAACATTTGGCATGACCTTTGGATTCTATCACTTGCCAGCTTTCAACCAATTCTGGATAGCAGTCGAGAAACCATATTTCTAAAGTCAATTCCTTATTTGATAGGGACCGATGCTGCTGGAAAACTGACCTAGTTTCACATCTTTTCCTACCTTCAAAAGTTCTTGCACTTCAATCCATTCCAATATGCCCCGTTGACTCCCCTCCCCTGACATGTTGGTTTGACACTTTAATGCAAACAACCTTTATTTTGTAAGATCCGATTACCATGTCTTGTCCATCTCAAAACAGCAATCTTCCAACTTGGCCTCCTCTTCAACCAATGCTACCAATCTACTCTGGAAAGATCTTTGGTGGATTGTTGTTCCACCAAAGGTCCATCATTTTTTATGGAAAGCTTCCCACAATGTTCTACCCACCATGACTAACTTACACAAACTTACGGGTCTTCACCCCTATGCTCCATCTGCCAATAGTATTATGAGAATGGCAGACATTGTTTATTCTAATGTGACATTGTAAGGAAAATCTGGAAGTCCTCACTTGGCCCCACCATTCTCAAACTTGAATGTTTCCTTCTTTGTTGACCTGCTTCACTTTGTTATCATTAACTTAGGAAGGACTAAAGCTATTACTTTTTGCATCGTCCTCTGGCAATTATGGAAGACACAACAATTATGTGTTTTAGTATATAACACTGGTTGCCTCTGCCATAATAAATTCAAGCATTTCTCTTGTTGATGAGCTTGCCACATTAATCTCTTCCATACACACTCCCAGATCCCATGCAGACCTCATTTTCCATTGGCATTCCTCTTATTGCTTTGTGAAACTAAATTTTGATGGATCAATTGCTAATGGAATTGTTGTAGTCGAGGCCATTGCTAGAGGTTCAACAAATGAAATCCTTTGCTCCTACTCTTCTCGTATTATCTATTCTAGTAATTTGGAAATTGTAAAAGCCTATGCTCTTATTCATGCCGTGCATTTCGCAGCCATCAACAATTTCCCCAATGTCATTTTTGAAGGCGATTGTTACAATCTGTTATGGAAAATCCAGAACAATCAGCAAGACTTCTCCTCTACTCGCCTGTTTATTTCCCTTGTTCAAGATCTCTGTCCAGCTTTTATGTCATGATCTTTTAGTTATATTTGTAGGGAAGGAAATGTACCAACACACTGTCTAGCTCGTCTAGGTTTATCGCTATTTGTCCCTTCTGAGTGGTTTGATAACTTCCCACTTGATGTACTCTAAGCCGTTATGGTTGACCTTACTATCTAATGAATTCCTTTTCTTAATATATATATATATATATATATATATATATATATAGGCACAATTGGGTAGTCATTCAAATGGGTTGGAACCCATCAACAAACATTTCAAATGCTAGAAGCAATTTTAGTATCACATTTGATTACTTTTAAGATATTTTTATTAATTTTTTGTAATATTGTCCAAATGTTTTTCTGAAGAGAGATAATATCATAAAAAGTAAATAATAAGTTTAAAGGAAAATAGACAAAATAAAAATGATAAGTTCTAATTAAAGTATGTCTTTAATATGTTTACTATTTTATGAACAAACAAGGTGGCAATAGATTGATGTCTTGATAAAACCTCTTTTTGAACATTAATTTTATTGATAAAAATGGGAATTAGAGTGAACAAGATGGATATTTCTTACTTTCCCCCAAAATTTAGGTGGATTCTCTCTCTTTTTCTTTTTCTATTTTTTAATTGCACCATATTTTCATATGTTACTTTTGACCGCATTTTATTTTATTTTATTTTTGAGTGGATTTTTAAAAAGCGTTTCTATTAATAAAAATGACATTGTCACTATTTTTTTACTGTTACAAATAAAGAGTAGTATTTCAGCTTTTTTTAAATATTTTTTTGGAAGTAGTAGGTTTTTATTTTATTTTATTAGTACTAGTATTTGAACTAAGCTTCTGGTAAATGATGGGACAAATGTGTCTAGTGTCATGCACTACTTTACTTCAAACAATGTCTTTATTCATTATTTACTTAGGTGGTGCTCATATATCCCACTACAAACTGGTTCTTTCCTCTTCTTGGCCACTAACTCTACTTATCTGCCTCCAATTTCAGCACTTGCAGGTCTTGGATTAAGGTGGTTTAGGGTCTTGAATTTTGCTCTCTAATGGCTACTCCTTGTAATGTGAACAGTAGAGGTGGTAATTGTTGCGTTGGAGTTGGAGTTTTGTCACAGGGCTTGAATGAATTTCAGCTTCACCCCTCAAGACTCTATTTTCCCAACTTTTCTTCTTCTGTTAATGGTTGGAAGCCTAAAATCTCTTCATTTGTTAAAATCAGGTATCTTTTTTAATTCAAGAAGCAAAAAGTAATCGAAGGAAAATAAATTTTTGTCTGCTGTTCTTTTCAACTTTTGGTGTTATTTTCAAGGTCGTGCTGATGAATAAGGATAAAAGCTTAATTTTTGTAATTCTGTATGATTTTTGTTTTCTTTGGTTGAAAACCCTTCTAGGCAAAGGAGCTTGAAGTGCTCCTGACTACCAAAAATTACTTCCTTTTGGGTTATCTGCACCCGCTTTAAATGGAAGCTATAATTTAGATATGCATTTTCTCAATAACATTAGTTCAATGTCAATAGAATGAGGAATGCATATGCGGCTAACACCAAGCCTTGACATTTCTCTTTTACTGGAAAAACATTATTAGTGAATAGTGTTTTTGAGATAATCTAGCTTGAATCATCCCCGGGTGCAGATGCCAATCAACGAGCACAGATGAAGCCAAAAGAAAAATGAATATATTCGACAACACTAGCAACCTCCTTACAAATCTCTTGAGTGGGGGAAGAATTGGGTCAATGCCAATAGCTGAAGGTGCAGTTTCTGATCTGTTTAGTCGGCCACTCTTTTTCTCATTGTACGATTGGTTCTTAGAGGTACTTGCTTACCACAGTTTATTATTGCTTTGTGGGTTAACTATCTAACGAGTGATTATTGCTTTATGTTATAGCTTGACCTTATGATTCTGCACTGTCATATTGCTACTTTTCTGCCCGAGTGTGTTAGCATTCCACATGAAAGTGGAGAATTACAGATAATGATAAATCAGTTATCCATTCCATACACATAAGTTGCCCAAAACAGAGTTACTTGGCTTTTAATTTCCTTTCCTGTTTTGACTTGATTTCATGTATTGGGCAGCATGGTGCTGTGTACAAACTTGCTTTTGGGCCAAAAGCTTTTGTTGTTGTATCAGATCCTATTGTTGCAAGATACATTCTTCGTGAAAATGCATTTTCTTATGACAAGGTATGTAAGATACTCTCCCTGCCACCCTCCAAAGTGCACACACACACATAGAGACGTGCAGGTGTGAGTATTGGTTGTCTAGACATTTGTGTCTTACCATTTCATTGATGCAGTTGTTCTTCCTGTTTTCTTCTGAGGTTTTCATGTGATATCTCTATCTTGATGAAATTACTATACGTTAGAACTTACCCTAACTAGGCTGGAAATAGTTCAACACAAGCTGCTTCAATTTGTATACATATTTAACGTTTGAGTAACTAGTTTAAAATTTGCTTTTCTCTTATCAACGAGAAACTATTAGGCCATATTACCTTAACATCAGTGTTAAACTTGTTGACAATTGAAGCCTTTTTGAGGCTTTTATTTGCCTGAAAATCTCCTTGAATTAGTTAAAAAGTGAGATAGCATGTCTATAACTTCCTTACTTTCTATTGCTTAAACAGTAAATTGTTCAATTGATGTTTTTGGGGAAGCAGTTTGTGAAGTTTTCTAATGGTTATTGGGATCTTTGAATTGTCTGAGGATCTTATGCTTTTATAATTGTTTTCCAATGGATTCTTTTCTTTTCTTTGTTTAATTATCTATGTAGTGTAGGTTACTGCCTTATACAGGTACTTGCTTAAAAGATCATATTCTTTATTACTTTGAAAGGGTCATGATGAAACGGATATTTCTTAATAGTCTAGGTGCATGAGTTGAAATTGATATGTTGATAGTCATGGTAAAGAGCTGCAGTCATTTGTATAATCATGATAGGAAATTGTTAGCTAAAGGATGTGCAAGGCTGCAAAAGCAATTGCATGTATGGTTGCCTTTGTGTGTCATCTCATAAAAATTGCTTTTTAGTATATTGTTATAATTCTAACACTTCTCTTTTCGTGAACCTATTCTGTCAGTTTTGTGCTTCTTTCCCGCCATTTTTATGTCAAAAAGTTTTCTGCAAAAGACCCTGAATGTTGCTTGACTAGTTAATGCACCAAAAAAGGCACATAAGTTTTCCCTTTATGCTATTGAGAATTTTATGACATACACAAATTGAAGAACATTTCAACATGTGGGTAATTTTGTTGCCTATTTCCTTAAATTGTACTATACAATGTTGATATTTATTCTAGGGGGTTCTTGCTGAAATACTAGAACCAATTATGGGAAAAGGGCTAATACCTGCTGACCTTGACACTTGGAAACAAAGGAGAAGAGGTTAGTCAGCTCATACATATATATATATATATATATATATATATATATATATATAAGCAATTAGCTGCCTGTGGAATGGTTCGTTTTGCCTCTTCTTAAAAGCTTCGTTGATGTTTTAGTAAATATGCAAATCCCTATTTTGACTCCAAAGAGATGAACCTAGATATATAAAAATAACTGAATTTCATCAGTAGGCATGCTTCACAGTATATACTGGGCTTTCATGTATGATAATGAAATATTTTAAGAAACATACACTCAATAAATGCATTAATGCACTCAATTTTTGTCAACAATTAAAACAGATGATATCATATAGCTAATAATAAGATTCTAAACGTAGCAAAAAAGAAACAAAAATTGAATGAACTGAAAATTCAATATCTTGCAATTCCCATCCTAATTGTATGACATCATCTTTAGTGTGTCTAAGAATGTTTGATGATCGTAATTGTTGAATACTTCTCTAATGCAGACATTGTCTACTTTGAGATTTTCCTTAGCATAAGTGGCAATAGGTCTATTTGTGCCCATATATCTCACTTAGCTAAGATATATTTATAAATTGAAGCTTATACTTAGCTAACATAAAATCTGTTTAGTAAAGAAACATAGATTCCACTCGCTTACAATAAAGTTAATATTTATATTTAACAGGTAATATTTTTCACTTAATCTAAGCTAATTTATTTCCTTTCCATATCTCTCCATCTTTGACATCTATTAAACGTGTTATATGGGTACTTGCTATGAATATACAGTTATTGCTCCTGGGTTTCACACATTATACTTGGAAGCTATGGTCAAAGTATTCACTGACTGCTCTGAGAGAGCAATATCAAAATTTGAAAACTTTCTTGCTGAAGAAGAGACAAAAAGCAGGAAGATCATTGAGTTGGATCTTGAAGCAGAATTTTCCAGCTTAGCACTAGATATTATTGGGCTTGGAGTTTTCAATTATGACTTTGGTTCTGTTACGAAAGAATCTCCGGTGATTAAGGCAAACACTTGACTGCTGCCTCTATCTCTCTCTCTCTCTCACACACACACACACACACAGTTGCTCTCTCCTCAGTTGCTGTGTTTTGTTCGTTTTCTAGACATGGTCATCCTGTCTTTATGTGGTGTCAGTTTTCACCGTACTTGTTCTAGATTTTATAATATATTCTTCTTATGTAACAGATATATGGTGTTAATAATTCATAAATACCTCCTTTTATAATTTTTTTTAATGTGATATTTCACCTGCCTCTGTGAATGGGGTACTCATATAGATGTTTTGTACAAAATAAAAAGGTGTCAACAATTTCATTGTAGACAATGTTATTATAGTTTTCCTTGCGAGGATAAAATGTTAACTTCCAATAGTTTATCTTGTATTATGGTAAACTTGTTAGCACTGTGTTTATTATTAATGTGTTTCAGGATACTATGTTTACAGTAGAACAAATAGAGGATATACTAACCTGCATGTTTCCTGATTTCAGTTTTGGCAGATAACTATGAACTGTGGGAGATGCGTTTCAATTCAATCCTTTACTTTTGCACACCATCCTTTGGCTATTTGTTTCTTTTGCTTGTTTCTTGGTCAAAGGATTTGACTTTCCAATAAGATATCATCGGGACACTTCAACAAATTTTATACTACCCAATGCTTCTACTGACCATCAACAGATCTAAAGTTGTTTTGATATGTATCTGTCGTCCTTTTCTCATTTTTCATTTTATTTCCTCATTTGAGACTCTATCTTTGGTCTTTCTTGTCTCATAGATTCATTTGCTCTACAAATTTCTCTCACTTTATCTAAGTCTATGTGTGTGTATGTGTGTTAACACATTGGTTTCTATAAGAAATGCTTAAATCAACTAGTATTAGAAAGCATCAGAGAGAAAGCAATTCTCCCGAATATCTGTTCATTTGTTTAATTTATTTACTGTGGATGGCTGTTTCTACATCATGAGCATTAATCATCCCTGAAATTCTTCAATATACATAGTGCTAGAGTGGGCTTGATTGTCTCTTTACATGACTACAATGTGCCTTTGCTTAATGACACTTTTGGTGTGATGATCTTCTGTAACATTGCATGATTTAAATCAGTCAAGACAAACAAATGTGATTCTTCTTGATTATTAACCAGCAACCCGTATGGGGATCCTATAGAAGTGACCCTGCTACCCAGTAAAGCTTATCTGTTGGGCTAGTAGCTGAACTTAAAGGAAATTTTATGCTTGTCTCCCTAATCAATAGTGTTTTTCAAACCTGTTGCTTCTACTTGTTGCTGCCCTTGCCTTGCCTCCCTGCCTCTCTTTCCTGCACCTTGTCTTCTGCCTTTCTCTCAAGACAGGAAACCAAGCTTTTTCCAAATTTGGTCCTTTCAAAAATTCATTCCTCCATGATTATTTTATTTCGCAGGTTTTGAAATTCTATTAGTATAAGAATCTTATTTCTTTTAGTTTCCTTTAATCATAGTTATAATGGTGTTGGAATTTTGCCCCTTAGATATTCTACATATACTTGCAGGCTGTATATGGTACTCTCTTTGAAGCTGAGCATCGATCCACTTTCTATATTCCATACTGGAATATTCCTCTGGCTAGATGGATAGTTCCAAGGCAACGAAAGTTCCAGAAGGACCTCAGGATAATTAATGATTGTCTTGATTCTCTTATAAAAAATGCAAAAGAGACCAGACAGGTGAGACACTGATATCTGGATGAAAGGAACTGTTTCAACTATTGAAGATTTTCTTTGAGCAAGATCATTGGGGAATCTATGATTTTCTCATTTCTGATTACTATATAATGCACAACTTTTGATGTTAGTGCTTATTTCAATTATAGATCAATTAGCCAATAACCACTGAAAAAGTAGGTATGGTAACTTTCAAGTAAAAGAATAACATGGTCAACCTCTTCGATGGTAGTAATTTATCTTCTGGGAGTTTCTTTGCAGTTGGAATATTTCCTCTTCTCTTTATAATTTATAAGGGAAGTTCAATCTTCAAACATGGCGCAGACTTTTCAGGATGGTTAAGATAGACATATCTTTTTGTATTCCTTTACCATTCTTTGAATGGCTTGGTTTCTGTATTTATGGAACAATAGATTTTGTGTAGCCAACCAATATGTGTGAGGTAAAAGTGGGCTTACTTTAATGGTCTTGACATTGAAAATTTAGAGGATCAAATATGGAAATCTTGGCCAAAAAGAAAAATGCAGGAGACTAGATATATGATGGAGAAACATTGCAATAGTGGTGTCTCTCGAAAAGAGTAGGTATACACTGTTTACAAGGCTGTCCGCAACAGCACCGATTAATGCAGTTAAAAGAATTTACAATAAAGAAGATAGTTGAACTATTATACTTTAGACTCCTTAGAGCATGTACTGCAATTTATATGTTTTGAGCAAAAAGATGATGTGAATTTGACATGAGCATGACTAAATTTACAAATAGATAAAGTCATCTTTTGGATGTCCAATAGTGTGTGATGTGTTCATCACTGGCTTATTTTGTGCTTTCTAGACAGAAGAATTAGGTAACAAGATAAGGTATGGTTTTTGTTGAGTATTAAATTAAGTTAGGCAGCCTAAAATGGCTTCTATGTTTGGCAGCCAAACATGGCTGCTATGAGGGTTATTTTTTCTACATTTGTGTTTTTGTGGCACTTCTTGTAATCTATAGTATTAAGTCATTAAATACAATCAACATGGTATCAGAGCCTCTTTTCTTGTGGCCTAAACCTTTCTGATAATCTGAAAGGTTCATTTGAAGTATTAGAACATTTCTGGAATTTGTTTCAAGAAGTGTTTCAATTAGAATTTTTAGTCTTTTGCTTCAAGAAGGTTTTTTTTTTTTTCAATCTCAAGCCTCCTCTATATATCCAGCAATACACATCAGAAACATATCTCCAACCCTAGGATAAAATCTTCAAATTCCAGATTATTCAAGTTTCAAGTTCTCAGCTTCTTCAAACTTCAAGTTCCAGCTTCTTCAATCTAAATTCAGTTTCTATTCTCCATTCTATTTTTCTGTCTGTCTTACATCATCATTAGGCGCGCCTCAACCTCTCAGAACATCACCCGAAGTCCGGCGGCCAGAAGCTGCCGCCACGCGCCGCCTCACTCTCCGGCGCGTGAGGCTCACGCGCCACCTGCAGCGGTCGGAACGCTACGCCGCTTCTTCCTCGAGCTTCTCCAGGTTCTGCTTGATCCATTCCAGGTGTTATTTGTCAGTTTCACCTTTGATTTTTGAAATGGGTCACATTTGTTCTCTTGTGTATTAAGAACTTTTTGATGCAATTGTTTCTTATCTCCAATTGGTCTCAATAAGCAATATACGACCTTAGTATTAGGAACAAAATACAAGTCATGGCTGAAGAAGAAATATTGAACCCCATTTCTCAATCTCAATCTATTCAACCAAAAGTTTATGTGCCAAATTTATCTGGTAATGTTATCACTCATGATAAGTTGATAGGGTCCCAAAATTATCAAGAGTGGTCTTCTTTTGTGAAACTGTGGTTTATGGGATAAGGGGTAGTTGATCATTTGACTATAAATTCTGAGAAAATTCACTATAAAAGAGATGTGTGGGAAAGAGTTGATGCCCAATTATGCAGTCTTCTATGACAGTCTCTTTCATCTGAGTTAGTTTCTATGTTCCGTCCCTTCATGACTTGTGCATCCGTATGGGAACACGCACAATCACTATATACAAATGACATCTCTCGTTTTTATTCCATTATTAGTGAAATGGTGAATATCAAAAAGTCAGATATGTCAATGGAAAAATTTTTAGGCAAAATTCAAGGGCTCATGTCAGAATTCAACAAACTCTTACCCATTGGAGGATCACCGGCAGACCAACTTGCTCAACGTGACAAATTTTTTGTTGTCTTCACTCTTGCAAAGCTTGAGTCAGATTATAAACAAGTTTGTAATGGAATTCTCGGCGAAGGAACTGTACCGAGTACTAAAGACATGTTTAAAAGATTTCTACAAGTTTCTTCTGTTTCCAAAGAAATTACACCCTCCTCCACAATAGAGCACTCTGCTCTTACCTTTCAAACTCAACATTACCGAGACAATAACAGAGGAAGAGGTCGGGAAGTTATCGAGGAGGTCGAGGTTGTCGTTGTCGTGGTAGTGGTCGGGGTGGCCATGGTCCATTCCGATTTTGTGATCATTGTAACAAATCGGGGCACACAAAGGAAGAATGTTGGGCACTTCGTGGCAAGCCAATAGTGGCTAATGTGGTCCAAGTCAATTCAGATGCCCCTAATACACACACTACTATCTCAAACACCGAGTATCAAGAGTTTCTACGACTCAAGGCTGCTAGGACCTCTGTCACTCCTGAAGCATCGCATACCGCTCTTGCTTCTCAGTCTAACTTTATGTGGATTTTTGATTTCGGAGCCACTGATCATCTTTCTGGTAATCCTGATCTTTTCTCTCACATTACCTATTCTAATTCCCTTCCATCAGTTACCTTTGACGATGGATCAATAGGTGCTGCAAAAGGCATTGGGAACGTTACTCTTCTTCCTTCTTTATCCTTATCTAATGTGTTGTATATTCCTGGATGTCCATTCAATTTAATTTTCGTTTACCAACTTACTCAGTCTCTTAATTGTTTTGTCACTTTCTCTTCTAATTCGGTACTTGTGCAGGACCGACACACGAAGGAGACCATTGGTATGGGATATGAATCAAAGGGACTTTACCTCTTCTTATGTTCCAAAGCTGCGCTCACCGCTACTGTTTCTCCTCTTCTTGCCCATTACCGTTTGGGGCACCCGAGTCTTAATAAAATGCGTCAAATCCTTCCCGATCTATCAAATTTAAAATCTCTTGAATGTGAGTCATGTCAACTTGGGAAACATTCTAGAGCTTCATATCCCGGTAGGGTTGATAGGCGAACTACTACCCCATTTTCTTTAGTTCACTCTGATGTTTGGGGGCCATATCGTATTCCTTCTATTCTTGGCTATCGGTATTTTATTACCTTTATAGATGATTTTTCTCGTTGCACTTGGGTCTTTTTGATGAAAAATCGTTTTGAGCTTTTTGATGTATTCCAAACATTCTATAATGAAATAAAAACTCAGTTTGGAGTTTCTATAAAAATCATGCGTAGTGATAATGCAAAAGAGTACTTTTCTGATCCCTTCACTACTTTCTTCTCCTCACATGGCATTCTTCATGAATCTTCATGTGCTAGAACTCCACAACAAAATGGAATTGCTGAGAGGAAGAATCGACATCTTGTCGAAACAGCCCGCACTTTACTTATCCATCAAAAGATTCCTAAAAGATTTTGGGGAGATGCTATACTTCACTCTTGCTACCTCATAAACCGAATGCCCTCTTCTGTCTTGTAAGGAAAAATTCCACTTAGTGTTTTACTCCCACAAAAACCTCTTCATAAGCTTCCACTAAGGGTCTTTGGGTGTATCAGTTTTGTTCATGACACTACTCCTGGACGAGATAAACTAGATCCCAAAGCAATAAAATGTGTTTTTATTGGATATTCTCGTCTTCAAAAGGGCTTTCGGTGTTATTGTCCTAAGACTCATCGTTTTTACACATCCTTTGATGTTACCTTTTTTGAGTCTTCACCCTTCTTTTCTTTAACTACTATTGCCGAGTCCGACTTCACTGGGGCACCCACTGGGACTGCAGAAATACTTCCTGTTCCTACCTTCTCTGAGTCATCACCTCATATGGTACCTGAAGAAGCACTCACTTCACTTCCTCCCAAATCCAAGAGGAAAAACTTATGTCACCTTTCCCACACATATATCAGCGTCGCATTCGTCAGTTACGTAGTTCACAAGAAGATCATGAACGTCCAGTTGATTCATGTCCTATGCCGTCGGATCCTTCTGACTCGGTCCAAGATTCATCTATTGCCAACCGCATAGGTACCAGGTCTACTCGAAATCCTTATCCCATCTATAATTTTCTCTCACAAAAGCGTCTTTCTCCATCCTATTGTGCTTTTATTTTCCATTTATCTTCTGTTTCTGTCCCTAAGAATGTTCAGGATGCCTTATCTCAACCAGACTGGAGGCAGGCTATGGCTGATGAAATAGAAGCTTTTGATTCTTCAGGAACTTGGGAGTTGGTACCTCTACCTCTTGGCAAAGCAGTAGTTGGTTGCAGATGGGTGCATAATGTCAAAGTTGGCCCAGATGGACAAGTGGACAGACTTAAAGCTCGGCTTGTTGCTAAAGGTTATACGCAGGTATTTGGTGTTGACTACACTGATACTTTTTCATCCGTGGCCAAAATTGCATCTATGCGTATTTTCTTGTCAATGGCAGCCACTCGTCAACGGTCATTGCATCAGTTGGATATCAAGAATGCCTTCTTACATGGTGACCTGAACGAAGAAGTGTACATGGAACAACCTCCAGGTTTCGTAACTAAAACAGGAAGGAACTTAGGATGTCGCCTTAAGCGTTCCCTCTATGGTTTGAAACAATCCCCCCGTGCTTGGTTTGGCAGGTTCAGTGGAGTTGTTCAACAATTTGGCATGACTCGGAGCAAGGTTGATCATTCTGTATTTTACAGACATTTATCAGGAAAAAGCATCTATTTGGTAGTTTATGTTGATGACATTGTTATCATTGGAGATGACACAGAGGGTATAAGTCAACTTAAGGAACATTTGTTTCAATACTTTGAGACTAAAGACCTTGGAAATTTAAAGTATTTTCTTGGTATAGAAGTTGCTCAATCACAACAAGGGATTTATATTTCTCATAGAAAGTATGCCTTGGATATACTTGAAGAAACAGGTATGACAGATTGCAAACCTGTTGACACACCCATTGATCCCAATGTCAAACTTCTTCCAGGACAGGGGGAGCCTTTATCTGATCCAGGAAGATAGCGAAGGTTAGTTGGCAAGCTACTTTATCTGACAGTCACTCGTCCTGATATCTCATTTACAGTTAGTGTAGTTAGCCAGTTTTTGCAAGCACCATGTGAAAGTCATTGGGAAGCTACAACCAGAATTTTAAAGTATGTTAAAAGGTCTCCAGGTACAGGCTTACTTTATACGAATCATAGAAATACAGAAATTGTTGGCTATACAGATGCAGACTGGGTTGGCTGCCCTTGGGATAGAAGATCAACATCTGGTTATTGTATCTTGTTTGGTGGAAATCTTGTATCATGGAAAAGTAAAAAACAAGATGTGGTAGCTCTTTCAAGTGTAGAAGCTGAATACCGAGCAATGGCTCTTGGGACGTGTGAACTTATTTGGGTGAAACATCTTCTCACGGAGCTCAAGTTCTGTAAACTCAACTCTATGAAATTAGTTTGTGGTAATCAAGCTGCTTTGCACATTGTATCTAATCCTGTCTTTCATGAGAGGACTAAACATATTGAAGTTGATTGTCACTTCATACGTGAAAAGGTTGCTTCTGGGGACATTGTTACTACTTTCATTGGATCAAATGACCAACTTGCTGATGTCTTTACTAAATCTTTGAGAGTACCTAGGATTGAATACATTTGTAGCAAGCTTGGAGCATTTGATCTATATGCTCCAGTTTGAGGGGGAGTGTTGAGTATTAAATTAAGTTAGGCATCCTAAAATGGCTGCTATGTTTGGCAGCCAAACGTGGCTGCTATGAGGGTTGTTTTTTCTACATTTGTGTGCTTGTGTAAGCCTATATATATAGGCACTTCTTGTAATCTATAGTATTAAGTCATTAAATACAATCAATAGTTTTTCCTGATGACCAAAAGATTCATTAAAATTCTGGAGGAGTGGGTGTTCTTGTTATTACATGAATTATAACTTAACCAAAAAACAAAAGTTTACAATTTCTCTTGTTACTGGCACAGTGGACAAAAGAAGAAAGATAATATATCCCGTTAAGCATGACTGCATGGTTGTCTTTCAAATACACACAAACATGCACAGATAAACACACATTTTTGTTACTAAGGAAAAAACTAAAGGTTTTGAAGAAGTAGATTGGTTTCTCTGGAATTTGCCATGTTCAATTTGGAAAACCATTCTTTTTGTCTCCCAATAATGCATGAGTATGACCATTGGATTTTAATTTAATCGTATTTCTTTAGCTATTTAGTTTTATTACTTTAAATTATATGTTTTGTGCTCTACATTCTGGCACAGGAAACAGATGTTGAGCAACTGCAGCAAAGGGACTACGTAAATATTAAGGTAAAATATACTTTTGTTCATATCATATCATGCAGCTTATGTGATTGTTTCTATATATAGTACACAGTCATAATAGTGAAAATTCACAGGATGCAAGTCTCTTGCGTTTTCTGGTTGATATGAGAGGAGTTGATGTTGATGATCGTCAGGTAAATTATCTAAGACTCTCAACGGCATAGTACTGATAGTAAAATTTGATGCTTCTCAATCTGTGCTACTCTGGCAATATATTGTCTTCAATAATAAGTGCCTAAATAGAAAGGTAGAGATGTGCAGTCAAGTTTGTCATATATAGATGTCAAAGGTACTATTAGATTATTTTATCCATATTTTGATTGATGTCTAAATTGGTCTTATGTAATATAATGAGACCTTAGATTTTAATTGAAGACATGCATTTGCTCCAAAGAAGCACCTACAAGTTTAGCAAAACACTACTTAGTAGTTCAAAAGATGTTTACTATGGTTGCATTTCATAGTTTCTTGTGTTTCTATTGACCAGCTGCGGGATGATCTAATGACAATGCTCATTGCTGGCCATGAGACAACGGCAGCTGTGCTTACATGGGCTATTTTTCTTCTTGCACAAGTTTGTTCCTTTCCACTAGAGTTTATATGCTTTTTGAGTATCGTATGTGAAAAACCTAAGAGGGGAGGTGAATTAGGTTTTAACTGATTTTTTCTCTTTAAAATAAACAATGTTTTCTAAGACAACAAATATCAAATACTTGGTGCTCAAACAGTGTGAAAAATAATGTGTTCAAGAAATTTGCAAAGAACATAACGATTTATAGTGATTCGCTTTATCCAACAAAACCTAATCCACTACCTTGAGCTATCTACTCAAAGATTTCACAAAACCTTTCAATAATTTAGTACAAGAGATTACAATAGAGGCTCACCCAATTCACCTTAGGGTTTTACAACACAAACCTCTTACCCAATCAAGTTTCACTCAACACTTTGAGTTTTACACTACAACCTTGATTATATACTTATCTCTAATACAACAATTAATGAAATACAAACACTTAACACAATCACAATTATCTATAATTTAAGGCTCACTCTAACCCTTAGAGTTTTAAACTCAATGCAACATTGAATAAAACTAACAAGATAAGAATAGGAAGAGTTTGATATAGATATCACCTTAATGTGAAGATATATCAATTTGAAGCATAAGTACCTCCGTCGGTAATATATTTCTCTAGATTGCTCAAGAACACTAATGATTTTGTAAAGACCTTTCTTGGATGATTTTCACAATGTAAATGTTATGAAAGGATTTCAAAATGATTTCAAGATGTTCTATAACGAATAGGAATCAGATTTTTGCTCAAAAAGTCATGTTACTTAGTTTTATAAACAATATGATATTTATATATATGCACCAACGGTTATAAAAATGACAGTTTGAATCTCACTCAGGAAAAGTGCGATCGACCGCATATCAGACGGGTCGTCCGCATCATCATTCGCAAGTGTTCCAGAGAGAGCTCTGGACATACTGTGGACGATGATCTGAGTGGTCCGGTTGACCGCACAATCATGCGCAAGTATTCCATAGAGCTCTGAACATTTTGCGGACGATGAGCTGAGAGGTCTAATTGACCGCATGATCTGTGGTCGACCATACTATAGTTAGGTCGACCGCACATATATTCAAATTATGCAAAACAAGATTCTAATAAACTCCAAAAGTTTGTGGAATACATTTCATAGAATTTAAATTATGTGCATGTATTTTAAAAATCATTTCAAATACCTAATTCATATTTTTATCTATATGACGTGCATTTTAAAAACATTTCACTTTTATTGAGCAACCTATAAAATTTATTACTCATAGAGGTATAGAGGTAGATCTAGAGATATTTAAGGATATAAAGAATAAGACTACACCTCTAAATCCTATCTAATCCAAAAACCGCTTATCTTCAACGCTTGATAACATTCGATCTTTCATAAAGACTTGAAACTTCGATCTTGCATGAATTAAATCATGAATTCAAAAACTCTATCACTTGTACAAATAAGACATTAGTTCTCATCAATGTTTGTCATTAATCAAAATTAAGACATTAAAAACTTTAGGACTTTCAGTATGAAAATAGATGTAGATTGGTTTTTCATTATAAATGAATTTGAGCATGTTCAGTCCATGATGTATCGCTCGCTTGCTGCTTGCAGCATCCCTCGAAAATGAAGAAAGCTCAGGCTGAGATTGATTCAGTGCTTGCTGAAGAGAGGATTACCTTTGAATCACTGAAGAAACTAGGGTTGATCATAAAGCCCTGTGAAGTTCTGTTACATTTTTAGTTCTTTTTTCTTTTTTTGCTTTTTTCCCCTATCAGAAGTTGTTTTCTGCTCATCCCATTGCTGCATGTTCTGGTAGATTTTCTTCAGCTAATGCTAGTGTTTTCAAGTGAATAGATGTTTTATCACTTCAAATTCACTATGTGAATAAATTTAGGATTTGTGGGGGACAACTAAAATTTCAACGAGTAGGATTTGAATGCTCTGCAATAACATAAATTAGTTCTCCTTGAAAATAAAAATGAGGCATTTTCACAAGTAAGCAAGCTATTTCTTACAATAAAAGGCCAAACAAAGATAGAAAGATATCTTTTAAATTTAAGCTGCTCAAATTTACGAACATATTGGTTTGACATTAATAATTAGGAAGAAGTAACACAGATATAAAAATACACTAGACATGTGTTTTAGATAAAGAATTACATGCCCGGTGATAGAATTAGACTAATATAATCATTGGATGTGAATGCTTTCTACATGCGTCATTATACACTTCTAAATCACAGATGTATAAAACACACATTAGACATACATACTCTGTCTTAGATAAAGAATTACATGCCTAGTGCAAGAATTAGACTAATATAAAGTAATCATCAGATGTGAGTGCTTACTACATTGTCAAATATACATTTCTAATTTTGTATTATCTTTATGGTTCTCTTTACTTGCCAAGAGTAGATACTTATATCCAATAGTTATGTTCTGGAAAAATAGTCAAACTAAATTCCACTTTGATTCATACATAGCTTGAATTTCATAAAAGACTTAGTTACAGGGCATTTATAAGAAAAAATGGGAAAAGAACTAATTAATTTAAGGGACATCACATCGTTGAATTTTAAACAACAGAAACAACAAAAAAAAACCCAATAAAAGATGCACTGGCACACAATCTTATTGAGTTTATCTTTTCAGTTTTATTACTATGGAAAATTTCATTGAGAGGAATCAACAAAGAAAAGAAAAATAGCTTAACATCTTTCTGTATTTAAGAAATTTGTTCTCAGGCTAAGTGCCCACTTGAGTTCATTGAGGTGTGGTGTCTACGCATGTTAGCTAAAAGCATTAAAAATGTGCTGAACTGAACTTAAATTTGCTTTGTCATTATAGCTGAAAACAATTTGATTGAATTAGCTTAACATTAAATGAATGTTACTTTGTCATGTCTGTCAAATAAATCTGATTGAATTATTTTATGCTTCCATTGCTAGCCAATATTATCAATTATTGTTTTTAAATACATCTTTCTCTTTTTTTTTTCGTATTGCTTGATTCTTAACGGAGTTGAATCTGTTTATTCCTTTTTTTCTGTAAATGATGAGAAAAATACATTTCAGATTTCTATTGATAGGTTCTTCATGTTTTCTGATGATCAGGTACTTGAGACTTATTGTGGTAGAGGCTCTACGGTTATATCCGCAGCCTCCATTACTTATTAGACGTGCTCTAAAATCAGATAATTTACCTGGTAAATTTTTTTCCTTTTTTTGAAACAAGTGAACTATAAAAGGTACTTAAGCATGCAACATATGTTTCTGAAAACAATGTTACCAAACTATTGACATGTTTTGGTTTCTAAATCTTGAATATCCATGAAATCAACTTGTCTAGCATCCCTTTTTTTATTTATATATTTTATCCCTGCCAGCTTATGCAATTCTTTCATTACCACAAAGCTCTAGATGTTTTGTAGCGACATACATCTCATTTTCTCCTACATCGATTAAGCCCTATAAATCAGCACTTTTCAGATCCCTAGACCTGTTTCCCTAGCTCTAGTGTCATATTAGGTGATCACCTCATTGAAAAGCTGAAGTTTATAATGATAGTTTTGCTAATTCCCAAAGGCTAGTAAGTACAATCTGGGAGACAAAATTTCTAGTTAAGACAAGCCACAAATGAAACAGGAATTGTCTAGGGAAACTTGATTGTCAATAGGTAATAATTTATTAGCCAATTAGATCATCAAGCAACATTAACGGAGATGAAAGAAATTAAGCAGAGACGCTGTTGGCAAGCTACTATGGATTATGTAAACATTCAAAACAAAAGGTATAGTAATCAGTGAAGAAGGCAGTAAGAGTGGAATCAGAGATTGTGCACCTGGACTTAATAGTGAATTGGTAAGCCTTCTACCAGAGTTTCTGCTTTGGACTTTGCTACACCAACTAAACTGATTCAACAGAACCAAATCCCTTGGATGAGGTCAAAGGTAACCTAGTTACAACATCACCAGCTGACTATGCATAGTGACTTCAATAGCAGCTGAATCTTGCTCTAAAAACAGCAGCACAGTCACTACCCAAGTTACTTCACTAGGCACCAATTAATCGCCATTCTAGTTGAGTATCACAGCAGCAACTACACTCAAATGCCAACTTAAAATGTAGGTTTTATTCATACCAAAATATGCAAACCATCCAAGGATTGGTTGCTTAGCTTTTGACATTTCTATACAACTGGATATACCAATGAAAAACACTCTCTTACACATCAAACTGCCATTGCAAACAAAAGGATTGAAACTGTGTGAGCGTACTAGCAATAGCAAAGAATCAAGAGCTCATGGAAGAGAAATTCTTTAGTTATAAATAAGTTCTTTGGGACATAACTGTGTTGCTCAGAACAGTCCTTTTTACATAAGAAATTTTGGGCCATGAATAATTCTTTTAAGTAAAAAGCTTTGGCTCAGAATTAGTTTGTAGGGTTAAGAATTAGTGAGCGCACGGAATTGTTGGAAAGAATGTGGCTCGAGAATAATACTCCTTCCGTTCGGAATTGAATGTTCACATTTGATTGACTTAAAGAAAGTTACCTTATTATCCTTATTATCCTTGTTATTGATTTGGTTAGTGATGGAGATCATTAGTTAGTGGAAAGCAAATTATTTAAATTAAGGAGGTTGTTAGTGGAACTTTAGATGAAAAATATGTTTATTCTAAGAAAGTGGACATTCAATGTAGGATATTCTAAAATAGAAATGCGTACATTCAATTCCAGACAGAGAGAGTACCTTTTAATTCATTGAGTAATATGATGCAATAAGGCTCAAACACTATGCAAGGATATAATTAAAAAAATCAGCTCATCGAAGTAAATGTGAAAGAAGGTAGAACATGTAATGGTTAGGGACAATGCTTCTAAAATCTGCAATTCTATACTAGCCAATAGAAAGGATATGATATTCCACTTTGATTTTTTCTGGTGTTGGGTGGGTGACAAAAAACAGAGTATGCTAAGCTTTTTGTGATATCTAATAGTGGTCTTACACACTTTAGAGGATGAGAGGAAGCTTTTTGCCAAATTCAAATACTTACCAAAAAGATGATCTGTAAAAATGCTGTGTAAGAAAAGGGTTATTCATTAGACAACTTATTGCAATTCATTTGCTGGGATAAAAAAACGAAAAAATAAAAGCCTTTTAGAGCTGTTTTGGAAACTGGTTTAGAAAACTTTATTCCGAGCTTCCATCTTTGTCATCCTGACTTGTTTCTAAACAATCTAAGCATGCAATATCTATTCATTATCATCAAAATGCTTTAGTTCATCATACCATTGGTTAAGCAAGTTCTTGGTTGTTCTTGTCATATGCCATTGTTTGTTCATATCAGAAGAGTTCTGCTACTACTCACTTTGCAGTTAGATTGAAAGTTCTTATTTTACTTGGCAGGAGGTTATAAAGGCAATGAAAATGGATATGCAATCCCAGCTGGCACTGATATTTTTGTTTCAGTGAGTGTTTCATCCTGTTGCCTCTTTTTTGTGTTCTTTTGCATATTACATTGTTCAGGTCATGGATACCTCAGAAAGTATGTGATTAAATAATTGTTTTAGTTTGAAGACGAAATGTCTATTACCCGTCTATATTCAATCTCTTGAATGTTCTGGGATTTAGTCCAAAAGTAAGCTATTATAACGATTTACATTCAATTTTTGGACATGTTCATATAGTAGGCCTCATCGTTAAGTGCTACAAGAACTTGTGCATTGGATTCCATGGTTATGGACTCGAATTGTGACACCCATCAAAGGAGTTGTTCCCCATCTAGCCGTGGAAGATGTAAATTGGAAAATTTCTGTATGATTTTAATTCTTTAACAGCTATCTAATCGTTTTTTATCTAAATGGCCCAATAGGTATATAATCTCCACAGATCTCCCTACTTTTGGGATAATGCAAATGAATTTGAACCAGAAAGGTTTCTAGTAAACAGAGATAGTCAAGGCATTGAGGGATGGGCTGGATTTGATCCATCAAGAAGTCCTGGAGCATTATACCCAAATGAGGTCCTTTCCTTTTTGTGTTCATTTCGGAAGACATCTCTGTTTTTTAGTTGAATTAATCAATTTACTCAGATAGATTTGTTGTTGTTATTGTCAGATTATATCAGATTTTGCCTTCTTGCCCTTTGGCGGAGGACCAAGGAAATGTGTTGGAGACCAGTTTGCACTTATGGAATCAACCATAGCATTGGCTATGTTATTGCAGAAGTTTGATGTGGAGCTGAAGGGACCACCGGAGGCTGTAGAAATCGTTACAGGTGCAACAATCCATACAAAAAATGGATTGTGGTGCAGATTGAAGAAGAGGGAAAACCCTTTGACGAAATCCTCCAGTGAAGAGGTTGGAACATTTTGAAAAGAAAAGGTTTTGCTTTCATCCCTTAGTCCTTGTAGTTTAAGGAATGACATTATTGTATCAACTAGATTTCAACTTGATACGACTCTTTCTACTTACTGTTCCCTAAATCAAGCTGTAATTGTAATCCTTTTTGCCAGAATAATGCAAAAGAGCTTGTTCAGCAAAAGGAAATGGCTTTCTTGAAAGAAAAATGTGATTCTTGTCCAAATATAGCCAGCCATTTGTGGCTATGGTGTCTTAAGGAGAAGTCTAATGGAAAGCATAATCTAAGAATTTGTCATATGAAAATCAATGAAAAGATTTTTCTTTAAACTTTACGAAAAATTGTGAAATGGAAGAGAAAAGAGCTGCCTTTACTCCTGTCTGTGCTGTGGCGGCTCATATTGAATCTAATGGAAGTGAGGGGGCATGTCCTCTTAGTCAATTTTATAGAAAAGGTTTTCCATAGAAGGAAAAAAAGAAAAAAGATTTGGCCTGTTTTTAGTTTCAGTTGAGAATTAAAATATATTAGTATATTGATGTTTCTGTGTAACATTTTCTTGAAAGATTTACAATGGTATATGTATATATAATACAATATATTCTAGTCAACACATATAGTAGGCAAATAGCCACCTTAGCAGCCATTTTAAGCTATCAAACACTATATTTTCAGCATTATTCAACACTCCCTCTCAAGCTGAAGTATAAATTGAATACTCCAAGCTTGAAACAAATGTATTGAATTTGAGCTCCGCTTACAGACTTTGTAAGAATGTTAGCTAATTGCTCATTTGAAGTAACAGATTTTGTAAGAATGTCAGCTAATTGCTTATTTGAAGTAATTGATTTTGTCATAATTTCTTTGGATAGAATCTTCTTCTGAACAAAATTACAATCAATTTCTACGTGTTTAGTCCTTTATGAAACATTTAAGTTAGAAGCTATATGAAGTGTTGCTTGATTATCACAATATAGTTTGATTTGTCGAGAATCACAAAACTTTAACTCCAAAGGAAGTTTTAATTCAAATAAATTCCTAAGTGGCAATGGCCATAGCCCTGTATTCTGCTTTTGCACTTGATCTAGAAACCACATTTTGGCTTTTACTTTTCCATGAGACAAGATTTCCACCTATAAATACACAATAGCCCGTAGTAGAACGTCTATCAACTGGAGATCCTGTCCAATCTGCATCACAATACCCAGCAATTTTGGGTGTTTCCTTTTATCTTCATATAATATCCCTTGTCCGAGAGTCTTTTTAATATACCTTAGAATATGTACCACTGCATTCTAATGATTTGAACAAGGCAATTGTATAAATTGACTAACCACTCCAACTGTAAAAGAAACATCAAGTCATAATAGTGATATAGATAAGCTTGCCAATCAATGTTCGATATCTCTCAAAATCTGACAAAGGTTCCCTTTGATTAGGTAGTAGCTTTTGATTTGGATTCATAGGACTATCAACGGGTCTATAATCTAACATACCTGTTTCTTTTAAGTATGCCAAATGCATACTTCTTTTGTGAAATAACAATTGCATTCCTTGACTAGGCCACTTCAATACCAAGAAAATGTTTTAATTTTCCAATATCTTTGGTTTGAAAGTAGTTTGATAAGTGTTGTTTTAACTGAGAGATCTTCACATGGTCATTACCAGTAATGATAATATCATCAACCTAAACTACCAAATAGACACATTTACTCGGAGAAGTATGACAATAAAAGACTGAATGATCTGGTTCATATCGTTTGAGTCTAAACTTTTGAATAACATAATTGAGCTTCCCAAACTAAGCTTGCAGAGACTGTTTAAGCCTATAAAGACAACATTTAAGTTTGCAAACCAATCCAGATTCCCTCTGAGCAACAAAACCAAGTGGTTGCTTCATATAAAGTTCTTCCAAATTGTCATGAACAAATGCATTTTTTATATCTAGCTGACATAATGGTCAATGACAAATAGCAGCCATGGCAATGAATAGACGAATTGAAGTGATTTTTGTCACAGGAGAAAAAGTATCACTATAGTCAAGACCATAAATTTGAGTATATCTTTTGGCCACTAGTCTTGCTTTGAGATGATCAACATTTCCATTTGGCCCTACTTTAACAACATACACCCATTTGCAAGCAACGGTCGTCTTTCCATGAGGAAGAGGAACCAATATTTTCAAGAGCTTGTATTTCATCAATCATAGCTTGCCGCCATCCGAGATGAGTAAGTGTTTCATGAACAATATTAGGAATGGAAACCAAAGATAAAGAAGATACAAATGAAGAATATGAAAAAGATAAATGATGATAAGTTAAAAAATTATAAATCGGATAAGGATTTCGAGTTGATCGACTACTTTTTTTAAGAGCAATAAGCAATTCAACAGGTGGATCATGAAGGATGATGGCAGGAGTGGTTGATGGGATAGAACATGATTCAGGTGGTTCTTCAAGTAATGTTGGATCAACAACTCGTGCTCGATGCTGATATGTGACAAGACGTGGTTGAGGTGACTCATTGGGAGCAACAACAGAGGATTCAGTATGAGTAGTGAATTCTTGAGCAAGAGATAAGGGTGGATCGAAATATGGAACTAGGAGTACCTCAAGAATAGAATTAGACTCATTTCAAGAAGATGAAAAATATAGAATCTCTTCAAAAAAGGTAGCATTAACAGACATGTAGTATCTTTTATTGACTGGAGAGTAACAACAATATCCTTTTTGAAGTCTAGAATAATCAAGAAAAACATATTTGATGGCTCAAGCAGTAAGTTTATCTAAACCTGGAGACACGTCATGAACAAAACAAGTACATCCAAAGACATAAGGTGCAACATGAAATAATGGTTCATTGGGAAACAAAATGGAATGTGGAACTTTATTGGTAATAGAAGAAGAGGGCATACGATTGATTAGAAAGCAAGTAGTCAAAATTGCATTACCCCAATGAGAAACAGGAACATTTGCATGAAGTAACAATGTTTGAGCGGTTTCAATAGGATGCCTATGTTTTCTTTCTACTATCCCATTCTATTGAGGGGTATGAGGATAAGTAGATTGATGTAGTATGCCTTGTGAAGATAGAAAATATATGTAGTTAGAAGTAACATATTCTTTGGCATTGTCACTTCAAAGAATTTTGATTCATTTTCCAAATTGGGTTTTGATTTCATTATAGAATGAAAGAAAGATTGAAAATAATTCAGATCGTTCTTTCATTAAAAATACCTAAGTACATTGAGAACATTCATCAATAAATGTGACAAAATATTTGAAACCACAAGAAGATATATGACTTGGTCCCCATATGTCGAAATGAATACAAGAAAAAGGAGAATCACATTTATGTGAAATCTTACTTGGAAAAGAAGAACGAACATGTTTACCTAATTGACAAGACTCAATTTGTGTACTTGGCTTGGTTAATGAAAGTACCTTCCTTTGCTTGCTTAATTTGTAATCCAAGGAAGAATGTCAACTCACCCATCATGCTCATTTCAAATTCATCCTGCATTGTCTTAGAGAAATCTTTGCACATATTTTCATTAGTAGCTCCAAAAATAATATCATCAACATCTATTTGAACAATCAAAATATCATGTGCTTTATTTTTAATAAAGAGAGTAGTATCAACTATACCTCTAGAAAAACCTTTTTCAATAAGAAAATTGCTAAGTCTATCATACCAAGCTCTTGGTGCTTGCTTTAAACCATATAAGGCTTTGGAGAGCTTGTACACATGATTTACATATGATTCATGAATAAACCAGGAGGTTGTTCAACATACACTTCCTCTTGAATGAAACCATTTAAGAAAGCACTTTTGACACCCATTTGAAATAATTTAAAACCTTTAAAGGAAGCAAATGCAAGTAACATTCTAATGGACTCTAATCTAGCCATTAGAGCAAAGGTCTCATCATAATCAATACCTTCTTCCTGATTATATCCTTGAGCAACAAGTCTAGCCTTATTTCTAGTTACAATATCATGTTCATCAAGTTTGTTTCTAAAAACCCATTTTGTACCAATAATAGTAAGATTTGAAGGTCTAGGTACAAGTTCCCATACTTTGCTCCTTTCAAATTGATTTAACTCATCTTGCATGGCAATAATCCAAAAATCATCATTAAGAGCTTCATCAATGTTCCTAGGTTCTATATGAGATAATAATGCAAAATCATCAACAAAATTTGTAAAATATCTTGTAATTCTTACCCTTTCATTTGGATCACCAATGATTTGATCCTTTGGATGGTTTTGAACATATTTCCATTCTTTTGGAAGATCACACTTTGTTCCTTCTTCAAGTGAGATAGATTCTTGATTTTCAAAGACTTCTCCATTCTCATCCTTTGAAGTTGAAGGATTTTCATTTGTTTGAACAGCATCCTTATTTATTGACTTCAAGGGTATTTCTTGAATATCACCTTCAATCTCATTTCTTGGCAAATAGATGTTAGATTCATCAAAAACAACATGAATAACTTCTTCAATAATCATAGTTCTCCTATTATACACACGATAAGCTTTTCTTATTGAAGAATAGCCAAAAAATATACCTTCATCGGATTTCTTATCAAACTTACCAAGATTGTCTTTGACATTTAAAACAAAACATTTACAACAAAAAACCTTGAAGTAAGAAATAGAAGGAGTTTTGCTAAACATAAGTTCATAGGGGGTTTTCTTCACAAGAGGTCTAAGAAGCACTCTATTTATAATATATCAAGAGGTGTTTACAGCTTCAGGCCCAAAAATACTTTGGCAAATTATTTTCACATAGCATAGAACGAGCCATTTCCTGTAAAGTACGATTTTTCCTCTCAACAACACCATTTTGTTGAGGAGTTTTAGCAACAGAAAAATTGTGAGAAATTCCATTCTCATCACACAGTTTAGTGAAGTTAATATTGCAAAATTCTCTACCATTATCACTTCTAATGGAGATGAGTTTGCAACCTATGGTGTTTTGTACTTGTTTAAAAAGCTTGACAAAAGCTCCAAAAGCTTCATCTTTGCCCAACAAGAATAATACCCAAGTAAATCTAGAGAAGTCATCAACTATCACATAAGCATACAATTTTCCACCAAGGCTCATTATCCTCATAGGACCAAATAAATCCATATGAACAAGTTCAAGAGGTTTTGAAGTTGAAACAATCTTCTTAGGTTTAAAAGAACTCTTGACTTGTTTACCATATTGACATGTATCACAAACACGATCTTTTTCAAAATGAATGGCAGGCAATCCTCTAACATATTCATGTTTAGATAAGTTATGCAAAGTATCCATGCTCACATGTCCTAACCTACGATGCCAAAGATATGCATCATCATCTTTCAAAGCAAGACATTTAACATCTTGTTTAACTAAATCATCAAAGTAAAGATCATACATATTTCCATTTATATTTCCAACAAAAACAATTTTGTTAGAGCAATCATCAATAATTAAACATGAATCCTTCTTGAAAATAACCTTATAACTATTATCACATAATTGACTAATACTAAGCAAATTATATTTGAGATTATCAATAAGAAGAACATCTTTAATAAAGGGAGAAATACTTTTACCAACATTGTCAATGCCAATGATTTTCCCTTTCTTTTTGTCACCGAAAGTCACAAATCCTTCATCTCTTGGTTTGACATCATTAAGTATGGATGCATTTCCAGTCATGTGTCTTGAGCATCCACTGTCAAGAAACCATTTGTTCTCCTTTGTTTTCAATTGAAAACATACCTACACCAAAGATGTTAATAAGCCTTTTGGTACCCAAATTCTCTTGGGTCCATTGGGGTTAGTTCTTTTAACTACCCAAGTGCTTTTAGCACCATTCTCAATCTTTTTCTTCACATAACATCTAGTCACTTTATGACCATTTTTACCACAATAAGTACAACATATTTTTGAAGAAGTATAGACATGTGAATGATATGCATGAGATACTCTCTTATGTGTATGTGACATATGTGAGTGAGATAAACTCTCATGTGTGTGTGAGACATCATTATAACTATCATCAAAACCAAGACCTCTCTTATCATGAGTGAGTCTTTGCATACCAAGTAGTTTGTTCAAATTGTCCCTACCACATGTAAGTTTTTGCAAGCTAGCACTTAAATCACTCATTCTAATTTTCATGCCATCATAATCACTCATCATAACATCCAACTTCTTGTTTCTAGAAATAAGATCAACATTAGCATTCTCAAGAAATTTTACCTTATCATTTAAACCAATAACATTCTCATCAAGACAAATCTTTGTAGAAGTTAACAAGGCATTTTCATCAATGAGCCTAGTATTATCTAATGATAGCTTCTTTACTTGACATTTCAAGACTTTGTTTTTCTTGATAATCTTTTTCATTTCCTTATAGAGATTGGAGATAAATTCATCTCTATCAAACATGTCACAAATATCATCATCACTTTCACTATCAACTAAAGAAGGAGTTTTTGGAGTATTTACCTCATCTTCAATGGCCATGAAACAAACATTTGCATGTTCAGTTTGTTCTTCATCTTCACTTCCTTCTTGATCCCAAGTGCAAGCAAGTCCTTTCTTGTTCTTGGACTTGTACTTCTTTTCTTTCTCTCTTAATTTTGGACAGTCCGCTTTGAAGTGATTTGGACTTCCGCATTCATAGCATTGCTTTGAGTTGTTATTTGTAGATGTTGATGGCTTCTTTTTGAATTTGTTGAAATGTCCCTTTTTGAACATTTTCTTGAAGTTCTTCATGACAAGAGCTATTTCCTCATCATCCATTTCTTCCTCATCACTGGAAGATTCATTTTCGTTGTTCTCTTTAGCTTTGAGAGCAATTCCTCTTTTCCCTTTGTCTTCCACTTCTTGATCATTCAACCACTTCATCCTAATCTCATGAGTGAGAAGTGATCCAATAAACTCTTCCACTAGGTTTCTTCTTCAAATCATGAGTTTCCAACATAGCAGTAGTTTTGCCTTCCCAAGCCTTTGGTAAAGCATTGAGTATTTTCATATTTTGTTCTCCTATAGAATAAGACTTGCTAAACACTTTTAAACCGTTAATAATGTTAGTAAAGCGAGTAAACATATCAGTGATGTTTTCATTTGATTTCATAGTGAAAAGTTCATACTCCCTTGTAAGCATACCAAGTTTTGTTTCCTTTACTTGGTTTGTACATTCATGAGTCACTTCAAGTAGTCTCCACATTTCATGTGCAGATTCATAACATCTTACCCTGTTATACTCATTCAAATCAAGTGCACAAGTAAGAGTGTTCATGGCAAGAAAATTAAGGGTCATTTTCTTTTTATCTTCAAATCAAATTCCTCAGAAATTCTATCAATCTTTATACCATCAACAACTTTGAAAGGTACATAGGGACCATTTTCAACAATATTCCATAATTCATAGTTTAGAGAAGATATATAGATTCTAACTCTATTTTTCCAGAAATTATAGTTTGTGCCATTCAACAAAGGAGGTCTAGTGGTAGAGTAACCTTCTACCATCATAGTGTTATCTAGATGAGTCATAGAATCTTTGCTTCAAGGATGTTAAGCCTTATCAACAAGAAGACCTGCTCTGATACCAATTGAAAAACCTTCAAGGATGTGAATTAGGTTTTTAAACGATTTTTCCTTTATAAAATAAACAAGCTTTCTAAGATAACAAATATCTAACACTTGGTGTTCAACCAAAGTGTGAAATGATGAGTTCAAGAAAAGAAGCAATGAACACAAAGATTTATAGTGGTTCGGTTTATCCAACAAAACCTAATCCACTACCTTGAGCTATCTACTCAAGGATTTCACAAATCCTTTCACTAATATAGTAAGAGAGAATGCAATAGAGGCTCACCCAATTCCCTTAGGGTTTTACAACACAAACCTCTTAACCAACCAAGGTTCACTCAACACTTTGAGTTTTACAATATAACCTTGTCTACACACCTATCTCTATTACAACAATTAATGAAAAAGAAGCTCTTAACACAAACACAATTTTCTATGGTTCAAGGCTCACTCTAACCCTTAGAGTTTTAAGCTCAATGCAACCTTGAACAAATTAATCAAGATATGAATAAGAAGAGTTTGATATATGAAATCACCTTAATGTGAAGATATATCAATGTAAAGCATAAATACCTCTTTGGGTAATGTTTTCTTGTAAGTTGCTCAAGAACCCCAATGATTTTGTATAAATCTCACTTTGATGAATTTCACAATATGAATGTTAAGATTTGGTTTCAAAATAATCTCCAGAGGTTCTATGAAGTGTTAGGATCAGATTTTTGCTCAAAAAGTAGTTGTTCAGAGTTGTTTAAACGATTGGGTATTTATAAGTATGCACCAACGGTCATAAAAATGGCTGTTTGAATCCCACTCAGGAGAAGTGCGGTCGACCGCAAATCAGGAGGGTCGTCCGCACCATCATCCGCAAATGTTCCAGAGAACTCTGGACAGCCTGCGGACGATGAGCTCAGAAGTCCGGTCGGACCGCTCCATCATCCGCAAGTGTTCCAGAGAACTCTGGACAGCTTGCGGACGATACTCTGAGAAGTCTGGTCGACCGCATGATTTGTGGTCGTCCACACTTTTGTCAGGTCGACCACAAATGCATTAAAACTATGCAGAACAAGTTTCCAAACAACTCTAAGAGTTTGCAAACTATATTTTATGAATTTTGAAGTATGTGCATGTATTTTAAAAATCATTTCAAATACCCAACTCATGTTTTATCTAAATGAAATGCATTTTGAAAATCATTTCACTTTTATTGAGCAACCTATAGAACTCATTACTCAAAGGGATAGACCTAGAGATAACCAAAGATAAATAAAGAATTAAAGCCCTATCTAATCTAGAAACCCTTATCTTCAAGGCTTGACATCAAAAGCTCTTTCCTGAAGATTTGAAACTTTGATCTTGCAAGGATTAGATATATGAATCCTAAAAAATCATCACTAATACAATAAAGCCATTAGTCCTTATCAATGTTTGTCATTTAATCAAAATTAAGATATTAAAAGCTTTAAGGCTTTCACATATAAATACTCAGTACTACGACTTTTTGAGCAAAAATCTGATTCTTACTCTTTATAGAACATTTTGAAATCATTTTGAAACCCTTTCATAACATTTACATTGTGAAAATCATCCAAGAAGGGTCTTTACTAAATCATTGTGTTTTTGAGCAATCTAGATAAACATATTACTCAAGGAAGTGTTTATGATTCAAATTGATATATCTTCACATTAAGGTGATATCTATATCAAACTCTTCATATTCTTATTTTGTAAGTTTTATTCAAGGTTGCATTGAGCTTAAAACTTTAAGGGTTAGAGTGGGCCTTGAATTATAGATAATTGTGATTAACTTAAGTGTATCTATTTCATTAATTGTTGTATTATAGATAAGTGTATAAACAAGGTTATATTTTAAAACTCAAAGAATTGGGTGAACCTTGATTGGGTAAGAGGTTTGCATTGTAAAACACTAAGGTGAATTGGGTGAGCGTCTATTGTAATCTCTTGTACTAAATTAGTGAAAGGTTTTGTGAAATCTTTGAGTAATAGCTCAAGGTAGTTGATTAAGTTTTGTTGGATAAACCGAACCACTATAAATCGTTGTGTTCGTTGCTAATTTCTTGAACACATTATTTCAGACACTGTTTGAGCACCAAGTGTTTGTTATTTGTTGTCTTAGAAAGCATTGTTTGAATTAAGGTTGAAAAATCAGATAAAACCTAATTCACCCCCCTCTTAGGTTTTTCATAGAGGTTTAGTATTATATTTTGATATCGCTTAAATATCTCTAGGTCCACCTCTATGAATAATATTTTCTATAGGTTGCTCAATAAAAGTGAAACTTTTTTATTCAAATGTACTTCATAAAGATAAACATGAAATGATTTTCAAAATACATGGTGAATATGGAATTGAATTGTTTTGTTAAGATTCACTAAGGACAGTGGTGAGATTATTGTATAATCAAGGTTATGCTGTAAAACTCAAAGGTTAAGTGAGCCTTGATTGGTTGAGAGGTTATTTGTAAAACCCTAAGGTGAATTGGGTTAGTCTCTTTTGTAATCTATTTTATTTAGTGAAGGAATTTGGTAAAATCCTTGAGTAGGTAACTCAAGGTAGTGGATTAAATTTTGTTGGATAAACCGAACCACTATAAATCATTGTGTTCATTGCTCTACTTTTTGCATTTTCTTTGAACACATTTTTACTCACACCACTAGCACACCAAGTGTTTGATATTTATTGTCAAAGAGGTGTTTTGTTGAATTAAGTTGAAAAATTAGATAAAAACCTAATTCACGCTCTCCTCTTAGGTTTTTCAAACTCCTTTTTTTCCAAAACCTAATCCTAATTCTATTCCTCTCTTCTTCTTCCCCTTTCTCCCTTCTCTCTTCTCCTTCCCTCTGTCCGCTACCCCCTCCCCTATTCTCCCTCCCTCTCTGCTCCGCCCCCTTCTCTCTTCTCCTTCTCAATCCCAAAACAAAATGCTAAAAGTTCACCACTGAAAAATAAAAAAAAATGGTTTTCATTGATGCTAGGAGCTTTTCCCGGAAAAAAATAAAAACTTTGAATAAGGGAGGATAAATGATGAAGAAAATTGATTCTTTAGGCCTATTGTCGCCGCCGCCGCCGGCCAACCATATGGTAGTGCCGATAATGGCTACCATACTGGAGAGGGTAAGAAAATTTTGGCCTACCTCGGAATTCACGCTTAAGAAAAAAATGATTAAATGTTTTAATCCTTGTATTATTGTTATATATATATATATATGAAATAATACCCTAATGGGTTAGATTAAATAAAACTAAAAGGATAATTAATGAAACCCAATAAACTGTAAAATGGGTATTACAAGAATACTCCTCCACATGTAGCTAGGATTGGTTCCTAGATGAGCTGCCATGAAAGAGGAATTTGGGAAGTACTTAGCTTTAAACACACATGCATATAAGCTGTCAGGATTATGAATCAGTCTCCAACCCTGCTTGGCTAATAAGGCCAAATTGAAGGAGTGCATATCATCATAGCTAAGTCCACCTTGAGATTTTGAAATGCATAGAGAGTCCCAGTTTTTGCAGTAGATTCCATGTTTGTCATCATTATGCCCCCACCAGTATTTTCGCACCATAGTTAGGATTTCATTGCAAATACCCCAGGGGATGAGAAAACATTACATGATATATGAAGGGATGGATTGAATGATAGATTTAATAAAAACCAGTTTCCTAGCCACTGATAACAAATTGTTTTTCCAACCACTAAGTTTTTTCCACACCTTGTTTTTAATGTAGGAAAAAGAGAGGATTTAGAACGACCTACCATGAAAGAAAGACCCATATATCTGCCATCAAAATTGCAGGCTTCGACCCCAAGTATTTGTTGTAAAGTAAGTTGGACATTTGCATGAACATGCTTGTTGAAGTACAAAGAGGATTTGTGGAGATTCACAGATTGACCGAAAGAAAATTCATAGGCATTCAAAATATGAGAGATAGTTTCAACATCTAGAGTTACAGCACGAACAAAAATCAAGCAATCATTAGTAAAAAATAAGTGGGAGATTGTAGAACTATTCTGACCAAAATTCATGCCTTGGAGGTGACCAAGAGATTCAACCCTTCTAAGCATAGCAGAAAGGCCCTTAGCACAAAAGAGGAAGATGAGTGGGGAGAGAGGGTCTCCCTGCCTGATACCACGTGTAGGATGAAAAGTTGATGATGGCTCCCTATTGATGAAAACAAATAAAGAGGCGTTTGAGACACAAGACATAATAATGTTGATGAAGTGTGATAAGAGATTCATGAGTTCCATCATTCTTCTGATGAAAAGCCACTCTACTCTATCAAAGGCTTTTGTCATATCAAGTTTGAGTGCGAAAATGTTTTCCTTGCAGTGAGAGGAAGATTTGAGGTTATGGAATGTTTCGAAAAAAATTGCTACATTGCCGGTAATTAAACGGTTGGAGATGAAAGTAGATTAAGTCTCATGGATCACATGACCAAGGAAAGGTTTTAGTTTGTTTGTTATAATCTTGGCAATCAACTTGTATACAATGCTGCATAAGCTAATGGGGCAAATTCCTGCAGTCTGGAGGCGCTTTGAAGTTTAGGAATAAGAACAATGTGTGTATGGTTCAGGCCTTCAATGCTAGCTTCATCTGCAAGAAATTTTAAGATGAAAGAGGAGACATCAGACTTTAGAACTGGCTAAAACTTTTTGAGGAATACTTCGTGCATGCCATCTGGTCCTGGAGCTTTTGTGTTGGGTCATCTAAGAGACTGCAAGGTTGGGTGAAAGACTGATTGAGGTCGTTACGTTGATTGTTTGAAAGTTGAAAACGATCCAAATCATCAAGGAGTTCCACTGAAAGGTTGGTAGAGGTAAAAAGTTGGAAGAAGTAATCTACAACGATTGAGTGCATGGCCTGCAGATTAGAGCAGAGTTCACTAGTATTAAATTGGAGATAAGGAATGTGATTTCTCCTGCATCTCTCATCTACTCTTGTGAAAAAAATTTATGTTGCGATCACCTGACTGAAGCCATTCAACTCTACTTCTCTACTTCCAAAATATTTCCTGCAAGTGGTGAAGATTTTCCAATTCTTTACAAAGTTGCTTCTCAGTGGTAATGGAAAAGCTTTTTTGGCATCTTAAAGAAAACAGTGCTGATTGCAGTTGAGAATTTGTTTTCCCCATGTTCCCATGCTTCTGTTTACTCCACTGAGGTGTTCTCTCATAGCTATGATGTTTTTGTAAAGTTCAGCAGCAGTTGGGGAAGAACAAGGTCGCTAGGCATAATGTAATTCCTTAGAAAAGTCATCATCAAATAACCAAAAAGTATCAAAACATGGTAGGCTTCGAATTTTTTGGGATTTACCATTTTTGATAGGCATACCCGAGGGGGAACAGATTAAAGGTATGGAAAACAGGAAAACAATTTAGCCAAGCCAGAGTTGCTAGCCCACGGTCAAGTATTTCACGAACCAATCCATGCTCACGTCCATTTGTCCAAAATGGAGGGCCAGTGAAACCTAAATCTAAGAAGCCACAATCAGTAACAACATATTAGAAGGCAGCAGTGAGTGAATGTTTGTGGTCGCAATAACCCTCTTTTTCGCTCGGGTGCATATCTGATTAAAGTCTCTCATATAGAGCCAAGGCAGAGAACATCATGGTTTTATGCGTGGCAGAAGATTCCAAGAATGGTGGCTTTGAGCAAGTTTAGGGTGACCATAGAAACCAGTGAATCACCAGTTTCTCCTATTGGGAACATAAATAAAACGTTAATATGTTTGATAGAGTAGGATAGTAAGGTAACATCAACATAATCAAGCCAAAGAAATGCAAGTCCACAAAGAGGCTAGAAGAGAAACCCAGACGTGTTTTTATACGGTTCATTTGTGCAATTTTCATTTTTGTTTCATAAAGGAAAATTAAAGAAAAATAGTGGTCACAGACCAAGGCAGTGAGCGCATCGATTGCGTGAGGCTGCCACAAACCTCGGCAATTCCAAGATAAGGTATTCATGATGTTCGGCGAGGTTGCAATGCAACCTTCACCATTTCATATTGGACTAGAATCTCAAAGAGTCGCAGTTTCTTCTGAGAAAGTGTGTTATCCACATCAATCTTCAATAGTTGCTTTCTAGTAGTGGGAGGTTAGGTGAAATAGGAGTTGTTTTAGTTCTTGGTGAGGGGCGTTGTGAAACAGAAAATTTCCTTCCACGCTTTGTCAACAAGTAGGTGACTTGGACATTGTTGGTAGAAGGAGTAAGGGATGAAGAGGTTTTCACCAAGATTTCAAAATCACCAAAAAATGAGTCATTTGTATGGACATGGGGTGTAGCCAAGATAGAGAAGTTGAAAAACCTAAGAGGGGGGCAAATTAGGTTTTATCCAATTTTTTGCAACCTAATTTAATTAGGCCCTTCTAAGATAACAATTATCAAACACTTGATGTTCAAATAATGTGTGTAACAATGTGTTCAAGTAAATGACAGAAATAAAACAAACACAATGATTTATAGTGGTTTGGTTTGTCCAACAAAACCTAATCCACTACCTTGAGTTATCTACTCAAGGATTTCACAAAACCTTTCACTAATTTAGCACAAAAGATTATAAAAGAGGCTCACCTAATTCACCTTAGGATTTTTACACAAAAACCTCTTACCCAATTAAGGTTCACCCAACTCTTTGACTTTTACAACATAACCTTGATTATACAACTATCTCCAATACAACAATTAATGAAATATACATACTTAAAATAATCATAATTATCTTTAATTCAAGGTTTACTCTAACCCTTAGAGTTTTAAGTTAAATGCAACATTCAATAAGAATTACACGATGTGAATGAAGAGAGTTTGATATAGATATAAGCTTAGTTGTGAAGATATATAAATTCATGTACAAATACCTTTTCGAATAACTTGTTCCTTAAGATTGCTCAAGAACACCAATGAATGTGTGAAACCCTTCTTAGATGATTTTCACAATATAAATGTTTTGAAAAGGTTTGAAAATGTTTCTAAGATATTATATAATGAATGTCTATCAAATTTTAGTTCAGAAAGTCGTGTTGATAAGATTTTCAAGCATTTGGGTATTTATATGTGTTCCAACTGTCATAAAAATGATTGTTTAAATCCCACTCAGAAGACTTGCGGTTAGTGGTTGTGGTGTTTGCATGGGAGTTCACGTAAAGAGGTGAGGGTAGCATGGGAGGACTAGGCAGGATGTTTTTAGTTAGTTGTTTTGCTTGCGTGGAGAAAGGCTGGTTTGCAAAGGGAGATTTTTATTTTCCATGGAAGACGTCAATTTAAAAGTGGCAAGAAAAATACCTTTGTTGCTGGGTGCATAAAGGAAAGCCTCGAATTAGAAAGAGTCCATAGTGCTCTGTGAGATTTCAATGGGGAAGCCAAGGCAATGCTTAACAGTGTGGGTGATAAACCCGCAAGAGTAACAAAACTCTAGTAGATGTTCATATTGGAAGGTCACAGTTGTAATTCCATAGAAAGGGATGTCCAGGGAGAGACCGCGACAAAGGCTTTTAGAAACACCGAGTTGCACTCTTAGTCTGAAAAACGTTCTCTTGCGGCTTGAAACTCGCGAATGACGAGCGTGTCGTTGCGCTATCAAATTAATACCAAACTCAACCAACTTATGCAGTTAGGGCAAGTAAGGGTCGAACCCACAGGGATTTGTAAAATTTTAGAACAAGTAAACTAATCAAAATTAGGGAGGAAAGATTTGATTTTTATTTTAAAAGAATAAACTTTAAATAAATTTACTCACAAATTAATTAAGAATCAAAGAAAAGAAAAACGTTAGCAAGGACTTTGTATTTCGGTTTTACTTATTCGGGATTAATCATTGATAATAACCTATTTGAGTAGTGACTTAGAATTTCGCGTAGCGCAGCAAATTCCGATTCCTATAAAGTTAGGTTAATTTCCGAAAAGCACGGCAAATTAACTTTAACCTAATTAAACTAAATTACCGAATCGCTCGCATAAAATAGTCAATTAAGTTATTCAGCTCGAGGACAACATCAACACAAATTACATAAAGTTAATGGCCGATTAAAATCATGCAATTCGTTTCAAACAATTCCCTATCAATTAATCAAACACATATTTAAATTAATCAATAGTTACTACTTTTGGTTACCGAAAACCGATTCTGCATAACCCTAGTTAATCAATTATGCAACACAATTAAGATTGCCAATAATAATTGAAATAACACAATTGATAGAATAAAACCAAGAATTGTTCAAATACTCAAATAGAAATAATGATTCCTTGAAAAGATCGGGTTTTTAATGACAAAACAAAAATCTCATATTCCCGAATAAAGTAAACCTAATACATATCCCTACCAACTAAAAACGTTTACTCACAAAACATAAAGGAAAACAGCATAAAAAGATTAAGGGAAAGAGATAAACTCATTAGACGGAAATCCGATTTCCCGAGAAGCTCCAACCCTTGATCTCCTACAATGCTCGGGAAGAAAGAATCTAAAGTACTTGACACCCCAAAAACTAAGCTAATAAACCCTATAAATAGATAGAAAAGGTCCTAGGGTTAGTTACATAAGAGTCCTAATTCAAAACTACTAAAAAACTGCCCAAAATCTTCAATTCGGAGAGTGGACGCGCGTGCTGTCAAAAGTGGACGCGCGAGGCTGTCAGAAATGTCCAAGTGGACGCGTGAGGCTCCAAAACTACTGAGAATGGACGCGTGGATGAATAGTGACGCGTCCACTTCTTCAAGTGCGCGTCCAATTGGTTTCTGAGGCGCGTCTACTCCATTTTTCCTGCGAAACAACTTCTTAAAGATCCTATCTTCCTCCAATGTCTTCTAAACATGTTAAAATACCTTCAAAATACCTGCAAATAAAGATAAAAGTGTAAAGAACCAATTTTAGCACATAAACACACAATTAGGTAGATTTTCTTTCAATAAACAACACATTAAGCTCCTAAAAACCAATCTAATTATGGTTCAATCAGCGAAGCTGGATTTGTTCACAAACCAGGAAAAGGGTGGCAAGCTGACGTCCAACACCTTTGGTTATGCATTCACGAGGAATGCCTCCAGTGAGAATCCAAAAGGGAGAAAGATTGAAATAGTCATTATTGAAAAGGGCCTCACGGTTCCATGGTTTAAGGACTAGAAGTACATCAAAACACCATGGTCCATCTTCAATGATACGGTCGAGATCCATTGTGTTGTGGAAGAAGAATTGGTGGACGTTGGCTCAAATGTGAGTATTTGTGAAGGACTTGCAGTGCCAAGCTTTTTCCATAGCCATGTCTTTGGAACACCAAAAACACCCAAGGGTTAAGTGTTTGCAGTCTTCAATGCCACCATTGAAACCAGTTTCTTGGATTTTCATAGGTCCCTATATGGGATAAAGGGTGAGAGATCGGAGGAGTTTGGAAAGATCTCCTCGTTCCATTTGTGTGTGGTAAGAAGGCTTGGTATCAGAGGAAAAACCTAAAGGAGAGAAACCCTAATAGGGAGAACTTTTTTTTTTCTTTAATTGTGCCTATATTTAGAGGTGTCAGATTTGGCTCAATCCAATTGATCAAAGGAGAAAAATAAGACTAAGGCAAATTTTTCCTTAGTTTTTGAAATTTTAAAGTCCAATCAAATCTTGATTGAAATAAGGTGATTTTTAAGTGGTTTGCTGGGTCAATCCAATTCAAAAATTGATCTAACCTAGCGCAACCTCAACGAGCCAAGTTGGAAAATTTGTATCAATATCATTCAATAAAAATATAAGCTAGCTTAAAATCTGGATTGCATTGGTCGACCTGTCAACCCTACCTATTTAATAAATAACATGTTGTGACCAATATTTATTAAGTAGAATAATTTGTGAAATTGGATTTTTTTTTCCTTTTTAAAACTACCATGTAATATGGGTTTCTATCCTTAAAGTGTAAGGAGTTACAAGATATTAAATTACTAATGCTCATTTAAGTTGAGTAAACTAAATTACTTGAAAATTGAAACTTCTTACTTTTATATATAAATGGACAAAAATATTAATCAAATTGAATCCAAAATTATTGTCAAATACAGTGTGTTAAAAAAGGGAAAAAGAAAAGTGATCCTTCCATATGTACGCTCTATTTCTGCACTAATATTTTGATGCCAAATCTCCAAATTCACTGTAGATCATCTTTGAAATAGATGTTTCCCGAGGTAATGAAAGAAAAGAAAAACGATCATTTCAGAAAGATTTTCAGCTTCTTAGTGCATCTTTTCTTCCTTTTGCATGTATATATAAATGCAACAACTGTGCCAAAAGAACCCTAACATGTCAAGACAGAATGATATTTCCGTTAAATTGCAGTACTCTATATTACTCCTCTTTGCTGCTTTGAAGAATTATAGAAGTGAAGGGAGAAGTGGCAATAGCACCAGCAGCAATGGCTCAATACTTGCTTGAACTAACTTTGATAGCCGTAAAGCAAGCATTCTGTAGACTTTCACTTCTTCAAGATACATATGATATCAAATGTGCAACCTAAGTCTTGAGCTCGTAATCACAAGGTGGAGTATGTCTGAAACAAGTATGAGATTATAGTCTTGTAATCACCAATTTGCTGGCCAGTATTAGGATCAAGTAGGTAAGGCACCTGGAAAATGTTTTAACACTTGAAGATCAGCTTCAGAAGTCACAATTTCTCCTTTGATGAGGGAAATTGCTAGCTTGAACTTCTGACATTGTAAGCCAGAAGTAGGAAGACAGTTGTAGTGAGAGTTTGTTCAAGGTCTATGCTGTCTGTATACACAAGAATTATGGCCTAAAATATTATCAAGTACTCATTAATGATGGGAATGTTTATCACAAGAAATTACCCTTTTTGATCCAGATATCTCAAGCAGCATGGATTCCCGAGCAGACCCTTCACCTACATTGTGAAGTATGTATGGAAGCTCCAATTCACAGAGCATTTCACGAACTATCCGAGCATACTGTAAAAGGAAACAGGACATGTGATTTCACAATAACAGTTGTATTCTTGTTGTAAACTATAGGGTCTTACTGGGTTGTTTTCAACTGAAAAAAGTTCCAACTTTCTAGTTGGTGCCTCATTAGCAGATTTTGCCCAAAATGTCATTCCTCGGCCTGCTCGAAGAATAGTCGGCATCCATCCTGTTACTATAGTACTGCATAATGCAAAGACACAAATTTGCTGGGAGATCATGAAGAAACAATAAAGTTCATCACAATTTTGATATTAGACACTATCAGGCTTTTCTATGACTTTTGCAATAATAGCAGCTGACTTCAAGTTGACCAAAAGAACTTGACAGTGTACAGAGGAGCATATGAGTCTTGTTTTCTAAACTACTTTGTGATGTAGTACGTACTAATTCTTCAAATAGATGTTCCATTAAACTCTATACTGCATATATTACATTGATTTCTAGAATGTTACATATTTCAAGCAGCTTGATCTTCCACATTATGCAAATATGTTAGTTCAATCCTCTGAAAACAAATTCGAAAGTATGATGCTTCTTTAGGCCAAACAGCCCAAGTTGGCCAATTCAATATTCCATCCTTGTATCATCTAATAGACATGGTAAGGCCGAACCAACAATCCTCTCCAACACTTCATAGTGGCAGGAAAGCCTTTCAAACAATGACTGACCTACATATCACCTAGTTCATAATGTTTTCAAATATATTAAGACTAGTCATAGGTGCATCACCTTTCCAAGAGGCCAAGAGAAGGGCTTTTTCCTTTGCCATATTGCTGAAATAGGTATTTCACAATGTTACCTGATAAAAAAAAATTATCACCTGAATGTTTGAACTCATTGAAAGAGAAGCACTCACGTAAATACGCTTGACGAAATCTGGTTGTATGATTTCCATGAAAGTATATAGTTTCACTTGTACAAGGGTACTCCTCTACTAGGAGAATCATATTTGTTCAACTAAAACTTTGAGGGAATATTTTGTCAGATATATTAATTCTATGCATCTGAACGTAGAATGTCATGTTTAAGTAAGGTTATAAGGAGCATAAATAGAATAAAAGTCACCAAATGTGGCTGAAACTGTTAGTTTTCTGCCTCTGAGGAGTCTCTGAGGAAATTATCAGAATCATATACTTTGATAGTATAACTAACTCTCAAACATGTAACACCTTCTATTGTCAATTAGTTCATTCATCTACTTTTCAGTAGTTAATAGTCAAATTTTTATTATTTATTATAAAGATATCCCAAAAGCTGAATGGAAAGGAAACACCAACGACAACCTCACATACTCTTGTAGTTCATGATAAGCTTTTCTGTTAACATCTTTCTAGTCAAGAACAAACTCAGAGACGGCATCGGAATTTCTAATGGCTGCAGTGCTGTTACTGTTACTTAAAAGAACAGGCATGAAGCTAACTTTTAGTTATTAGTTCCAATTATGGAAATAAAAATATGGGTAATAAAACATCAATCAGAAGCTACAAACATCAATGAGAAATAGCAGTTTGTGCAAAAAGCATTGGCATTAATGCAGTTTCCCCTTACTGCTTTCATAGAGTGAAATTCCCATGTTTGGGTCAACAAGGTAAGGAAACCTGCATAACACAACAAAAGAGTACTGTTCTCCATGATGAAGGAAAGAAGGTTAATCATGAAAAAGTAGCCATAATGGGTAAAGGTAGTATCTCCGAAATTTTCGTGCCACTTAAAGATGCATCCACATGAGAAACTTATCATGGAACCAAGCTTATTGCTTAAGGACTTCCCACCATAAGGTAGAAGAGATTACTTTAGGATATATATATCCACACAAGAAATCTCATTCAAGACATACTCAACACAAACATAAAATTGGCTCTCATTTTAAGGGAATGAGGAAATATTGTTGATCTGAACCAGTCAACAGTTATCTCTTCTTGATATGTTTAAAACTCAGGCTGTAGTTTAACATTGTATTGTATTAGGCAAAGGTTTAGGATTGAATTCTATCGGCATACCTGGACTGTCAAATAATATCTAGGCAGAAAATTTTGAGACGTATATGAGTCAATGAACCATTCACTTCTAGGAAGGGCTTAAACATCTAGATCAGGTGGCAGTCCTATAGATAATAGTCCTATATCTCAAGATGCACTAAGTTTGAAAGATAGGTCTTAATAGTCAGAATAATAAGTAGAATAAATGATGAGGGTCAGATATATGACAAGAACCCAATAAAGCATACTGTTCTTTGCCACCAGATCTTCTAATCATTTCCCTGTGTCTTACTGAACCTTTAGGACAAGGATAGACCTGCACGTACACAGATTTGATGATAAAGTAGTGTTAAAAACTCAGTAAGTTAAAATGTCTTCTAGGATTTCAGCTTTCAATTATAGCAGGCATTGACAATTGATAATATGTAAACCAAGCTAGCTACAAAAACTGCTTTTATAAAGATTCTATTACCCAAGTCATCAATGTTACATTAAACAAGTCAAGCAAGCCTATCAAGCAACTGTACACAGGTGAATAAAATGTCCAATTACTGATGCCACAATAAAGGATATGGGAAATGACTATTCATTAAAGATAAAAAAAACATGCATTAGTATTCACATAAAGAAGGATCAAGCTCAGTAATTCACCTCTACAGATAGATCCAGCTCAGTTAAGGCTTCTCGAACCCTCCTACAAAATGGGCAAGCCTCTGTAGACAATCTCTATAAATGATTAGTCAGTCCATTTGACAAGTCTACTAATCAAGACAAGAGTCAAATAGTATCGATACCATTATTGGCCTAATATTGTTAACATTTTCTTCATGCCGTTATTTAAGACCCTTTACTTCAAGAGTTTAAAAATGCAAGTGCAAGAAGAAGTACACAGAAGTAGACTCAAAGCAAAATTTCATTTCTGAGGTATCAAATTGTTAGAAGAATTTTCAACTAATAGCCCAAGCTCTGTTTAGGATGATTTGGCATTGCCCACAGCACAATCTACAGCTAATCTCAAGAAAAGAGATTTATAGGAATGGAGGAGGTCTTGTAGCAATGAAGCATGCCACAGTACTAGAGACTTTAAGAAGGGTCGAATTATGAGGAGAAAACTTACCAAATTCAAAGAGTTGTAAACGCATTGGAGGTTCTCTCTCGGCCCTTTGACTGCAACTAAATAGTGATTTTGAGCCCCAGGGAAGCCTTGTCAAGGTAGCAAGGGAAGATGTTGCTTCCTGTAGTTCAGAAATCAACAGCAACAAAAAGAGATGTAAAGAAGCATTCTCAAAATGAACTCCTGAAACCATACAAGTGATATGATGCTTTGTACAAACTACTTGAAAAGTCTATATTTCCATGAGATTACCTCCAATGTGTAGTTTCGCTCTGCAGAAGGATCTCCTCCCTGGATGTGATAAACAGACATGTCAAGTAAGGAATTAAAATACCCAAAAAGTGGGGAAATGTATAACCAGATCAAAGTCTGAGTTTTCCTGTCTGTGATTAGCATTTCATTATACCAGAAATAATTGGATGGCAAAGCTTCATAAGGAAGAATGAGTTACAAGAATCAATCAACTGCAATAATCAAATCATGTAGAAAACAATTGCATAAATATCCACATGCTGAAGCATGTGAAGCACAGTTGACAAATGGAATGCGCATCCAGAACAATGTTTGGAATTCAGGTAAATGAATGATTTGACAAACTAAAATCCTCTGTGCTCGTAGAGTTTCAGAAATGATTAGACAAACCACAAATCTTGTTTGCTCATAAAATTTCAGAAATAAAGAATGCACTGAACCTTATGCACTATTGTTGAATCACTGAAGCAGTTTTGCAATCATAAGCCTTCTATACTGCAAATACCTCATATTTCTTATGGATCCATCAAACCATGGAATAAGATAGGAATACATTATTAATCTAGTTGCGTAATATGAGTAAAATATAACTGAGCCTGGTGACCAGCACCATGTAGAAGAGTTTCTGTTTAATCCTTTCAGTGATCCCAAGACTTGCAAATTTCGTCAAGATAGAAAGTTTATTTTTATCTCTCAAATTCCAAATATCTCGTTTTTACAAAAATATAAACATTTAATTTCAGATGGTCGAGCACTATTAAGCATAATTTAGGTATAAGACGTATCTTTAATATATGCCTGAACAAAAAATTTTGGGACAGAGATAATCCTACCTACTGAAATTAAGCCTAAAGAAAAGCACCTAAGGAATAAACAATCATTAAAAGGAATCAACGAGAGAGACTTACAGAGAAGAGTTTGAGCAAAGGGCAAAGGAAAGACAATAAATTGGTTGATGAACTGCTGCTACTGCTGAGATTATTACTTTTTTCATCAATCTTCTTTGAATAAGAAATTTCGTCAGTATCTTGAGAAGAAACCTGGGATTCTTTATCTTGGTTGAAAGATTTCCTTAACTGGAATCTGCTTCCTCTCTGTAAAAGAACCCAATTCTTCTTCTGACTCCTAGGAACATAGAAAAATGGAAATGGGGATTTGCAGTAGAAGTTCCTAGTGGAAATTGGAAGGTGAATTCTTGGCAAACAGCAGTTAATGCTTTGGTAGTAGAGCTCAGGTGGTTTTAGTGAGGAGCAAGCAGACGATGCCATGACTTGAAATCAATTCTTGTGGTTGTGGTGCCGGTTTTGGCTCTGCTTAAACTATAAAATAGTTAGACATTTGCAAACTAGTAATTATTAGTATTTTTTAAATATATAAAAAGTATGATTTGAATATATGATTTTTAAATTATAAAAGAAATCGTTTTATTAACTATATTGATAAAACTAGCTTGTCAATTAATAGTAAATATTTTATAATTTTCTTCAATCATTATTAATTACTATTATGCTTATTCAGTAGTAATTCTTTTTGTTTTATTTGTCTTACGAGAGAAAGATTTGGTATTTCGTGAATAAAAAAAATACAATTTATATTTTTTTTCTATCTTATTTAGAAAGTAAATGATATTGATGTATTTATAAATTAACTTATTTTTATAATATTTAATGACTATATTTTATTTAAAAATCGGTTAATTATGTTATTTAATATATATTTCACATTTCCTTTCTATTTCTTTATTTGTAGGTTTTTCAGTATATTTTAGTTCATTTTTTAGATAAAAAGAAGAAAAAAATATTGGATAAGTAAATTAAAAAAAAATCACGTCAATTGATGATGTGGCAAAACTAGAAAATTACACGTGACTGATGTACTCATAAATTAACTGATTTTTATGTTATTTAATTACTATATTTTGTTTGAAAATCGGCTAATTATGTTATTTAATGGATATATTTCACGTTTCCCTTCTATTTCTTTGTTTGTAAGTTTTTCAGTGTATTTTAGTTTATTATGGAGATAAAAAGAAGAAGATGAAGAAATGTTGGAGAAGATAAAAATAAAAAAAAATAAAAATCTATGTCATCCGATGACGTGGCTGCAATGAGAAGATGACACGTGATGTAATCAGAAGATGACAAGTGGCGCAATCAGAAGGTGGCAAGTGGCGCTTCTAGAAGCCACAACTTGGACCAATGAGGACGTGACATGTGTCGAAGTTGCGGAAATTAGGCCATCAACTACATTTTCAAGACTTTGGGGTGCAAAATGACCATTTTGCCCCTGATTTTTGTGGCTATAAATAGAGAGCTTATTTTTATGATTTAGACACCAATTTAGCTCCAATCTTCTCCATTTCTTTTGCAATTTATTTATTTTATTATTGTCTTCATATTAGTATATTTTCCAGATTTTTTAGAATAATATTTCAAGGCTTTTTGTAATATTTCCAGGGAGTTTATCTTTCAAATTCTCTTACTAATGTTTTTAAATTCCATCTTATATTTATTAAATATGTATTGTGAGTAATTTTCTTTTGTTAGCAAGGATATGTGTTAAGTTATTAATAAATGGGATTATGAGATAATTTTCTTTGTACTTAATTTCTATTTGAATTTATTTAACTGGACTTATGGTCGGTTTACCCGCCTAGTCTTTATTTATTTTCCTTTATGCACTTTAAATATCGCAAATGGATGGCAGAGCCACCTATTAGTTTAATTTAATTTTATGTCTTTTATTTTATGTATTATGGAAGGCCGAGCCTCCTAACTAGTTTAATATATTTTTATGTCTTTAATTCTTTTTTTTATGGAAGGCCGAGCCTCCATACTTTTAGTTTAATTTATTTAAATGGCCGATTGAACCGCCTAATTTCTTTAGTTAATATAAATCCAATATTTCTTTCTATATATATGTGTGTATTTATTTAATATACTTATATATATTAATTAAGTATTTATATAATTCCTGTTTTAACCAATATAATTGTGTGAATTAATTGGATTGACAATCTAGTTAATGAATGTGATTATATAACTAGGATTATTAATCTTGTATTAATAATTCAAGTAGCATCTACTAGTTTAATTGAGTTGCAGCTCTTGGCTTAATTAAATTAGTAGCGTAATTATATAATTTAAATTGTATATAATTAAGCTGATTGTTATATACAATTTAATGTTGGTGATGCCTTATTTGTTTAATGCAATTTGATTGAGCATCATATACACGCTGGTTGGTAGTGGTGTTTAATTAAATTAGTGATTAATCTGTCTGAGCTGATCGAGATTAATCTATTTTGCAAGGATAGGAATCTGTCTGAGCTGATCGGGATTCTAAAACCAACTACTTAATAATGTATCTATCTATGATTAATCCCATGAAAAATATAACTTGATACTAGTTCCTTGCTAATGCTTTTTATATCATTTTTATTCCAAATTTCGTTTTAATTCTGTTTACAAAATCCAAAACCTCAAAAATATTTATTTTAATTATTGTCATTTCCTTATTCTCAAAATACCAAAAAACCCCCAAACCTTTTCCGATTAACGATTTTAATTTAAGAGTTGGAAAATCATTTTCCATTCTCGAATCCTTATCATTTTCCATTCAGCTTTTGGAAAATCATTAATCGGAAAAGGTTTTGGTATTTTGAGAACAAGAAAATAACAAAAATTTAAAATAAATATTTTTGAGGTTTTAGATTTGTGAATAGAATTAAAAGGGAATTTAGAATATAAATGATATAAAAAGGCGTTAGCAAAAAACTAGTATCAAGTTATATTTTTATGGGTTAATCATAGATAAATGCATTATTAAGTAGTTGGTTTTAGAATCTCAATCAACTCAGACAGATTCCTATCCTTACAAATTAGATTAATCCCGATCAACTCAAACAGATTAATTTCTAATTTAATTAAGCACCACTACCAATCAGCGTGTATAGGATGCTCAATCAAATTGCATTAAACAAATAAGACATCACCAACATTAAATTATATATAACAATCAGCTTAATTATATACAATTTAAATTATATAATTCCACTATTAATTTAATTAAGCCAAAAGCTGCAACTCAATTAAACTAGTAGATACTACTTGAATCATTAATACATTATTAATAATCCTAACTATATTGAAAGCCTTAAAGCTTTTAATATCTTAATTTTGATTAAATGACAAACATTGATAAGGACTAATGGCTTTATTGTATTAGTGATGATCTTTTAGGATTCATATATCTAATCCTTGCAAGATCAAAGTTTCAAATCTTCAGGAAAAAGCTTTTGATGTCAAGCCTTGAAGATAAGCGTTTCTGGATTAGATAGGATCTAGAGGTGTAGCTTTAATTCTTTATTTATCTTTGGTTATCTCTAGGTCTATCCCTTTGAGTAATGAGTTCTATAGGTTGCTCAATAAAAGTGAAATGATTTTCAAAATGCATTTCATTTAGATAAAACATGAGTTGGGTATTTGAAATGATTTTCAAAATACATGCACATACTTCAAAATTCATAAAATATAGTTTGCAAACTCTTAGAGTTGTTTGGGAACTTGTTCTGCATAGTTTTAATGCATTTGTGGTCGACCTGACAAAAGTGTGGACGACCACAAATCATGCGGTCGACCAGACTTCTCAAAGTATCGTCCGCAGGCTGTCCAGAGTTCTCTGGAACACTTGCGGATGATGGAGCGGTCGACCGGACTTCTGAGCTCATCGTCCGCAGGCTGTCCAGAGTTCTCTGGAACATTTGCGGATGATGGTACGGACGACCCTCTTGATTTGCGGTCGACCGCACTTCTCCTGAGTGGGATTCAAACAGCCATTTTTATGACCGTTGGTGCATACATATAAATACCCAATCGTTTAAACAACTCATATCAATCACTTTTTGAGCAAAAATCTGATACTAACACTTCATAGAACCTCTGGAGATTATTTTGAAACAAAATCTTAACATTCATATTGTGAAATTCATCAAAGTGAGATTTATACAAAATCATTGGGGTTCTTGAGCAACTTACAAGAAAACATTACTCAAAGAGGTATTTATGCTTTACATTGATATATCTTCACATTAAGGTGATTTCATATATCAAACTCTTCTTATTCATATCTTGATTGATTTGTTCAAGGTTGCATTGAGCTTAAAACTCTAAGGGTTAGAATGAGCCTTGAACCATAGAAAACTGTGTTTGTGTTAAGAGCTTCTTTTTCATTAATTGTTGTAATAGAGATAGGTGTGTAGACAAGGTTATATTGTAAAACTCAAAGTGTTGAGTGAACCTTGGTTGGTTAAGAGGTTTATGTTGTAAAACCCTAAGGGAATTGGGTGAGCCTCTATTGTATTCTCTCTTACTATATTAGTGAAAGGTTTTGTGAAATCCTTGAGTAGATAGCTCAAGGTAGTGGATTAGGTTTTGTTGGATAAACCGAACCACTATAAATCTTTGTGTTCATTGCTTCTTTTCTTGAACTCATCTTTTCATACTTTGGTTGAACACCAAGTGTTTGATATTTGTTATCTTAGAAAACTTGTTTAATTTAAAGAGGAAAAATCGGTTAAAACCTAATTCACCCCCCCCCCTCTTAGGTTTTTCATATATAATTGACGAAGCCTGTCGTACGGCTCTGAAATTTAAACCTAACAATTCCTATGTAGATAGGGAATGTAGGGATCGAATCCACAGAGATTTGTCAACTCTTAAATTAAAATCATTAATCGGAAAAGGTTTTGGGGGTTTTTTATTTGTGAATAGAATTAAAAAGAAATTTGCAATACAAATTATATAAAAAGCGTTAGCAAGAAACTAGTATCAAGTTATATTGTTTATGGGATTAATCATAGATAAAGTAATTATTAAGTAATTGGTTTTAGAATCCCAATCAACTGAGACAGATTCCTATCCTTACAAATTAGATTAATCTGGATCAGCTCAAACAGATTAATCTCTAATTTAATTAAACACCACTACCAACCAGCGTGTATAGGATGTTCAATCGAATTGCATTAAGTATGAAAAACCTAAGAGGGGGGTGCATTAGGTTTTAACTGATTTTTCAAAACTTAATTCAAACAGTACTTTGTAAGACAACAAAAAACAAACACTTGGTGCTCAAACAGTTTGTGAAATAATGTGTTCAAGAAATAGACAAAGAACACAATGATTTATAGTGGTTCGGTTTATCCATCAAACCTAATCCACTACCTTGAGCTATCTACTCAAGGATTTCACAAAACCTTTCACTAATTTAGTACAAGAGATTACAATAGATGCTCACCCAATTTCCTTAGGGTTTTACAACACAAACCTCTTACCCAATCAAGGTTTACCCAAATCTATGAGTTTTACAATACAACCTAGATTACACACCTATCTCTAATACAACAATTAATGAAATAGATCACAATTTTCTATGATTCAAGGCTCACTCTAACCCTTAGAGTTTTAAGCTCAATGCAACCTTGAACAAAACAAGGTTGATAGGAAAAAGAATAGTTTGATATAGATATCACCTTAATCTGAAGATATATCAATTTAAAGCATAAATACCTCTTTGAGTAATATTTTCCTCTAAATTGCTCAAGAACACCAAGGATTTAGTATCAACCAAACGTTTATGAATTTCACAATGTGAATGTTATATATGGGTTTCAAAATGATCTCAAGGGGTTTTATGAAGAGTAAGAATCAGATTTTTGCTCAAAAAGTCGTGGCTTTGAGTTTTTTTAAACAATTGGGTATTTATATGTATGCACCAACGGTCATAAAAATGACTATTAGAATTCCACTCGGGAGAAGTGCGGTCGACCGCATATCAGAAGGGTCGTACGCACCATCATCCGCAAGTTTTCCAGAGAGTTCTGGACGATGATTTGAGTACTCCGGTCGACCGCACCTTCATTCGCAAGTGTTATAGAGAGCTCTGAATATTCTGCGGACAATGAGCTGAGAGGTCTAGTCTACCGCATGATCTGCGGTCGACCATACTGCACTTAGGTCGTTCACACATGCATTCAAACTATGCAAAGCATGATTCCAATAAACTCCAAGAGTTTGTGGAATACATTTCATAGAATTTAAAGTATGTGCATGTATTTTGAAAATCATTTCAAATACCCAACTCATGTTTTATCTATATGAAGTGCATTTTAAAAAGCATTTCACTTTTATTGAGGAACCTATAGAAATTATTACTCATAGAGGTAGACCTAGAGACACTTAATAGATATAAAAAGAAATAACACTACACCTCTAGATCCTATCTAATACAGAAACTGCTTATCTTCAATGCTTGACAACATACGATCTTTCCTGAAGACTTGAAACTTCGATCTTGCATGGATTAGATATATGAATCCTAAAAGACCAATACTTATACAATTAAGCCACTAGTCTTTATCAATGTTTGTCATTAATCAAAATTAAGACATTAAAAGCTTTATGGCTTTCAAAGTAAATAAGGTGTCACCAACATTAAATTGTATATAACAATCAACTTAATTATATACAATTTAAATTATATAATTTCACTACTAATTTAATTCAGCAAAGAGCTACAACTCAATTAAACTAGTAGATTCTACTTGAATCATTAATATAAGATTAATAATCCTAGTCATATAATCATGTTTATTAACTAGATTGTCAATCCAATTAATTCACATAATTATATTGATTAAAACATAAATTATATAAATACTTAATTAATATATATAAGTATATTAAATAAATACACAAATATATATATAAAGAAATATTGGATTTATATTAACTAAACAAATTAGGCAGTTCAACTGGCCATTTAAATAAATTAAACTAAAAGTATGGAGGCTCGGCCTTCCATAAAAAAGAAAATAAAAGACATAAAGAAATTAAATCAATCATAAGTCCAGTTAAATAAATCCAAATAGAAATTAAGTGTAAAGAAAATTATCTCATAATCTCATTTATTAATAACTTAACACAAGTCCTTGCTAATAAAAGGAAATTACTCAAAATACATATTTAATAAATATAAGATGAAATTTATAAACATTAGAAAGAAAATTTGAAAGAAATACTCCCCGGAAATATTGAAATTATTTGGGCAGAATTTTTTTACTAAATTTTACAAAAAAGACTTGAAAAACTATTCTAAAAATTCTAGTAAATTATATTAATATGAAGATAATAATAAAAGAAAGAAATTAAAAAAGAAATGGAGAAGATTGGAGCTCAATTGGTGTCTCAAATGAGAAAGAAAGCTAGCATATTTATAGGTAAATTTCTAGGGGTAAAATGGTCATTTTGACTTCCGGTACTATAGCGGGTGGACTTTGACTAGCCGACGACACTGTTCATGACGTAAGCAGTGACGTCATCATCGACGGCGATATTATTCACCGACAGGAATTATATAAATACTCAATAAATATACATATATATATATATATCAATATATTAAAAAAATACACCAATATATATATATAAAGAAATATTGGATTTATATTAACTAAACAAATTAGGCGGTTCAACGGACTATTTAAATAAATTAAACTAAAAGTATGGAGGCTCAGCCTTCCATAAAAATGAATTAAATATATAAAAATAAATTAAACTAGTTAGGAGGCTCGACCTTCCATAATAAAGAAAATAAAAGATATAAAATTAAATTAAACTAATAAGTGGCTCGGCCATCCATTTGCGATATTTAATAGAAAGGAAATGTGAAATATATTCATTAAATAACACAATTAATCGATTTTTAAACAAAATATAGTCATTAAGTAACATAAAAATCAGTTGATTTATGAGTACATCAAATTCCTTTACACTATCTCTTTGTTTGTCCTCAAGCAAAATATAAACACAAAATATACAAGTATAAATAACTTAAACAAGATTAATAAGGTAGCAAAGTGTTATATTAATACAACTTTCACAATTAACCGCCTTTTATTTGAAAAGCAATTGTGCTCGTGTGCTTGAATATCATTTACAAGTTTAACTTTAATATTTAAAGTTAACAAATGTGACTTGTGAAAAACATAAAATCCTTAATAAATTTTCTTTTTAAAACACGATATCAGTATAATGAAAAGATAACAACAAAATCACTATGTAAATAAAAATATTTTCTTAGTTTCTCACATACTCTGCACTAATGATTAAAATTTTGGTCAATTTGGGTCAAATAGGACTTTTAATCTTGTAATGTTAAGCTCGGGATTTGTCTACAAACGAAGGATAAGAATATACAAAATATTTCAACAGTGTAAATTGAGAATGAATTACACCTCTTTGAAGAAAACCTTACCAATAATATCTCTTCATTTCTTTCTCTTCTTTTTTTTTTTTTTGAAGAGATCATATCTATGAGCATTTTATCTTTCGATTCGTTTTTACAATATCTTGTAATCCTTTATTAGCAGTGCTCATACCTTTTCAATACAGATTAACACATGATTAATACATTCTCAATAAAGTATATCTGGATAGAAAAGTAATAAACGAGACTATTTATCAAAGAAATTAAATGGTAATGAAACCATTTATGCATATTGGCTCAAAGTAGGATTGAGGGATATATATAAGTATGGTTCGTTCAGAAAGGCTCAAACTATCAAAGAAGGCCTTATGTCATCCCCAAATCAAACAAGATCTTAATTAAATTTCATCTCAAGCATGTGAAAGAACAAGCTTCTAGTGTGTAGAGAGTGACCTTAAATGTACTAAAACACAAAGTATATTTGACGAGCGTGTCGTTGCGCTATCAAATTAAATTCCGAACTTTAACTAACTTATGCAGTTAGGGCAAGTAAGGGTCGAACCCACAGGGATTTATAAAATCTTAGAACAAATAAACTAATCAAGATTAGGGGGGAAAGATTTGATTTTTATTTTAAAAGAATAAACTTTAAATAAATTTACTCATTAATTAATTAAGAATCAAAGAAAAGAAAAACGTTAGCAAGGACTTTGTATTTCAGTTTTACTTATTCGGGATTAATCATTGATAATAACCTATTTGAGTAGTGACTTAGATTTCCGCGTAGCGCAACAAATTCCGATTCCTATATAGTTAGGTTAATTCCCGAGAAGCACGGCAATTTAACTTTAACCTAATTAAACTAAATTACCGAATCGCTCGCATAAAATAGTCAATTAAGTTATTCAGCTCGAGGACAACATCAACACAAATTACATAAAGTTAATGGCCTATTAAAATCATGCAATTCGTTTCAAACAATTCCCTATTAATTAATCAAACACAGATTTAAATTAATCAATAGTTACTACTTTTGGTTACTGAAAACCGATTCTGCATAACCCTAGTTAATCAACAATGCAAAACAATTAAGATGGCCAATAATAATTGAAATAGCATAATTGATAGAATAAAACCAAGAATTGTTCAAATACTCAAATAGAAATAATGATCCCTTGAAAAGATCGGGTTTTTAATTACAAAACGTAAAATCTCATATTCCCGAATAACATAAACCTAATACATGTCCTTGCTAACTTAAGAAAACTACTCACAAAGCATAAAGGAAAACATCATAAAAAGATTAAGGGAAAGAGAGAAACTCATTAGTCGGAAATCCGATTTCCCGAGAAGCTCCCACCCTTGATCTCCTACAATGCTCGGGAAGAGAGAATCTAAAGTACTTGACACCCTAATCTAAGCTATTAAGGCCTATATATAGTTAGAAAAAGGTCCTAGGGTGGTTTATACAAGAGTCCTAATTAGAAACTACTTAAAACAAGCTTAAAACTTGAATTCGGAAAGTGGACGCTCGAGTCTTCAAAGTGGATGCCTGAGTAAATGAGACGCGTCCACTTGACAGTCCTGCGCGTCCACTTCTCCTTTCTTCTAAATATCCATCCTCAAATTTCCAATTTTTTCCAATTTCATTCCAACATCTTCTAAATCTTCTAAAGACCTGAAAACAAAAGTAATAGTGTAAAGAATCATTAAAATCACCAAAACACATAATTAGCTAGATTTAAACTCAATAAACATCATAATAAACCATAGAAAACCAAGCTAATTATGGTTCAATCAATATTTACATTATCATCAAATCACAATACTAATGTTTTAAAATTTGGATTTCATAACAAAAAGGATTTAGCCACATTAGTTAAATAAGAATATTCGAAAAAATTTGCAAAAAGGGGTACGATTATAAAAGGATTGAAAAAGTTAACACAAAATTACCTAACATCTTAAAAAGTTATAATATATGCATGATTTATTCAACAAAACAACAAATTATTAAAAACAATATTTTTAAAGGTGTGGATCAAGAATCAAATGAGTTTAATCACTTGACTCTTTACTCAAAGCACCTCCCCACATTTGAGGAATTACATTGTCCTCAATGTAAAAACACACAAAGTTTGAAAAAAAAACAACATTATTCCACAAATTTTAATAAAAAGAAAATAACACACATTTATTTAAAAAGAAAAACTTACAACTTTAACTCTAAATTCACTGAATCTCTTTTTCTCTTGTTACTGAAAATTGTTCAATTAATTGGAGGTACATTTGGATCTGTCTCTGGTACAAAAGCTACTAATTCATCCAACAGCTCCTTAGTTGTGGGTGCAGATACAATTATTCTTCGTGCTACTGGAGAAATGTTAATAAACCATTAGAGTAGTGATCAACATTTAAAAGACCAATTGATTTAGTGTGCAATTTCATGTTAAACCAGAATATTAAATTGAACTAACATTCTAATACTTCATATCCTCCTGGGATTATTATGAAGGCATCACAGTTATGCAACATGAGTGTCATGCGCTCATAAAATGATGTTGTTTGTACCTCATGTCCAATTGTTCTACCATATACTTTTTTCAGAGGAGTGGGAATTACACCTACCGCGAGAAGTTTGTTTGGTTGATTTGTTTCCATCTGAACAAGTGTTTGGTATCATTGGTGTGCTTGAGCAACCTCTCCAATTAATCTAGCATTTCCTCCTCCATTTACTAGACCGATCTTTCGATGAGTTAGTACTCTTCCCAATTGGATAGCAGCAATTAGATGCGATGTTTGTTAGACTTCTTATTGATGGACCTTCCATAGTAATGGCTTTAAAAGTGATTCTGTTACACACTAAAAAGAAAATAAACAAATAAAATAAATCAAGGAAGAAACAAATAAAAAAAGTAGTTGTGATTGTGGCTCACATATTCATCTGGTTTTACGTCCAGTAACGGTTTCAAACACCTTATATGAGTAAGAGATATGTTGCTCATCCAGCTTTCTTAAAAACTGACAAACGAGATCGTTTAAATTCAGATATCGAAGACTGTACTAGAGTTGTTCAATTTTGAATTGTTTCCATAACCCGAGAATTTCCATTTGAATGTATCCACTGGAATGCGAATCAAGAGTTAGTTTGATATCATCTAATGACTCTTTACTCAGTCCATTCTTAATGAAAGCAATTTTGTCTTCTGATATCAGATAAATACCCAAGTGAACGACAGTTGGCATCACAGTTCCATCTAGCACATTTATAACAAACTCTCATTCTTTTACCTTTCTGTTTATTTGCATAACTACTCTTTCCCATTCCAGGTAGACGTTTGGGAAAAACTGGATGTTCACCACTAATTTAGACCTTAGCTTCAATTATCCACCTAATATCCTCAGGCATTCCAAAGGATACTAGTAATTTCATACGCTTCATTCTCATCATATAGATTTTTCTCAAATAATTAATATGGAGCAATGGATAGTATCTTCTCATTTTCATTAAAGAATCATCCATTATGTAACAAAGAGATAGAAAGAAATAAGGGATGGAAAGACAAACTGAAATGTAAAAAAGAAAGAAATACTTTGCAGATGGAATTACTCTTTAAAGGAAATTGGTAGATATCGTTTTGTGATTCTTTCAACAATTAAGCATAAATATGCCGTCTTTCATTATCCGAGAAGACTCGTATTCAATAATTTATGCTAGGCCTACAAGGTAAATAGTGAAAAAGGAAAATCAATGACGAGCGTGTCGTTGCGCTATCAAATTAATTTCCAACCTTTATGTAACTTATGCAATTAGGGCAAGTAGGGTCGAACCCACAAGAATTTGTAAAATTTCAGAACAAGTAAACTAATCGAGATTTGGGGGAAAGATACAATTTTTATCTAAAAGATTAAAACTTTAAATAAAATCACTCACAAATCAATTAAAAATCAATGGCTAAAAAAAAAGGTTAGCAAGGACTTTGTATTTCGGTTTTATTTATTCGGGACTAATTGACGAGTGTGTCGTTGCGCTATCAAATTAAATTCCGAACTTTAATTAACTTATGCAGTTAGGGCAAGTAAGGGTCGAACCCATAGGAACTTGTAAAATTTCAGATAAAGTAAACTAATCGAGATTTGGGAAAAAGATTCAATTTTTATCTAAAAAATTAAAACTTTAAATAAAATCACTCACAAATCAATTAAAAATCAATGGGTAAAAAAACGTTAGCAAGGACTTTGTATTTCGGTTTATTTATTCGGGATTAATCATCGATAACAACTTATTTGAGTAATGACTTAGAATCCCGCGTAGCGCAGCAAAATTCTAATTCCTGTGAAAGTTAGGTTAATTCCCAAGAAGCATAGTAAATGAACTTTAACCTAATTAAACGAAATCACCGAATCGCTCGCATAAAATAGTTAATTAAGTTATTCAGCTCGAGGATAACATCAATACAAATTACATAAAATTAATGGCCGATTAAAATCATGCAATTCGTTTCAAACAATTCCCTATCAATTAATCAAACACAGATTTAAATTAATCAATAGTTACTACTTTTGGTAACCGAAAACCGATTCTACATAACCCTAGTTAATCAACTATGTAAAACATTTAAGATGGCCAATAATAATTGAAATAACACAACTGATAGAATAAAACCATGAATTGTTTAAATATTCAAATATAAATAATAATCCCTTGAAAAGATCGGGTTTTTAATGACAAAACGTAAATCTCATATTCCCGAATAACATAAACCTAATACATGTCCTTGCTAACTAAAGAAAACTACTCACAATGCATAAAATAAAACATCATAGAAAGATTAAGGGAAAGAGAGAAACTCATTAGCCGGAAATTCGATTTCCTGAAAAGCTCCAACCCTTCAACTTCTATAATGCTCAGGAAGAAAGTATCTAAGGTGCTTGACACCCATAACTAAGCTATTAAGTCTTATAAATAGTTAGAAAATGGTCCTAGGGTTAATTACACAAGAGTCCTAATTAGAAACTACTTAAAAAGAGCTTAAAACTTGAATTCAGAAAGTGGACGCCTGAGTCTTCAAAGTGGGCGCCTGAGAGATTGGGACGCGTCCACTTGGACGCTTGGCTCTGTCAATTTTCTGAGGGTGGACGCGTCAGGTCTGGTGGACGCGTCCACTTTCTGGCCTTGCGCGTCCACTTCCTCTCCATGCGCATCCACTTCTTCTTTCTTCCAAATATCCATCTTCAAGCTTCCAATCTCTTCCAATTTCGTTCGAACATCTTCAAAATCTTCCAAAGATCTGAAAACAAAAGTATAAGTGTGAAGAATCATTAAAATCACCAAAGCACATATTTACCTAGATTTAAACTCAATAAACATCATAATAAACACTAGAAAACCAAGCTAATTATGGTGCAATCACTAATCATCGATAACAACTTATTTGAGTAATGACTTAGAATTCCGCAGTAGCGCAGCAAATTCCGATTCCTGTGAAAGTTAGGTTAATTCCCGAGAAGCACAGGTAAATTAACTTTAACCTAATTAAACTAAATTATCCGAATCGCTCACATAAAATAGTTAATTAAGTTATTCAGCTCGAGGACAACATCAATACAAATTACGTAAAATTAATGGCCGATTAAAATCATGCAATTCGTTTCAAACAATTCCCTATCAATTAATCATACACAGATTTAAATTAATCAATAGTTACTACTTTTGGTTACCGAAAACCGATTATGCATAACCCTAGTTAATCAACTATGTAAAACAATTAAGATGACCAATAATAATTGAAATAACACAATTGATAGAATAAAACCAAGAATTGTTCAAATACCCAAATAGAAATAAGAATCCCTTGAAAAGATCGGGTTTCTAATAACAAAACATAAATCTCATAATCCCGAATAACATAAACCTAATACATGTCCTTGCCAACTAAAGAAAACTACTGACAATCCATAAAAGAAAACATCATAGAAAGATTAAGGGAAAGAGAGAAACTCATTAGTCGGAAATCCGATCTCCCGAGAAGCTACTACCCTTGATCTCCTACAATGCTCGGGGACAAAGTATCTAAGGTGCTTCCCCCGAAACTAAGCTATTAAGTCCTATAAATAGTTAGAAAAAGGTCCTATGGTTAATTACACAAGAGTCCTAATTAGTGGACGCCCGAGTCTTCAAAGTGGACGCCTGAGTCTTCAAACTGGACGTCTGAGAGATTGAGACGCGTCCACTTGGACGCTTGGCTCTGTCAATCTTCTGAGGGTGGAGACGTGAGTTCTGGTGGACACGTCTATTTTCTGGCCTTGCGCGTCCACTTCTTCTTTTTTCCAAATATCCATCTTCAAGCTTCCAATCTCTTCCAATTTCGTTCAAACATCTTCTAAATCTTCCAAAGATCTGAAAACAAAAGTATAAGTGTAAAGAATCATTAAAATCACCAAAACACATAATTAGCTAGATTTAAATTCAATAAACATCATGATAAACACTAGAAAACCAAGCTAATTATGGTTCAATCAAATTCTCCCACACTACACCTTTGCTTGCCCTCAAGCAAACTTATAAGTCAAAGAAAGAAAAATAACTAAATGCCTCAGGACAAATCAATCAATATCTAGAACTTCAATACACTTGAACCAAATTCTCTTTAATAATCCTCAAAGTCATCCATCAACTCTACATTTTGAAAATGAATCGTGCAAGTGTGATACATCATTGCTTACAAACTCATTGTAATAGTCCACTATCTCTAACATGGCTGAAAAACTATGAAAACCAATAAAAATCCATTTTAGAGTTAAAAACCGTTCACAAGTAACAAAAACAAATTCAATCAAGCCACAATCAACTCAAACACATCATAGTCATACCATAAGTAATATCCACACTACCATAGGCTTGTAATCTCACACATCTCTCCACTAATGGAAAGAATAAAGTCGACTTGAGTCAAATGAGACTTGAGGCATGTAACATTAGGCTTGGGATTTGGTTAATAAAGAAAGGTAAGGAAAACAAAGTAGTCAAGAGAATTACACAAAAGGATAAAATAATTTGAAACCAAAGTTCTTCAACTGAGACTTCTCCTTATTTATATTCAACCATATCAATCAACTCATATACTTTGGACAATCTTGGAACTCTTTTTTCTCTTTTTCTCAAGTGCTCTCTTTTCTTTTTTAAATTTTTTTTTTTAGCACTTCACTCTTTTTCATCATATGTCTCTCTTTTCTTTTTATTCTTTTGCTTTTTTTTTTAGAGAAGACAAACGTTTTTTTTTATTCCAAGATACCTTTCATCATCCCTCAACATAATTTTGTAAAACCTTTTCAACACATTTTTATCCCAATCATAAACTTCACAAGTGTCAATCTACAAATATTTCAAAGAAATCTCTTGACAATTATAACATGTAAAGGTTTTAAACATTATTCTCAAAGGCTTACAAAGAAAGATAATAATGGATTCATCTATTACAACATTATAGCTCAAAAATAGGATCGAGGGGTATAATATAGAAAGGGTGGTTCAAGAAAAGCTCAAACGTCCAAAGAAGGCCTTATGGCATCCCCAAGTCATCCCCATGGCCACAAGAGTGTGAGAAAACAAGTTCTAGAGTGTCTAAATTGACCATGAATGTATCTAAGTCAAAAGTAAACTCAATCTCATTCAAACTTGTCAAAAGTGATTTCAAAAATCAAGATTTTTTACTAAAAATAAGCCATGTCAATTCAAATTAACTATCACAAATCATCCATAAATGACAATTTTGAATTTTTACCAAAAAGTAGTAGAGTATCAAGATTCCTCATAACAAATAGAGAATTTTAAAGCACAAATATTATTGAAACTTTTTCAATTAACATAGACTTGTATAATTTTCCTCATAGGCATAACAAACACACAAACATGCATAAAATGTCACAATTAATTTTTTTATTTTTTATTTTCATAAACGACAATAAACAATAAACAATCATAAACAAAAACAGAAAAAACACAAACATTAAAAACAAAACTCCCCCACACTGGAACGAGACATTATCCTCAATGCCACAACACAAGTAAGACAAGAAAAATAACAAAACAAACCAACAAAATAAACAAAGAGAGAAAAAGAAAGAAGTCACTCGAGGGAAGATCTAGGAAGAGAAGCTCGAAGCGCAGAAACTTGTTCTTCAATAGACACAAGTCGTCCCTCAATAGCAGTCAATTGTGCCTCTTGATGCACTTGATGCTCGAGAATCTTGGACTGATTCATATGCAGCTGATTTAATTGATCAAGAATCAAATCCTCACGAGAAATAGACGGTCCAGCAGAAAATGTAGACACATCCGGAATCTCGGCCTCTATCTCCTCATCATCATCGGATTCCTCCGCCGAAGAAGGCTCAGAAATCGGCCTCTTAGAACTAGAACTCTTTGGTGGAAAACGGCCTTGCTCCCGCTCTGTTTGACAAACCCGAGGATGCATCCACTCGCAATGGTGATATTCATAACTAAACGACCGTAAAAGATCCAAGGAAACAACCTGGGAAGATGAGACTGTGTCCGCAATAGGTATCCTGAGATGCTCAAAATAACGAGAAAGTAACAAAACATATGGAAAAGTTTTCTTTTGAGATTTTTGTTTAACAACTTCTTGCATATTAGCAATAATCAAACGAGCCAAAGGAATACCAGACACTGTATCACCTAAGCCATTAGTTAAACGATAAAGAAAGTAAAGATCTGAATAGCACATTTCATTATAAGATGAGGACTTAGGTAAAACATTATGACCAAGAATATGCACAAAGAGGCGTGGAAAAGCCTGAAGATCTTTAGCCATGAGCTTATACTTTTCACGCACTCTTCCAGTTTTTCTCTAGTATAAACCAAAAACAGAGCATGCATCCTCAAAATTATATGTTTGATTAGTAGTAACTTGCTGCCAATGAAACTCAGGTGGAGGGCCTTCGTTAGGAGAATTCAGAAAATTAAACAAAGAAGCACATGTAATATCAACTAAATGACCCCGAACGAAAGAGTTGATCCTGTTGTTATCTTTACTATGTTTATTATCTATATTAGCATAGAATTCACAAATAAGTTGAGGATAATATTCCTGGCCCAAATTAAGAATACCTTCCCAACCCAAAGTACGGAAAGTATCTCGAATATGAAAAATAGAGTCAGCATCAGGAGACAAGGGATGCTCAATTAACAAAGTAAGAGCCTTGTGGGAATCATACCAATCAGAATTTTCCAAACTAGTAAAACGAGATTGATCATAAAGAGCTCTAGAAGTTCTCCCACGTTTAACACCAAGATTCTTAGTTCTAGGCATGATGTAAACAAAAATTCCAACAATGTAATGACAAAGAAACAAAGCCCACAACAAAATTCAAACAATCCTAACACAAAATCAACTGCTAAAAAGTTAAGAGAAACTTCCCTGTTAAAGCTGCGAAATTGTCACCACAAAGATCACCAAGAAGGCCACCAAGATAGCAAACCATGAATGGAATCTCGGGCTTAATCTTCGGCTTGAAGAAGACATGCACAATGATCGTGGGAAGTGGACGGTTTGTTGCAGAGAAAACAGACGCAGGAAGAGGAAGAGACGCGGCCAAGAGAAGAAGAAAAAAAAAGAAAAGAAAAAGAAGAAAGAAAGAAAATAAGGAAAAGGGTTTATAATATTGGTTCACTTAACAAAACGACGTAGTTTCATAAATTTTTTTCTTTTGTTGGACAGAAATTTTATTTTTTTGGAGGGTGGATGTGTGACTTTGCTGAAACGTCCACCTGGACACGTGAGAAAACAGGGACGCGTCCACTCTTAGTAGTTCTGCCCAGAAGTGGCCGCGTGAAGTGGCTGGACGCATCCACTTGGATGCGTGAGAAGAGAATGGCGCGTCCACTCTCAATAGTTTCTGTAATCTGTTGTTTTCTATTTATTTCACAATAATTGGACTCTTGATCAATGTTAGACCTTTCCTATACCTGTAAACAAAATAAGATAACACAAAAATGATAGAAACAAAATAGAAAAGTAAATAAAAGGATATTCATTTGGGTTGCCTTCCAATAAGCGCATTTGTTTAAGGTCGTTGGCTCGACACAATTCATGCTCAGACTTCGAAATAAGATGGTTGAAGAAAGTTAACGGCCTCCACCTCATGGTTGACAAATTTATCATAATAAAGCGTCAAGCGATGGCCATTGACTTTAAAAACCTTCCCTGTATCAAGACTTTGAATTTCTACAGCTCCATGATCAAAAACATTTATAACGATAAAAGGTCCTATCCATCTACTCATCAACTTACCTGGAAAAAGTTTCAATCTAGAATTGTACAATAAAACCTTATCACCCCGATTAAAACTCTTTTGAACAATATATTTATCATGATAAAGACGTGCTTTCTCTTTACAAATTGAAGCATTTTGGTAAGCGTCATTTCTTAATATTTCAAATTTCTGAATTTGTAATTTCCTATTGACTATAGAATCAGGAAAATTCAAATGAGTTTGCTTGATAGCCCAATAAGCTTTGTGTTCAAGTTCTATAGGAATATGACATGCTTTCCCAATCACCAATCGATATGGAGACATTCCAATAGGGGTCTTATATGCAGTTCTATATGCCCATAATGCATCCCCCAACCGTACATTCCAATCTTTTCTATTAGGGTTAACTACTTTTTCTAGGATTGATTTAATTTCCCTATTAGAAACCTCAACTTGACCATTAGTTTGGGGATGATATGCAGTAAAAACTCTGTGGGTTATATGGTATTTTGCAAATAAAGCCCCAACTATTTTGTTACAGAAATGCGTACCTTTGTCACTAATAATTGCTTTTGGAACACCGAACCTGTTAAAAATATTATCCTTGACAAAATAGACAACAACTTTAGCATCATTAGTTCTGGAGGCTTTAGCTTCAACCCACATAGACACATAATCTACTGCAAGCAAAATATAGTTGTTACCTTGGGAAAAAGGGAAAGGACCCATGAAATTAATCCCCCATACATCAAAAATTTCAGTTACCAGGATAGACTGGAAGAGCATCTCATGCTTCTTAGTTATTTTCCCAATTCTTTGGCATTCATTACATTGCTTACAGAACAAATATGCGTCCTTGTTTAAACTAGGCCAATAGAAACCACATTCGAGCACTTTATGAGCCGTCCTTCTAGGACCAAAATGACCCCCACATTCATAGGTATGACAAAAAGTTATAATAGAATGAATTTCAGTTCCTGGTACACACCTACGAATAATATTATCTGAACATATCTTAAACAAATATGGATCATCCCACAAATAGTATTTGGCATCACTTTTAATTTTATCCTTCTGAGATCTAGAAAGTTCTTTAGGTAATTCTCTTGTAACCAAGTAATTTACTATATCAGCATACCAAGGTAAACTACCATGCAAAGCATATAAGTGCTCATTAGGAAATAATTCAGTGATATGAAGTAATTCACCATCATAAGTAAGCCTACTGAGATGGTCGGCCACATAATTTTCAGCTCCTTTCTTGTCACGCATCTCTATGTCAAATTCCTGAAGTAACAGGATCCATCTTAATAACCTGGGTTTGGACTCTTTCTTTTTCAAGAGATGACGTAAAGCTGCGTGATCAGAGAAAACAATGACTTTAGTTCCTAACAGATATGAACGAAATTTTTCCAGAGCAAAAATGATAGCATAAAGTTCCTTTTCAGTTGTTGTGTAGTTACACTGTGCATCATCAAGTGTTTTAGAAGCATAGTAAATAACATGAGGCACTTTATCTACTCTTTGTCCTAGTACTGCACCAACTGCACGATCCCTAGCATCACACATGATTTCAAAAGGTAGATTCCAATCAGGAGCTTGAATTATGGGAGCAGAAATCAATTTCTCTTTTAAGGTTTCAAAAGCATTCTTACAATCATCATTGAAATTAAAAGGCACATCTTTTTATAATAACACATACAAGGGTTGAGAAATTTTTGAAAAATCTTTAATGAATCTTCTATAAAAACCTGCATGCCCCAGGAAAGCTCGTATCTCTTGTACATAAGAAGGATAAGGAAGAGATTTTACCACATCAATTTTGGCTTTGTCTACCTTGAGGCCTTTTGTTGAGACCACATATCCCAATACGATTCCTTGCTCAACCATGAAATGACACTTTTCATAATTCAATACTAGGTTAGAATCAATGCATCTTTTAAGAATGAGCTCTAAATTATCCAAACATTCATCAAACGAATCTCCATACACCGTGAAGTCATCTATGAATATTTCAATTATATTAGTCACATAATCAGAGAATATAGACATCATGCATCTTTGAAAAGTAGCGGGTGCATTACATAACCCAAAAGGCATGCGCCTATATGCATAGGTTCCAAAATGACACGTGAATGTCGTTTTATCTTGATCCTCAGGGGCAATAGCAATTTGAAAATAACCAGAAAAATCATCAAGAAAATAATAGTTAGACCTACCCGATAAACGGATAAACGTTCAAGTATTTGATCCATAAAAGGAAGGGGAAAATGATCTTTTCTAGTAGCTAAATTCAATTTACGGTAATCTATGCAAACACGGCAACCATTTTGAACTCTTGTAGGTATTTTTTCCCCTTCCTTGTTTTCAATGACAGTAATTCCAGTTTTCTTAGGAACTACATGAACTGGGCTAACCCATTGGGAATCAGTAATAGGGAATATTATTCCTGTATCTAGTAATTTCAAGACTTCTTTCTTCACAACATCCATCATATGAGGGTTTATCTCCTTTGTGATTCCCTAGTTGCACGAGTGCCATCTTCTAATAAAATGCGATGCATGCATATAGAAGGGCTAATTCCTTTTATATCAGCTAAAGTCCAACCTATGGCAGTTTTATGTTCTAGTAACATAGAAATTAACCTTTCCTCCTAATTGGAAGTAAGATTATTAGCAATTATAACAGGCAAGTCCTCTCCATTACCTAAATATGCGTATTTCAAATGTGAAGGCAGAGGTTTAAGCTGAAGGGAAAGTGGGCATATAACCGATGGAAGCATCTTATCATGAAAAGTGGGTAATGCAATTGTAGATTCTACTTTTGGACATGTAGACAATTCTTCTACAGCCATCTTTAAATCATGATCACACTCTATAGATAATTTGTCAAGTTCATGCTCATAATTGTTTGCATCATGTCAACATAGCTCAAATAAAAAACATCTTGAACAAGAGGATCAATTATGTCAACCACAGAAACCGAAGAGAACTCATCACATGGATATTTCATAGCATCAAAGATATTAAATGATATTATCTCCCCATCAAATTCCATAGACAATGTTCCTTCGTTAACATCAATTTTAGTTCTTGTGGTTTTCAAAAATGGTCTTCCAAGCAAAATTGGGGAATGAGTTGTAGATGAATTATTTTCATGTTCAGTTTTTAGATATAAAAATCTGCAATGGACCTATCCGCTAATTGCACAATAACTCTAGTAGATTTTAATGGTCCAAGATTTAATGAAGCATAGATAGAATATGACATAACGTTAATAGATGCTCTTAAATCTAACATGCATCCTAAAATAACTTTATCACCGATAACACAAGGGATAGCAAACATACCTGGGTCCTTTTGCTTAGGTGGAAGTTTCTGCTGAAGAACTGCAGAAACACACTCCCCCACACTTACCTTTTCATTCCCCCTGAGCTTTCTTTTTTTAGTGCATAATTCTTTGAGAAATTTAGCATATCGAGGAATTTGGCGGATAGCATCAAGAAGAGGAATTTTACCTCTATTTTCTAAAAGACATCTAGAACATCTTTCTCCTCCTCTTCTTTTCGGTTTTTAGCTAATCTTAAAGGAAAAGGAGGAGATACTTTAGATTAAGAGAGAGGTTCAATTTTTGGGGGTGCACTTCCACTAGGTATATTTGAACCCTGGCTGGATTTAATCTCCAATTCTTCCTCAGCATCTCGCAATTGTTTAGGCTCAACTAACTCCTTTCCACTCCGCAGAATAATGGCATTGGCATTTTCTCAAGGGTTAATGGGTTGAGAAGGGAGTTTTGTGAATAAATAAGATTTAATTTGACTGACTTAGGAGGCCAATTGTCCTACTTGATTTTCAAGATTCTGTATACTGGATTTGGTCTCCTTCTGAAAAGTCATTGTATTAGAAGCAATTGATTTAACCATATCCTCTAAAGACATACCTTGAGATTGAGCTTGTTGAGGTGGTTGATTTAATGGTTGAACAGGAAGAATGTCAGGTGGGTGTGGATGTTGAAAATTATTTAGTCTAGCTCCTTGATTTCCCCACCTAAAATTTTGATGATCCTTCCATCCCTCATTATAGGTATTAGAGTATGGGTTATACTTCCTTTGTGGATTTCGGAAATGACGGCATGAACCTGTTCATCTTCAAAAAGCATAGGGCAACTGTCCGTAGGATGTTCAATACTTGAACAAAATCCACACATCTTAACTTGGGAATTCATTTGCTTTCCCATCATCTGTCCAACCATGTTAGTAAGATTTTTAACTTGTAATTCAAGATTGGAAGAACTTACCTCATTTACCTTCCTAAGAACTTCTTTCCTTGTATTGAATGATTGAGCATTATCTGTCATGTTTGCGATCAAATGTCTTGCTTCCTCAGGTGATTGGTCCATAAATACTCCACCACTAGCTGCATCAACTACGGTCCTGTCAATAGGTACCATTCCTTCATAGAAATACTAGATAAGTAAATGATCTGGAATTTGATGATTAGGACAACTGGCAATTAATCTTTTAAATCTCTCCCAATGGTCATATAATGATTCCCCAAAGCCTTGGCGAATTCCACTTATTTCTTTTCTAATGTTGGAGATTTTAGAAGCAGGAAAATATTTTCTTAGAAATATCTTTTCCATATCAACCCATTCAGTTATTGACCCCGAAAGTAGTTCGTAAAGCCAATCTTTAGCATTACCTTGTAAACTGAATGGAAAAACTCTTAATTTTATAATCTCATCAGTGACATTAGATGGTTTCAAATTAGTGCAATGCGTATGAAATTCCTGAAGAAACCTATATGGATTATCTCCGGGCATGCCATGGAAAGTAGAGATATTTTGCACAAAACCAGTGAGAAGTTTAAAATTTTCATTGACTTCAGGAAAAACAATGCAAAGCGGTTGATTGCTAATAGTGGGTGCAGCTAGTTCCCTTAAAGTTCTCCTAACCACCACATTGTTGTTATTATTAGCCATAATGCAAGGGAGGTTAGGAATGATTTCACCGAAGCCTCCTTGTAGATTTGGATGATTAATGGTTCCTCCTCTTGTATCTCTTTCGTTGTCGTCCACAGGATTTGAAGACTCCAATTCCTTCGAGATAACACCAAGAGTCTTTCCACTACAAAGGTGCATAAACAATTCCAAGCTTTTACTTTGTCACCAAAGGATTAAAACCTGAAAACAAAGGACAAGAATCAGTAAACTTGATCTTAAAATTTTTAAACAAATCCCCGGCAACGGCGCCAAAATTTGACGAGCGTGTTGTTGCGCTATCAAATTAATTTCCAACTTTTATCTAATTTATGCAATTAGGCAAGTAGGGTCGAACCCACAGGAATTTATAAAATTTCAGAACAAGTAAACTGATCGAGATTTGGGGGAAAGATACAATTTTTATCTAAAAGATTAAAACTTTAATTAAAATCACTCACAAATCAATTAAAAATCAATGGGTAAAAAAAAACGTTAGCAAGGACTTTGTATTTCGATTTTATTTATTCGGGACTAATCATCGATAACAACTTATTTAAGTAATGACTTAGAATTCCGCATAGCGCAGCAAATTTTGATTCCTGTGAAAGTTAGGTTAATCCCGAGAAGCACGGTAAATTAACTTTAACCTAATTAAACTAAATTACCGAATCGCTCGCATAAAATAGTTAATTAAGTTATTCAACTCGAGGACAACATCAATACAAATTACATAAAATTAATGGCCGATTAAAATCATGCAATTCGTTTCAAACAATTCCATATCAATTAATCAAACACAGATTTAAATTAATCAATAGTTACTACTTTTGGTTATCGAAAACCGATTATGTATAACCCTAGTTAATCAACTATGTAAAACAATTAAGATGGTCAATAATAATTGAAATAACACAATTGATAGAATAAAACCAAGAATTGTTCAAATACCCAAATAGAAATAAGAATCCCTTGAAAAGATCGAGTTTTTAATAACAAAACATAAATCTCATATTCCCGAATAACATAAACCTAATATATGTCCTTGCCTACTAAAGAAAACTACTGACAATCCATAAAAGAAAACATCATAGAAAGATTAAGGGAAAGAGAGAAACTCATTAGTCGGAAATCCGATCTCCCGAGAAGCTCCCACCCTTGATCTCCTACAATGCTCGGGGACAAAGTATCTAAGGTGCTTCCCCCGAAACTAAGCTATTAAGTCCTATAAATAGTTAGAAAAAGGTGCTAGGGTTAATTACACAAGAGTCCTAATTAGAAACTACTGAAAAAGAGCTTAAAACTTGAATTCGGAAAGTGGATGCCCGAGTCTTCAAAGTGGACGCCTGAGAGATTGAGACGCTTGGCTCTGTCAATCTTCTGAGGGTGGACGCGTGAGGTCTGGTGGACAAGTCCACTTTCTAGCCTTGCGCGTCCACCTCCTCTCCATGAGCGTTCACTTCTTCTTTCTTCCAAATATCCATCTTCAAGCTTCCAATCTCTCCCAATTTCGTTCAAACATCTTATAAATCTTCCAAAGATCTGAAAACAAAAGTATAAGTGTAAAGAATCATTAAAATCACCAAAACACATAATTAGCTAGATTTAAACTCAATAAACATCATGATAAACACTAGAAAACCAAGCTAATTATGGTTCAATCAATCAAATAATTCAAAAGTATTAAAGAAAGCGATGGGTTGCCTCCCATACAGCACTCTTGTTTAACGTCTTTGACTCAACAAGCACAAATTTCAAATCTTTTCTGGTGGTGGTTCATCAAAAGCAAGAGAATCGATAATTTGTCAAATAAATCCTTCATGAAAAGGTTTAAGGAGGTGACCGTTCACTTTAACAATTTTGCACGTTTGAAGACTTTTTACCTCCACTAACCCGTGATTAAAGATATTAGCGATAACAAATGGGCCAATCCACCTTGACTTTAGCTTTCTTGGAAACAATCTCAGACAATAATTATAGAGTAGAACCTTATCACCAATATTGAAATTCTTCCTTGAAAGATTTTTGTCATGGTAATATTTCATCTTTTCTTTTGCAATGCAAGAATTAACATAGGCATCATTTTTAATCTCCTCTAATTCTTGAATTTGCAGTTTTCGATAAGATTGTGCATCGTCAAGATTAAGATGACATTGTTTTATGGCCTAAATGCCTTATGTTCTAATTCCATAGGTAGATGACAGGATTTATCATAAACCAACCTAAATGATGACATACTAATAGGGGTTTTGAATGTTGTTCTGTACGCCCAAAGAGCATCTCCCAATCGAAGGCTCCAGTCATTCCTATTAGGATTGACTACTTTAGCTAGAAAAAACTTAATTTCCCTGTTAGAGATTTCAGCAAGTCCATTTGTTTGAGGACGATAGGCAGTAGAAACCTTATGAGAAACATGATATTTTTTAAACAGAGTTTCTACTACTCTGTTGCAAAAATGAGTACCTTTGTCACTGATGATGGCCTTTGGATTTCCAAATCTATGAAATATGTTGTCCTTGATAAATGTCACAACTGCTTTGGAATCATTCATTCGAGTGGCCTTAGCTTCAATCCATTTGAAAACATAATCCACTGCAAGTAAGATGTAAGTATTTCCAAAAGACGAAGGAAAAGGTCCTATGAAATCAATGCCCCATACATTAAAAAGTTCACAAACTAATATAGTTTTCAAAGGCATTTCATCTCTCTTGGATATATTACAACCTCTTTGACATTCATTGCAAGATTTAACAAACTAATATGTATCTTTGTTAAGAGTAGGCCAATAAAATCCACCTTTTAGAATTTTTCTAGCAGATCGTTTTGGTCCAAAATGACCTCCACATTCAAAAGTATGACAAAAATTCAATATGCATTGAATTTCATTATTTGGAACACATCTGCATATGACATTTTCTACGCAGCTTTTGAAAAGGTAGGGATCATCCCAAAGGTAGTGTTTTGAGTCATTTATATTTTTATCCTTTTGAGGCTTAGATAAATGATTTGGAAATACTTTGGTGAAATCATCCACGAAAATTTCGTTAATATTCTTGACAAAATCAGAAAATAAGGACATCATGCATCTTTGAAAGGTAGCAGGTGCATTGCATAGACCAAAAGGCATTCTTCTATAAGTATAAGTACCAAATGGGCATGTAAAAGTAGTCTTAGCTTGGTCTTCTGGGGCAATAGCAATCTGAAAATAACCAGAATAACCATCAAGGAAATAGTAATGAGAATGACCAGATAGACGTTCTAACATTTGATCCATGAAAGGAAGGGGAAAATGGTCTCCTAGTCGATGCATTAAGTTTCCTGTAGTCTATGCAGACTCTCCAACCATTTTGCACTCTAGTGGGAACTTTCTCACCTTCAAAGTTATTCACAATAGTTATTCCACTTTTCTTTGGAACAACATATACAGGACTTACCCAATTTGAATCTGTGATTGGGTAGATGATACCAGCATCAAGAAGTTTTAGAATTTCAGCTTTTACTACTTCTATCATAGGAGGGTTTAGTCTCCTTTGTGGCTCTCTGGTTGGTTTAATTCCATCTTCTAACAATATATGGTGCATGCATGTTGATTGCTAATACTTTTAATGTCGGCTAAAGTCCAGCCGATAGCAGTTTTGTTGTCCCTAAGCACAAAAACTATCATCTCTTCTTGGGAAGATGAGAGATTGTTAGCAATAATAACAGGTAAAGCATTACCTTCACTTAATATATGCATATTTCATATGCGCACTGATTCTCTCGTTACCTTTAGGCTTCTTCTTCTTGGTACAAAGTTCTTTTAGGAACTTTGCATAACGAGGAATCTGTCTTATTGCATCCAAAGAGAGGAATGTTGACTTTAAATTTCTTGAAGATCTCTAGAACATCTTTTTCTTCCTCATCTTTCTTGTTCTTAGTTAACCTATTGGGGAAAGGAGGACTTACCTTGGGAATAGAAGAAGAAGATTCTCCTATCTAAGGAACTTTGTCAAAAGTTGTTGGACTTGAAATAGGTGCTTTCTCTGTGCCTTTATTTTCCTTTGGTCTCTTGGATTCTTCCAATACTTTACCACTTCCCAATGTTACGACACTAGCATTCTCTCTGGGATTGAGTGGTTGTAATAGAAGTGAAAGCCTTAAAGCTTTTAATATCTTAGTTTTGATTAAATGACAAACATTGATAAGGACTAATGGCTTTATTGTATTAGTGATGATCTTTTAGGATTCATATATCTAATCCTTGCAAGATCAAAGTTTCAAATCTTCAGGAAAGAGCTTTTGATGTCAAGCCTTGAAGATAAGCGTTTCTGGATTAGATAGGATCTAGAGGTGTAGCTTTAATTCTTTATTTATCTTTGGTTATCTCTAGGTCTATCCCTTTGAGTAATGAGTTCTATAGGTTGCTCAATAAGAGTGAAATGATTTTCAAAATGCATTTCATTTAGATAAAACATGAGTTGGGTATTTGAAATGATTTTCAAAATACATGCACATACTTCAAAATTCATAAAATATAGTTTGCAAACTCTTAGAGTTGTTTGGGAACTTGTTCTGCATAGTTTTAATGCATTTGTGGTCGACCTGACAAAAGTGTGGACGACCACAAATCATGCGGTCGACCAGACTTCTCAGAGTATCGTCCGCAGGCTGTCCAGAGTTCTCTGGAACACTTGCGGATGATGGAGCGGTCGACCGGACTTCTGAGCTCATCGTCCGCAGGCTGTCCAGAGTTCTCTGGAACATTTGCGGATGATGGTGCGGACGACCCTCCTGATTTGCGGTCGACCGCACTTCTCCTGAGTGGGATTCAAACAGCCATTTTTATGACCGTTGGTGCATACTTATAAATACCCAATCTTTTAAACTACTCAGAACAATTACTTTTTGAGCAAAAATCTGATCCTAACACTTCATAGAACCTCTGGAGATTATTTTGAAACCAAAATCTTAACATTCATATTGTGAAATTCATCAAAGTGAGATTTATACAAAATCATTGGGGTTCTTGAGCAACTTACAAGAAAACATTACTCAAAGAGGTATTTATGCTTTACATTGATATATCTTCACATTAAGGTGATTTCATATATCAAACTCTTCTTATTCATATCTTGATTGATTTGTTCAAGGTTGCATTGAGCTTAAAACTCTAAGGGTTAGAGCGAGCCTTGAACCATAGAAAACTGTGTTTGTGTTAAGAGCTTCTTTTTCATTAATTGTTGTAATAGAGAAAGGTGTGTAGACAAGGTTATATTGTAAAACTCAAAGTGTTGAGTGAACCTTGGTTGGTTAAGAGGTTTATGTTGTAAAACCCTAAGGGAATTGGGTGAGCCTCTATTGTATTCTCTCTTACTATATTAGTGAAAGGTTTTGTGAAATCCTTGAGTAGATAGCTCAAGGTAGTGGATTAGGTTTTGTTGGATAAACCGAACCACTATAAATCTTTGTGTTCATTGCTTCTTTTCTTGAACTCATCTTTTCATACTTTGGTTGAACACCAAGTGTTTGATATTTGTTATCTTAGAAAGCTTGTTTAATTTAAATAAGGAAAAATCGGTTAAAACCTAATTCACCCCCCCCCTCTTAGGTTTTTCAATTGGTATCAGAGCAGGTCTTCTTGTTGATAAGGCTTAACATCCTTGAAGCAAAGATTCTATGGCTCATCTAGATAACAATATGATGGTAGAAGGTTACTCTACTACTAGACCTCCTTTGTTGAATGGCACAAACTATAATTTCTGGAAAAATAGAGTTAGAATCTATATATCTTCTCTAAACTATGAATTATGGAATATTGTTGAAAATGGTCCCTATGTTCCTTTCAAAGTTGTTGATGGTATAAAGATTGATAGAATTTCTGAGGAATTTGATGATGAAGATAAAAAGAAAATGACTCTTAATTTTCTTGCCATGAACACTCTTACTTGTGCACTTGATATGAATGAGTATAACAGGGTAAGATGTTGTGAATCTGCACATGAAATGTGGAGACTACTTGAAGTGACTCATGAAGGTACAAACCAAGTAAAGGAAACAAAACTTGGTATGCTTACAAGGGAGTATGAACTTTTCACTATGAAATCAAATGAAAACATCACTGATATGTTTACTCGCTTTACTAACATTATTAACGGTTTAAAAGTGTTTAGCAAGTCTTATTCTATAGGAGAACAAAATATGAAAATACTCAATGCTTTACCAAAGGCTTGGGAAGGCAAAACCACTGCTATGTTGGAAACTCATGATTTGAAGAAGAAACCAGTGGAAGAGCTTATTGGATCACTTCTCACTCATGAGATTAGGATGAAGTGGTTGAATGATCAAGAAGTGGAAGACAAAGGGAAAAGAGGAATTGCTCTCAAAACTAAAGAGAACAACGAAAATGAATCTTCCAGTGATGAGGAAGAAATGGATGATGAGGAAATAGCTCTTGTCATGAAGAACTTCAAGAAAATGTTCAAAAAGGGACATTTCAACAAATTCAAAAAGAAGCCATCGACATCTACAAATAACAACTCAAAGCAATGCTATGAATGCGGAAGTCCAAATCACTTCAAAGCGGACTGTCCAAAATTAAGAGAGAAAGAAAAGAAGTACAAGTCCAAGAACAAGAAAGGACTTGCTTGCACTTGGGATCAAGAAGGAAGTGAAGATGAAGAACAAACTGAACATGCAAATGTTTGTTTATGGCCATTGAAGATGAGGTAAATACTCCAAAAACTCCTTCTTTAGTTGATGATGAAAGTGATGATGATATTTGTGACATGTTTGATAGAGATGAATTCATCTCCAATCTCTATAAGGAAATGAAAAAGATTATTAAGAAAAACAAAGTCCTGAAATGTCAAGTAGAGAAGCTATCATTAGATAATACTAGGCTCATCGATGAAAATGCCTTGTTAACTTCTACAAAGATTTGTCTTGATGAGAATGTTATTGGTTTAAATGATAAGGTAAAATTTCTTGAGAATGCTAATGTTGATCTTATTTCTAGAAACAAGAAGTTGGATGATATGATGAGTGATTATGATGCCATGAAAATTAGAATGAGTGATTTAAGTGCTAGCTTGCAAAAACTTACATGTGGTAGGGACAATTTGAACAAACTACTTGGTATGCAAAGACTCACTCATGATAAGAGAGGTCTTGGTTTTGATGATAGTTATAATAATGTCTCACACACACATGAGAGTTTATCTCACTCACATGTGTCACATACACATAAGAGAGTATCTCATGCATATCATTCACATGTCTATACTTCTTCAAAAATATGTTGTACTTATTGTGGTAAAAATGGTCATAAAGTGACTAGATGTTATGTGAAGAAAAAGATTGAGAATGGTGCTAAAAGCACTTGGGTAATTAAAAGAACTAACCCCAATGGACCCAAGAGAATTTGGGTACCAAAAGGCTTATTAACATCTTTGGTGTAGGTATGTTTTCAATTGAAAACAAAGGAGAACAAATGGTTTCTTGACAGTGGATGCTCAAGACACATGACTGGAAATGCATCCATACTTAATGATGTCAAACCAAGAGATGAAGGATTTGTGACTTTCGGTGACAAAAAGAAAGGGAAAATCATTGGCATTGGCAATGTTGGTAAAAGTACTTCTCCCTTTATTAAAGATGTTCTTCTTATTGATAATCTCAAATATAATTTGCTTAGTATTAGTCAATTATGTGATAATGGTTATAAGGTTATTTTCAAGAAGGATTCATGTTTAATTATTAATGATTGCTCTAACAAAACTGTTTTTGTTGGAAATAGAAATGGAAATATGTATGATCTTTACTTTGATGATTTAGTTGAACAAGATGTTAAATGTCTTGCTTTGAAAGATGATGATGCTTATCTTTGGCATCGTAGGTTAGGACATGTGAGCATGGATACTTTGCATAACTTATCTAAACATGAATATGTTAGAGGATTGCCTGCCATTCATTTTGAAAAAGATCGTGTTTGTGATGCGTGTCAATATGGTAAACAAGTCAAGAGTTCTTTTAAACCTAAGAAGATTGTTTCAACTTCAAAACCTCTTGAACTTGTTCATATGGATTTATTTGGTCCTATGAGGACAATGAGCCTTGGTGGAAAATTGTATGCTTATGTGATAGTTGATGACTTCTCTAGATTTACTTGGGTATTATTCTTGTTGGGCAAAGATGAAGCTTTTGGAGCTTTTGTCAAGCTTTTTAAACAAGTACAAAACACCATAGGTTGCAAACTCATCTCCATTAGAAGTGATAATGGTAGAGAATTTTGCAATATTAACTTCACTAAACTGTGTGATGAGAATGGAATTTCTCACAATTTTTCTGTTGCTAAAACTCCTCAACAAAATGGTGTCGTTGAGAGGAAAAATCGTACGTTACAGGAAATGGCCCGTTCTATGCTATGTGAAAATAATTTGCCAAAGTATTTTTGGGCTGAAGCTGTAAACACCTCTTGCTATATTATAAATAGAGTGCTTCTTAGACCCCTTGTGAAGAAAACCCCCTATGAACTTATGTTTGGCAAAACTCCTTCTATTTCTTACTTCAAGGTCTTTGGTTGTAAATGTTTTGTTTTAAACGTCAAAGACAATCTTGGTAAGTTTGATAAGAAATCCGATGAAGGTATATTTCTTGGCTATTCTTCAATAAGAAAAGCTTATCGTGTGTATAATAAGAGAACTATGATTATTGAAGAAGTTATTCATGTTGTTTTTGATGAATCTAACATCTATTTGCCAAGAAATGAGATTGAAGGTGATATTCAAGAAATACCTTTGAAGTCAATAAATAAGGATGCTGCTCAAACAAATGAAAATCCTTCAACATCAAAGGATGAGAATAGAGAAGTCCTTGAAAATCAAGAATCTATCTCACTTGAAGAAGGAACAAAGTATGATCTTCCAAAAGAATGGAAATATGTTCACAACCATCCAAAGGATCAAATCATTGGTGATCCAAATGAAAGGGTAAGAACTAGAAGATTTTTTACAAATTTTGTTGATGATTTTGCATTTTTATCTCATTTAGAACCTAGGAACATTGATGAAGCTCTTAATGATGATTTTTGGATTATTGCCATGCAAGATGAGTTAAATCAATTTGAAAGGAGCAAAGTATGGGAACTTGTACCTAGACCTTCAAATCTTACTATTATTGGTACAAAATGGGTCTTTAGAAATAAACTTGATGAACATGGTATTGTAACTAGAAATAAGGCTAGACTTGTTGCTCAAGGATATAATCAGGAAGAAGGTATTGATTATGATGAGACCTTTGCTCCAGTGGCTAGATTAGAGTCCATTAGAATGTTACTTGCATTTGCTTCCTTTAAAGGTTTTAAATTATTTCAAATGGATGTCAAAAGTGCTTTCTTAAATGGTGTCATTCAAGAGGAAGTGTATGTTGAACAACCTCCTGGTTTTATTCATGAATCATATGTAAATCATGTGTACAAGCTCTCCAAAGCCTTATATGGTTTAAAGCAAGCACCAAGAGCTTGGTATGATAGACTCAGCAATTTTCTTATTGAAAAAGGTTTTTCTAGAGGTATAGTTGATACTACTCTCTTTATTAAAAATAAAGCTCATGATATTTTGATTGTTCAAATATATGTTGATGATATTATTTTCGGAGCTACTAATGAAAATATGTGCAAAGATTTCTCTAAGACAATGCAGGATGAATTTGAAATGAGCATGATGGGTGAGTTGACATTTTTCCTTGGATTACAAATTAAGCAAGCAAAGGAAGGTACTTTCATTAACCAAGCCAAGTACACAAAAGAATTACTGAAGAGGTTTGGAATGGCTGATTCAAAGGAGATTGATACTCCTATGGCCACATCTATTAAATTAGACAAAGACGAGAATGGTAAGATGATTGACCAAACTATATACAGAGGAATGATTGGTAGTCTTTTGTATTTAACTGCTAGTAGACCTGATATTATGTTCTCTGTTTGTCTATGTGCTAGATTTCAATCATCTCCTAGAGAATCTCATTTGATTGCTGTGAAACGTATTCTTAGATACTTAAAGGGGACGATAGATTTTGGTTTGTGGTATCCAAAATCTATGTCTTTTGAGCTAGTAGCATTTACTGATGCAGATTATGCAGGTTGTAGAGTAGAACGTAAGAGTACTAGTGGTCACTGTCAATTTCTTGGTTACTCTTTAGTTTCTTGGTATAGTAAGAAACAAGCTTGTGTCTCTCTCTCTACCACTGAAGCTGAATACATTTCTGCTGGTAGTTGTTGTGCACAAGTTTTATGGATGAAAACCACCTTGCAAGATTATGGCTTGAACTTTGATTGTACCACTATCAACTGCGATAATACTAGTGCCATAAATCTGACAAAGAATCCTATACAACATGCAAAAACTAAGCATATAGATATTAAACATCATTTTTTACGTGATCATGTTTTAAAAGGTGATATTGTTCTTGAGTTTGTTCCTACGGATGATCAATTAGCTGATATTTTCACAAAGCCTTTGGCTGAGAAAAGGTTTTGTTTACTTAGAAAACTTTTGGGTATTGGTACGTTTGATTTCTAACTTGTGCGTTTTTATGAAGTCATGTCAAATATATGCTTTTGTGCATTGTTTTGGATAACACCATTGGCAGGTGCGGTCGACCGCAAGCTAGAAAATAATCATCCACAGAACAGACAGTGGACTTGAGGATGATCATGACAGGATGACCGGTCGACCGCAGATTCAAAGTATCGACCGGAGAGGTTCCAGTGGACGTGCGGACGATACACTTATCAAATCGTCCGGTCGACCGCAGATTAAACACATCGACCGAAAATGTTCCAGAAAATTTGCGGACGACTCAAATTAAAACTTCCGGTCGACCGCAGATTAAATTTATCGACCGAAAATGTTCCCGAGTTACAAAAATCAAGGTGCGGACGATACTGCGGACGACGATCCGGTCGACCGCACATCTGTAGACCGTTACAAATATGCCTCTTTCGGACGCAACTTTTCATTTTCCAATCATCCCCACCTCTTCATTTATCAGCCGCAACTCTTCAAACTCTCATAACCCACGAACAATCCACCATAAATACACTTCATTTCTTCCCCAATTCATACATTCATCCTACATATCCTTGTTTGCTGCATTTGAAAACCCTAGAAATGGCAAAAACTCAAAGTGACAAGGGGAAAACACAAATGGTTCAAGATGTTCCAAAGAAGAAGAGAACCATGCAAGCTTCTTCTCAACTCTTCAGGAGCAAGCATCATGAGGATCGTTACAATGATTACCTCAAAAATCGTCAAGTAATTTCTGGGAGCACCATTGATAGGTATGAATTTCCCTTTGATAGAATTCTTACCTATATGGCTTGGCAAGGATGGGATAATATAATTGATCATGAAGAATCCTTGTATACTGATCTTGTATATCAGTTTTATGCTAATCTTGAAGAGGTGTTAGAAAAGAAGGGAGAGATGACTATAAGGACTCTTTTTGTTTCAAGGGTCAATGGGATAGATATACAATTTACTTCCATTGGTTTAGATGAAATCTTAGAGATACCTATAGATGGGATTGAGTACTTTAATACTCATCACAGAATAAATCATAAGGATTTTTCTACTGAGGGTTTTGAGAAGATATTCACTAAAGGAAACTCTTTTGTAAACTTAGTCAAGAGAGAGGCCAATGTGTTTAGTTTTGAACATCGAATTCTTCATCATATGTGCACTAACATCTTCATCCCCACTGAAGGCCATAAAACTACTGTCACGTTTATGCATATGTTTCTTATGTATTTGTTGGTGAAGAGAATCCGGGTGGATTTTGGTTACATTATGGTACACCACATGATGGCTACCATTGAGAAGGGCAAAGGTGTTCCGAAAAGCTTACCCTATGGACGGTTATTAACCAAAGTTTTCCGCCATTTCAACGTCCCATTTCCAGAACTGAAGGGGACAAAACATGTGCCTAAGTTCAACTTTGCTTCTTTTAAAAGAATGCAAGCGTTATGTCTCAATGGTACATGGGATTTGAAGAAAAATATGACTTCGGAAGAGATCATTGTGGCAACAAAGGAGACAGCAAGGTTGATGGGAAAAGAACCACCGATAATTCTTCATGAAGACGATCTTTCTGGCGAAGGTGAAGACTCACAAGGAGTGAAAAGATCACTTCATCTAGATGAGGAAGAAGATGTTCCTCTTGAGGCTCCAGATTTGAAGAGGGCAAAAGGTAAAGAAAAAGTTGGAGAGGAAGATGTATCCACTCCAAAACCTGCCATTTGGGGTGCCCTGGAAGAAATCTCTTCTCAGATTGGCTCCATGTTTAGCACATTTGACAATCATTTCAAGACACTTCACTCCAAGATCGACGACCTGGCATCAAGGGTGGAGTACCATGGCATTGAGATCATCAACATCAAATTTCATCTAGAGGCACTACATGGCATTCAGGTTGACGTTTCTACACCACCACCTTCACATGATATGCCCCCGCCTGATGAGCAGCCTACTGGACCATCCTCTTCCACAGCAAAAGTTTATATGCGACGACCTAGGAGATAGTGTTTTTTCTGCACTTATTGTACTTTTGTTTTATCCAGACAACTTATCTCTTGTTTGTATTCTTAACTCTATTTTTTATATATTTTTCCCCATGATGACTCCTTGGTAGTTGAGGGATCTTATTGTTTAAATTAACTTAGTTCTATCCTTTCTATCCATTCTTTTTGAATGATGACAAAAGGGGGAGAAAAACTACTGTTGATTGCAATATATAAATGTCGTGAAACTAACTTTTTTGTTTCAGGAATTTCTGAGATGAACTTAAATGCTCAAACTCATCAAAATCAAGAGAAAGGAGAAATAGCTCTAAAAGGTTAAGTATGGCTATCCTTGGTTTAAAGGTTATATATTTCTAAGTTTATGCTATATTGAGATTGAAGGAGAATGGGAATTGTGCGTTGGTGGCCGGGTTGGCTTTATGTGCGATTTTATGTGGTATCTCATCTCTTTTGCATTGTTGAGTTTGTATTGTGATATTGAATTTTATAAGAGTTACAAAGGAAACTCTGTCAAATTTTTTACAAAACTGATGTATATTGATAGGGGGAGCTTTATAAATGTTTTTATAGTCTATCTATATGCTCTTAAATCTGGAAGGAAGGAGGATACGGAGGTTGGTAGAAAAATAGGCTTCTTTAAGCCTATATAAGCTAGGAAGTGATCTCATATACTTACAATGAATACTTTCATTTTGAGATCCAATATTTATTCGAAAAATGTTACATTCTATATATTTCTTGATATCATCAAACTAAATGGTTATATGCTATATGTGATATCTTACAAATACCTAGCATATTGTAAGGGGGAGCATTTTACAATGCTTGATACATATTCTATAAACTCTTCCTTACTTTGAATCCTTGCACTTAATTGTTATATTCATCACATTGCATCAATATTTGTCATCATCAAAAAGGGGGAGATTGAAAGCCTTAAAGCTTTTAATATCTTAGTTTTGATTAAATGACAAACATTGATAAGGACTAATGGCTTTATTGTATTAGTGATGATCTTTTAGGATTCATATATCTAATCCTTGCAAGATCAAAGTTTCAAATCTTCAGGAAAGAGCTTTTGATGTCAAGCCTTGAAGATAAGCGTTTCTGGATTAGATAGGATCTAGAGGTGTAGCTTTAATTCTTTATTTATCTTTGGTTATCTCTAGGTCTATCCCTTTGAGTAATGAGTTCTATAGGTTGCTCAATAAGAGTGAAATGATTTTCAAAATGCATTTCATTTAGATAAAACATGAGTTGGGTATTTGAAATGATTTTCAAAATACATGCACATACTTCAAAATTCATAAAATATAGTTTGCAAACTCTTAGAGTTGTTTGGGAACTTGTTCTGCATAGTTTTAATGCATTTGTGGTCGACCTGACAAAAGTGTGGACGACCACAAATCATGCGGTCGACCAGACTTCTCAGAGTATCGTCCGCAGGCTGTCCAGAGTTCTCTGGAACACTTGCGGATGATGGAGCGGTCGACCGGACTTCTGAGCTCATCGTCCGCAGGCTGTCCAGAGTTCTCTGGAACATTTGCGGATGATGGTGCGGACGACCCTCCTGATTTGCGGTCGACCGCACTTCTCCTGAGTGGGATTCAAACAGCCATTTTTATGACCGTTGGTGCATACTTATAAATACCCAATCTTTTAAACTACTCAGAATCAATTACTTTTTGAGCAAAAATCTGATCCTAACACTTCATAGAACCTCTGGAGATTATTTTGAAACCAAATCTTAACATTCATATTGTGAAATTCATCAAAGTGAGATTTATACAAAATCATTGGGGTTCTTGAGCAACTTACAAGAAAACATTACTCAAAGAGGTATTTATGCTTTACATTGATATATCTTCACATTAAGGTGATTTCATATATCAAACTCTTCTTATTCATATCTTGATTGATTTGTTCAAGGTTGCATTGAGCTTAAAACTCTAAGGGTTAGAGTGAGCCTTGAACCATAGAAAACTGTGTTTGTGTTAAGAGCTTCTTTTTCATTAATTGTTGTAATAGAGAAAGGTGTGTAGACAAGGTTATATTGTAAAACTCAAAGTGTTGAGTGAACCTTGGTTGGTTAAGAGGTTTATGTTGTAAAACCCTAAGGGAATTGGGTGAGCCTCTATTGTATTCTCTCTTACTATATTAGTGAAAGGTTTTGTGAAATCCTTGAGTAGATAGCTCAAGGTAGTGGATTAGGTTTTGTTGGATAAACCGAACCACTATAAATCTTTGTGTTCATTGCTTCTTTTCTTGAACTCATCTTTTCATACTTTGGTTGAACACCAAGTGTTTGATATTTGTTATCTTAGAAAGCTTGTTTAATTTAAATAAGGAAAAATCGGTTAAAACCTAATTCACCCCCCCCTCTTAGGTTTTTCAAGAAGTTTATTGAAAAGCTGTGTTTTCAATTGACTTAGCTCAGAAGCCATTTGTCCTACCTGATTCTCCAAATTGTGAATTCTGGACTTTGTATCCTTTTGGAATGACATGGTATCTCTCTAAAAAGATATAGAACTTGAGGCTAGAGATTTCACCATATCTTCTAAAGACATACTCGGTTGTTGGTTCTGAGGAGGTTGAGGAGGATTTTGGTGTTGATTAGGAACAAAACCTAGTGGGTTCATTGGTGGCCTAATCCCTTGGTTACTCCATCTAAAGTAAGGATGGTCTCTCCACCCTTCATTGTATGTGTTGGAGAATGGATTGTGTCTTCTCTGAGGTTGGTTCTAAAAATTGCCCATGGCATTAGCTTGTTCCTCTTGAAATAGTGTAGGACATTGCCTAAACAAATTCCACATGCTTTTACAGGTGCATTGATTATTTTCCCAACTAATTGACTAACTAAATTGGTGATGATGATCTAATCTTTGCTCAATTTGTGTAGATGATGATGATGATAATGCATCTACTTCATTTACCTTTCTTACGGTATCATTCCTGGTGTTAAAATATTGTGAATTAGCAGACATGTTAGCTATTAATCGGAGCGTTGCAGTTCTAGATGCAGGATAATATTTAGCTAGAAAGCTCTTTGCATTTCAATCCAATCTTGAATAGATCCCGAAGACAAATCATATAACTAATCTTTTGCACTATTTTGTAAGCTAAAAGGAAAAGAACGCAGTTTAATCACTTCATCTCTTGTACCTTCTTGTTTCAAATTAGTGCAAATAACTTGAAATTCTTTAATGTGCCTAAGGGGATCTTCTCCAGGTAATCCATTAAAAGTTGGCAAACATTGTATAAAACTAGTATGCATTTTAAAATTAGCATCAACTTGTGGAAAAAAATGCATATAGGTTGTTCATCAAGAGTAGGAGCAGTGAGTTATTTTAAAGATCTCTGATTCAAAGCCATATTAAAAAGATGAGTAGGAAGAATATCACCATAAATAAGTTGGGTATCCAGTTGATTTTCTACTTTGCCTTCTTCAAAATCTGTAGCTTGTCCTCTGATCTCAACTAGTGTTTTACTTCCTTGTCCTTCTCCGTTAAATTTGTATCTCGATATCACCAAAGAAATGAAATTTGTAACAAAAGAAAAAGATTAATAATTTAATAGAAGAAATTAAAACAAATCCCCGGCAACGGCACCAAAATTTGACGTAGCCTGTTGTACGACTCTTAAATTTAAACGTAACAATTCTTATGTAGATAGGGAAAGCAGGGATCGAATCTACAGAGATTTGTCAACTCTTAAATTAAAATCATTAATTGGAAAAGGTTTTGGGGGTTTTTGGATTTGTGAATAGAATTAAAAAGAAATTTGCAATACAAATGATATAAAAAGCGTTATTAAGGAACTAGTATCAAATTATATTTTTCATGGGATTAATCATAGATAAAGACATTATTAAGTAATTGGTTTTAGAATCCCGATCAACTCAGACATATTCCTATCCTTACAAATTAGATTAATCCCGATTAGTTCAGACAGATTAATCTCTAATTTAACTAAATATCACTACCAACCAGCGTGTATAGGATGCTCAATCAAATTGCATTAAGTAAATAAGGCATCACCAACATTAAATTGTATATAACAATCAGCTTAATTATACACAATTTAAATTATATAATTCCATTACTAATTTAATTCAACAAAGAGCTGCAACTCAATTAAACTAGTAAATGCTACTTGAATCATTAATACAAGATTAATAATTCTAGCCATATAATCACGTTTGTTAACTAGATTGTCAATCCACTTAATTCACATAATTATATTGATTAAAACATAAATTATATAAATACTTAATTAATATATATATAAGTATATTAAATAAATACACAAAAAAAAAAATATATATATATATAAAGGAAGATTGAATTTATATTAACTAAACAAATTAGGCAGTTCAACCGACCATTTAAATAAATTAAACTAAAAGTATAGAAGCTCGGTCTTCCATAAAAAAAAAAGACATAAAGAAATTAAACTAATTAGGTGGCTCGGCCATGCATTTGCGATATTTAAAGTGCATAAAGTAAAAATAATAAAGACTAGACGGGTAAACCGATCATAAGTCCAGTTAAATAAATCCAAATAGAAATTAAGTGTAAAGAAAATTATCTCATAATCCCATTTATTAATAACTTAACACATATCCTTGCTAAGAAAAGGAAATTACTCACAATACATATTTAATAAATATAATATGAAATTTATAAACATTAGAAAGAAAATTTGAACGAAATACTCCACGGAAATATTCAAATTATCCGGACAGAATTTCTTTACTAAATTTTACAAAAAGACTTGAAAAACTATTCTAAAAATTCTAGAAATTATATTAATATGAAGATAATAATAAAATAAAGAAATTACAAAAGAAATGGAGCTCAATTGGTGTCTCAAATGAGAGAAAACGCTAGCATATTTATCGGGAAATTTATAGGGGTAAAATGGTCATTTTGAATTCCGAGTCGGGTTGAATTGTTGACTTTTGACCAGCCGACGATAATGTTCATGACGTAAGCAGTGACGTCATCATTGACGACGGTACTATTCACCGATTTTTTTTTCTTTTTTTGTTCTTCTTTATCTTCATTTGTTCTTCTTTGTATGTCCAAAATGTACTAAAATGCACTGAAAAATATATAAACAAAGAAATAGAAAGGAAATGTGAAATATATCTATTAAATAACACAATTAACCGATTTTAAATAAAATATAGTCATTAAGTATATAAAAATCATTAATTTATGAGTACGTCATAATCGCATTCATTAACTAGATTGTCAATCCATTAATTCACACAATTATATTGGTTAAAAACAGGAATTATATTAATAATCAATAATATATATATATATATATATATCAGTATATTAAATAAATACACAAATATATATATATATATATAAAGAAATATTGGATTTATATTAGCTAAACAAATTAGGCGGTGCAACAACCATTTAAATAATTAAATTAAAAGTATGGAGATTCGGCCTTCCATAAAAAGGAATTAAAGACATAAAATAAATTAAACTAGTTAGGAGGCTCGACCTTCCATAATAAATAAAATGAAAGACATAAAAGTAAATTAAACTAATAGGTGGCTCAGCCATCCATTTGCGATATTTAAAGTGCATTAAAGCGACCATAAGTCCAGTTAAATAATCCAAATAGAAATTAAGTGTAAAGAAAATTATCTCATAATCCCATTTATTAATAACTTAACACATATCCTTGCTAAGAAAAGGAAATTACTCACAATACATATTTAATAAATATAATATGAAATTTATAAACATTAGAAAGAAAATTTGAACGAAATACTCCACGGAAATATTCAAATTATCCGGACAGAATTTCTTACTAATTTTACAAAAAGACTTGAAAAACTATTCTAAAAATTCTAGAAATTATATTAATATGAAGATAATAATAAAATAAAGAAATTACAAAAGAAATGGAGCTCAATTGGTGTCTCAAATGAGAGAAAACGCTAGCATATTTATCGGGAAATTTATAGGGGTTAAAATGGTCATTTTGAATTTCCGAGTCGGGTTGAATTGTTGACTTTTGACCAGCCGACGATAATGTTCATGACGTAAGCAGGTGACGTCATCATTGACGACGGTTACTATTCACCGATTTTTTTTTCTTTTTTTGTTCTTCTTTATCTTCATTTGTTCTTCTTTGTATGTCCAAATGTACTAAAATGCACTGAAAAATATATAAACAAAGAAATAGAAAGGAAATGTGAAATATATCTATTACATAACACAATTAACGATTTTTTTAAATAAAATATAGTCATTAAGTAATATAAAAATCAATTAATTTATGAGTACGTCAATAATCGCATTCATTAACTAGATTGTCAATCCAATTAATTCACACAATTATATTGGTTTAAAACAGGAATTATATTAATACTCAATAATTATATATATATATATATATATCAGTATATTAAATAAATACACAAATATATATATATATATATATAAAGAAATATTGGATTTATATTAGCTAAAAAAACAAATTAGGCGGTGCACAGACCATTCAAAATAAATTAAATTAAAGTATGGAAGATTCGGCCTTCATAAAAAGGGAATTAAAGACATAAAATAAATTAAACTAGTTTAGGAGCTCTACCTTCATAATAAATAAAATTACGACTAAAATTAATAAACTAATTAGGTGGCTCAGGCCATCCATTTGCTTATTTAAGGGCATAAAAAGCACCATAAGTCCCAGTTAATAAATCCAATAGAATTAAGTGAAGGAAATTAGCTCATGATCTCATTTACTATTAACTTAACACATTCCTTGCTAACAAAGGAAATTACTCACAATACTTATTTACTAATATAAGATGAAGAATTTTAATATAATTGAGGATAACACAATTGATAAAATAAAACCAAGAATTGTTCAGAATACCCAATAGAAATAATGATTCATTGAAAAGATTCGGATTTTTAAATAACAAAACAAAAATCTCATAGTCCCAAATAAAGTAAACGTAATACATGTCTTTTCCAATTATAAACGTTTACTCACAATCCATAAAAGAAAACATGATAAAAAGATTAAGGGAAAGAGAGAAACTCATTAGACGGAAATTCAATTTCCCGAGAAGCTCCAACCCCTAATCTTCTACAATGCTCGAGAATAAGATATCTAAGGTGCTTGACACCCCAAAAACTAAGCTAATAAACCCTATAAATAGTTAGAAAGGGTCCTAGGGTTAGTTACATAAGAGTCATAATTCAAAACTACTCAAAAACTTCTCAAAATCTTCAATTCGGAGAGTGGACGAGCGAGACTATCAGAAACATCCAAGTGGACCTGTGAGGCTCCAAAACTATTGAGAATGGATGTGTGGATGAATAGGGACGCGTCCACTTCTTCAAGTGCGCGTCCAATTGGTTTTTGAGGCGCACCCACTCCATTTTGCTTGCAAAACAACTTCTTAAGCCTCCTATCCTCCTCCAATTCCTTATAAACATGTTAAAAAAACCTTCAAAGTACCTGCAAACAAAGATAAAAGTGTTGAAAAACCTAAGAGGGGGGGTGAATTAGGTTTTTATCCGATTTTTCAACCTAATTCAATAAAACACCTCTTTGACAACAAATATCAAACACTTGGTGTGCTAGTTGTGTGAGAAATAATGTGTTCAAGTAAAATGCAGAAATTAGAGCAATGAACACAATGATTTATAGTGGTTCGGTTTATCCAACAAAACCTAATCCACTACCTTGAGTTACCTACTCAAGGATTTATCAAATCCCTTCACTAATCAAATAAATGAGATTACAAAAGAGGCTCACCCAATTCACCTTAGGGTTTTACAAATAACCTCTCAAACCAATCAAGGCTCACTCAACCCTTGAGTTTTACAACACAACCTTGATTTTACAATAATCCCACCACTCTCCTTAGTGAATCCTAACACAACAATTCAATTCAAGGTTCACCCAAAGGTTTTACAAACAAACCTTGAATACAAAACAACCTATACAAGGCTCACCCTAACACTTAGGGTTTTATGCTACTTGCAACCTTGATACAATTACAATCAATAATAATAAGAGAGAGTTTGATAGATATCACCTTAATGTGAAGATATATCAATTTGAATCACAATCACCTCTTTGAGTAATGGCTTGTCAAGATTGCTCAAAATACACCTTTGAATGTAAAAACCCTTCTTTAATGATTTTAACAAGATTGATGTTTTGAAAGGGTTTTGGAATGTTTCTAAGATGTTATAGGATCAAGATATACAATGTTTTTGCTCAAAAAATCTTCTTAGAAAGAATTCCAAAGGTTTTGGTATTTAAAGGTTTGTTTCCAACGGTCAAAAAAGAAGCTGTTGGAAACCCACTCAGGAAGTGCGGTCGACCGCAAATCAGACTTGGTCGTCCGCACCATCATCCTCAAGTTCACTGGACAACCACCGGATGATGATTTTTCATCCTCCGGTCGACCGGACTTCACTTGCGGTCGACCTCACTTCACCTGCGGTCGACCTCATGGTCGTCCACAAGTTGGCAGATGAACAAATTTGACAGCACATGCATCCACAAGATAAACTAACTTATGGACGATACCTGGACCACTTTAGGTCGACTGAAACATGTTCATTTGTGTATCAACAATACTCTAACACACAAATGATGATTTCAATCAACCATATAAGTTATGGTATCAATCCAACAAGAGTTTATGAACCATATAAGTTTTGAAATCAAGATGCATGGTTTTCGAAATACCAAAACATATTTTAACATAAAAAACATTTTGAAATAACGTTTTAAATTCATAGAGCAACCTTTAGAAACCATTACTCAATTAGAGGTAGAACTAGAGATATCAAAATATATAACTCTAAGACTATACCTCTAGTTCCTATCTAATCCAATAAAAGCTAGTCTTCAAATCTTGATAGTCTTGACTTGTATACTTCCTTGAAGACTTGAAATCCTGTTCTTGCATGGATTAAATCATGAATCCAAAAACTCTATCACTTGTACAAATAAGACATTAGTCCTCATCAATGTTTGTCATTAATCAAAATTAAGACATTAAAAGCTTTAGGGCTTTCAATCTCCCCGTTTTTGATGATGACAAATATTGATGCAATGTGATAGGTAAAACAATTAAGTGCAAGGATTCAAAGTAAGAAAGAGTTTATAGAATATGTATCAAACATTGTAAAATGCTCCCCCTTACAATATGCTAGGTATTTGTAAGATATCACTTATAGCATATAACCAATTAGTTTGATGATATTAAGAAATTGAATGAAACAATTTTCGAACAATTATTGGATCTCAAGATGAAAAGATTCATTGTAAGTATATGAGATCACTTCCTAGCTTATATAGGCTTAAAGAAGCCTATTTTTCTACCGACCTCCGTATCCTCCTTCCTTCCAGATTTAAGAGCATATAGATAGACTATAAAAACATTTATAAAGCTCCCCCTATCAATATGCATCAGTTTTGTAAAAAATTTGACAGAGTTTCCTTTGTAACTCTTATAAAATTCAATATCACAATACAAACTCAACAATGCAAAAGAGATGAGATATATCACACAAAATCACATATGAGGCCAACCCGGCCGTTAACAACACAATTCTCATTCTCCTTCAATCTCAATATCTCAAAAACTTAGAAATACATAAATTTTAAACCAAAGATAGCCATACTTAACCTTTTAAAGTTATTTCTTCTTCTTTTTTGATTTTGATGAACGTGATCGTCAAGTGCACTTCAAATACTTCAAGTTCCTCAAAATCTCTCCTTTTGTCATTTCTTCCCTTTTTGTACATATTCTTGATTTTCCTCAAAAATTACTGAGCTTCAAGAATCTTTCTTTTGATGGTTTCTCCTCTTTGCATTAAATTCTCCCCTTTTGTTGTAAGTATTCTTGATCTCCATTTTCCTGCAAAATGTTAGTTTCCAAAAGAATACAACACAAATATAACTCCTAAACATTTGCTATCAACACTTAGTTTTTCTCCCCCTTTGTCATCATTCAAAAAGAATGTGTATGAAGGATTAAAATAAGGTCAAAAGCATATAATAAGATCTCTCAATATACCAAGGAGTCATTATGGGGAAATAATCAAACCAATAAACTACATTACTTAAAAATATACGACAAGAAGAGATCATAATGTAGCAGAAAACATATGAAAATAGTGCATTATAGATATAAAAAGAAAATGAAAGGTATAAAGATGATCCTCAAGTAGCCAAAGCTAGAGTGCGAGGCTTCGGAGCACAGACTTTAAACTGCAAAAATGATTATGTTGAAGAAGTGGTCTCTGGAATGATAATAGCTTCAACTGGTAGATCATCAATAGTAGTCACTACAGTGGTATCCTCTGAAATAATGGTGGAGGATGTATCAGCAGCAATAGATGGCTCAATACTACTTGATGACACAACAATATGAGTAATAGGATTCTTTGTCATATATGTGGTCTTCTCATCAAAATGTGAAGAAATATCTATGTGGACTCCATATAATGCCTCAAGATGAGTAGATATATTGCCAACTTTGTGATGAAGAAACTTTACTCTTGATTTCATGTTGAACAACTTCTTCAAACACATCTTGGATTTTAGTATTAAACTTCTCAAAGATAATATCCATATTGTTTGAGAGATGCTCCAAATTATTCCACAAGACATCTTTTGTATGAGGAATAAAACCTATATTCCTCTTGCATCAAACATTTTCGTTCACTCAGTTTCTTTCTAATAGAAGTATCAAAAGGAGTTTCCTTTTCCTTTTTCCATTGGTGTCTTCCCTTTCCTTATTCTTTCTCTGGTGGAAGTATCAAGTGATTAGCTTCTTCTTGACCAATTCCTTTCTCATGAATGCTCTTTCAAATAATAATGAGTACATTTTCACCCATCAATCTTGCGATTTCGGATATGGCTTGGAGTAAATCTTCTTGAGATATTTTCTTTCTCAACTCCCAATCATCATTGAAACATAAGTCATGCACTATCTTGTATGCAACAAAATCACATTTATGAAGAAATCTCATGTCAACAACCTCAAGTAAAGATATTTCAAAATGTTTGAACACTCTTTAAAGCAACCTTCCATAAAGTAGGCTCTTTGCTATTTTCTTAGCCTTCTTAACAAAGAACGATATCCATAAGATAACCAAGATCTACTCATTTTCCTTTGAACATAATTAGCATAATAAACATGTGCAAATGAGTAATAGATGTCCTATGACCATCTATGAGTACAAATATAATAGTGCACATAAGACAAAGTATATTATATTCAAGACTAAAAACAATAGATTCCCTTTTTGCAAAATTCACAAAGGATTCTTTATTTGTAAAAGCATATTCAAAATCTTGAATGGAGAAAGCATAATAATGGCAAATTTTGGTGAGTAAAAAAAATGTAATCTCATCAATAGGAGCACTCAAAATATCATCCAAGTTATAGTAATTGAAATTTAAAACAATACCATATACTTTAGACACATAATATACAACTTGATATCCTTCAAGAATATTTTTCTCTAGATTAGCATAGCATTGAAGTATATAGTCATAATACATAGGCTCATCATACACAATAATATTATATCATCCTTCCTTAGCAACATACTTCAAGATATTTTCAAAAAGGAAACTTACTAGAATAGATGGTACTTTCAAAAATCACATTTCAAAGCTCGAGATAGTCATAGAATCAAATTTAATACTCCTTACTTGTGAATAAGGTAGTGTTGTTCTTCTTCTTCTTTGGTACCATTTGAGATTTGGTTGAACCACCTTTTGATCCAATATATTTATCCCTTGTTATTTCTTCTTTCGGACGATAGAATCAGTTTCTGCGGTTGACCGAACAATTTGATTGTTGTCTTCCGCAAGTTCTCTGCTTACTTTGCGGTCGACGGCTTGTACCATACGGTCGACCGAAGATTTTCTCGAGGTCTTCCGCAAGTCCACTGGCCATTCTTCGGATGATACTCCCGTAAGATGCGGTCGACCGCACCTTCTTCAGGTATCATTTGAAATATCTTCTAAGCAACTTATAATCAACCAAGAATCTTTGTTTTGATAATTAAATGAGCTATACAATGACAAACTCATTAGCAATTGTATATAAACACTCAATAGCTTTCTAAAAATAGAACCTTTTCTTGGCCAATGGATAAACACATCAATTTTAATAACAAAGATCACTCAAATATAATATCAACAAAAATTTGAACAATTAAAATGTCATGCACTTTATTTTTAAAAAAGTGTAGTGTCTACCATTCCTCTAGTCAATCCTTTTTCAATAAGAAAGATGCTAAGCCTTTCATACTAAGCTCTTGAAGCATGTTTCAAACCATATAAAGCTTTTGAAAGTATGTAAACATGATTTTCAAAAGATTCATGCACAAAATCAGGAGGTTGTTCAACATAAAATACCTATTGGATGTAACAAACTTAGAAAAGCACTTTTAACATCCATTTGAAATAATTTAAAACCTATAAAATATGCAAATGCAAATAACATGTTAATGGACTCTGATCTAGTAATTGGGGCAAAAAAAATCTCATCATAATCAATGCCCTCTTCTTGATTATATCTTTGAGCAACAAGTGTAGCCATATTTCTAGTGATAAAACCATGATCAACAAGTATGTTTCTAAAAATCCATTTTGTACCAATAATGATGTGATTTGAACGTTTAGGTACAAGTTCCCAAACTTTGCTCATTTCAAATTGATTTAGCTCTTCATGGATGATAATGATCCAAAAATCATCACTAAAAGCCTCATCAATGTTTCTAGGTAATATATGAGACAATAATGCAAGATTATCAACAAAATTTACAAAATGTCTTCTCGTTCTTACCCCTTCATTGGGATTACCAATGATTTGATCATTTGGATGATTATGGACGTATTTCCACTCCTTTGGAAGATCATGATTTGTCTCTTCTTCATGTGAGGTTGATTATTTAATGTCAATGATCTCTTCACTTTCATCCTTAGGTATTGAATGATCTTCATTTGATTGAACAATATCTTTGTTCGTTGACTCAATAGATAGCTCTTGAAAATCACCTTCATTCTCATCTCTTGGCAAGTAAATGTTAGACTCATCAAATATAACATGAATAGCTTCATCAATAACCATAGTTCTTTTATTGTAAACACAAAAAGCTTTTCTATTTGAAGAGTAGCCAAGGAACATACCTTCATCGGATTTCTTGTCAAACTTACCAAGATTGTCTTTGACATTTAGAATAAACCATTTACAACCAAACACTTTAAAGTAGGAAATGGAAGGAGTTTTGTCAAATATAAGCTCATAAGGGGTTTTATTAACAAAGGATATAAGAAGCACTCTATTAACAATATAGCGAGAAGTATTCATAAATTCAACCCAAAAATATTTTCGCAAATAATTTTCACATAGTATGGAATATGCCATTTCTTGTAAAGTACGATTTTTCCTTTTATCAACACCATTTTGTTGAGGAACTTTTGCAATTGAAAAATTGTGAGATAAATCATTTTCATCACATAATTTTGTAAAAATACTATTGCAAAACTCTCTACCATTATCACTTCCAATGAAGATAAGTTTGCAACTAATGGTGTTTTGTACTTGTTTAAAGAGCTTGACAAAAGCTTCAAAAACTTCATCTTTACTCAACAAGAATAATATCCAAGTAAATCTATAAAAATCATCAACAGTCACATAGACATATAGTTTGCCACCAATTCTCATGGTTCTCATAGCACCAAATAAATTCATATGTACAAGTTCAAGAGGTTTTGAAGTAGAGACATTTTCTTTGATTTGAAAGAACTCTTGACTTGTTTACATGCATCACAAATATTATCTTTCTAAAAATTAATGTTAGGCAAACCTCTAATATACTAAAGTTTTGAAAAAATATGCAAAGTATATATGCTAACATGTCCTAATTTATAATGCCAAAGATATGCATCATCAACTTTCAAAGAAAGGCATATAACATTTTGTTCAACTAAATCATCAAAATAGATATCATACATATTTTCATTTATTCACACTTGCAGATGATCATTCTTGAGCTTGCGGTCGACCAAAACTTTTCCTTGGATCGTCCGCAACCTTACTGTCCACTTAGTGGATGATCTATTTTTCCATGCGGTCGACCGGAACCTTCTCAAGGGTCGTCCACAAGTTCACCAGAACTACCAGTCTTTACTTAAAGACAAAATCCACTTATATCATGATATTTAGGATAATCAGTGTTTGTGAGAAAAATTTGTAAGAGAATTATATCAAACAATATGACAAGACAACTCAATTATCACAATATGCAATTAACATGTTTCATGAGGAAATAATTTAGCATGAAGAGCATATAACAAATACAAAAACCAATTAGAAAATTAATTAAGTATTTGTATTGAAAACACTTTTCAGCCACATAAAGCATTATGATCTAATTTACATAATTCATAATCAAGAAATTCTTACTAAAGATTCAATCTCAAAAGAATGAATTTCTTCATGACCTTCATGAAGAACATTGTACCTTAGTATATCATATTTGATCATATGGATTGAGCAAATTCTCTTGACATGTTGTATCGCTCCTTTATGATCAACATATCGAGTTACCTACAAAGAAGATGAAACTTTTGGTATCCAAGTGACTTTGGATCCATGAGAATTAGTCGAATTTGTTTTAACAATCCAAATACTTTTTGCACCATTCTCAATTTTCTTCTTGGCATAACATATATTTACCTTATGACCATACTTACCACAATAGGTACAACATATTCTTGATGACATATGAGTATGTGTGTGATGTCTATGATGTACTTTATGATGCACATGTGAGGTATTCTTGTGTGATATATTTTTGTGTGTATGCAAGGCATCATCATGTGTATCAATAAAACCAATACCTCTCTTATCATTAGAGAATCTTTGAGCACCAAGTAATTTATTTAAATTATCTCTACCACATGTGAGTTTATGTAAGCTAACACTTAAATCATCTATTCTCAACTTCATAGCATCATAGTCACTCATCATCTCATTCAATTTCTTGTTTCTAATAACAAGATCATTATTAGCATTTTCAAGAAATTTGACCTTATCACATAGACCAATAATATTTTCATCAAGAGTCACTTTGGAAGAAAGCAGTAAAGCATTTTCATCAAGTAATTTAGCATTTGCCAATAACAAATTCTCAACTTGACATTTCAAGAATTTATTCTTCTTGATGACTTTCTTCATTTCATAATAGAGATTAGCAACAAATTCATCTTGATCAAATATATCACAATTATCATTGCAATCATTTTCACTAATGTGTAAAGTTTGTGAGGTAGAAGTACTTACTTCATCTTCAAGAGCCATAAGACAAATGTTTGCAACCTTGGATTGATCGTTTTCTTCATTTTCACTTTCTTCTTGATTTGATGTGCATGTCAATCCTTCATGTGCAACTTCAAGTAATCTCCACATTTCATATGCGGAACTACAACCACATACTCTATTGTATTCATCTAAATCAAGAGCACAACAAAGAATATTCATAGCAATAAAGTTTGAAGTCATTTTCTTTTTATCCTCTTCATCAAACTCATTAAGAGTTTTCTCAACACTTCTTCCCTTTATAATCTTAGAGGGAACATAAGGACCATTTATAACAATATTCCATAAATCAAAATCAATGGAGGAAATATAAATATGAATTCTATCTTTCCATAAAGTGTAGTTATAGCCATTCAACAAAGGTGGTCTACTAGTAGAGTAACCCTCACTTATGATATTGTTGTCTATATGAGCCATAAGATCTTTACTTCTAGGTGATTAAACCTTAAACAAGAAGACCTGCTCTGATACCAATTGAAAAACCTAAGAGGGGGGGTGAATTAGGTTTTTATCCGATTTTTCAACCTAATTCAATAAAACACCTCTTTGACAACAAATATCAAACACTTGGTGTGCTAGTTGTGTGAGAAATAATGTGTTCAAGTAAAATGCAGAAATTAGAGCAATGAACACAATGATTTATAGTGGTTCGGTTTATCCAACAAAACCTAATCCACTACCTTGAGTTACCTACTCAAGGATTTATCAAATCCCTTCACTAATCAAATAAATGAGATTACAAAAGAGGCTCACCCAATTCACCTTAGGGTTTTACAAATAACCTCTCAAACCAATCAAGGCTCACTCAACCCTTGAGTTTTACAACACAACCTTGATTTTACAATAATCCCACCACTCTCCTTAGTGAATCCTAACACAACAATTCAATTCAAGGTTCACCCAAAGGTTTTACAAACAAACCTTGAATACAAAACAACCTATACAAGGCTCACCCTAACACTTAGGGTTTTATGCTACTTGCAACCTTGATACAATTACAATCAATAATAATAAGAGAGAGTTTGATAGATATCACCTTAATGTGAAGATATATCAATTTGAATCACAATCACCTCTTTGAGTAATGGCTTGTCAAGATTGCTCAAAATACACCTTTGAATGTAAAAACCCTTCTTTAATGATTTTAACAAGATTGATGTTTTGAAAGGGTTTTGGAATGTTTCTAAGATGTTATAGGATCAAGATATACAATGTTTTTGCTCAAAAAATCTTCTTAGAAAGAATTCCAAAGGTTTTGGTATTTAAAGGTTTGTTTCCAACGGTCAAAAAAGAAGCTGTTGGAAACCCACTCAGGAAGTGCGGTCGACCGCAAATCAGACTTGGTCGTCCGCACCATCATCCTCAAGTTCACTGGACAACCACCGGATGATGATTTTTCATCCTCCGGTCGACCGGACTTCACTTGCGGTCGACCTCACTTCACCTGCGGTCGACCTCATGGTCGTCCACAAGTTGGCAGATGAACAAATTTGACAGCACATGCATCCACAAGATAAACTAACTTATGGACGATACCTGGACCACTTTAGGTCGACTGAAACATGTTCATTTGTGTATCAACAATACTCTAACACACAAATGATGATTTCAATCAACCATATAAGTTATGGTATCAATCCAACAAGAGTTTATGAACCATATAAGTTTTGAAATCAAGATGCATGGTTTTCGAAATACCAAAACATATTTTAACATAAAAAACATTTTGAAATAACGTTTTAAATTCATAGAGCAACCTTTAGAAACCATTACTCAATTAGAGGTAGAACTAGAGATATCAAAATATATAACTCTAAGACTATACCTCTAGTTCCTATCTAATCCAATAAAAGCTAGTCTTCAAATCTTGATAGTCTTGACTTGTATACTTCCTTGAAGACTTGAAATCCTGTTCTTGCATGGATTAAATCATGAATCCAAAAACTCTATCACTTGTACAAATAAGACATTAGTCCTCATCAATGTTTGTCATTAATCAAAATTAAGACATTAAAAGCTTTAGGGCTTTCAAGTGTAAAGAACCAATGTAAGCACATAAACACACAATTAGGTAGATTTTATCTCAATAAACAACACATTAAGCTAATAAAAACCAATCTAATTATGGTTCAATCAAACAACCATTTTTATGACCGTTGGTGCATACATATGAATACTCAATTGTTTAAAAAACTCAGTACTACGACTTTTTGAGCAAAACTCTGATTCTTACTATTTATAGAACATCTTGAAATTATTTTGAAACCCTTTCATAACATTTACATTGTGAAAATCATCCAAGAAGGGTCGTTACTAAATCATTGGTGTTATTGAGAAATCTAGAGAAACATATTACTCACGGAGGTGTTTATGCTTCAAATTGATGTGTCTTCAAATAGAAAAGTTTCTCATGTTTATAATAAAAGAACTATGGTTATTGAAAAACCTAAGAGAGGGGTGAATTAGGTTTTTATCCGATTTTTCAACCTAATTAAATAAAACACGTCTTTGACAACAAATACCAAACACTTGGTGTGCTAGTTGTGTGAGAAATAATGTGTTCAAGTAAAATGCAGAAATTAGAGCAATGAACACAATGATTTATAGTGGTTTGGTTTATCCAACAAAACCTAATCCACTACCTTGAGTTATCTACTCAAGGATTTATCAAATCCCTTCACTAATCAAGTAAATGAGATTACAAAAGAGGCTCACCCAATTCACCTTAGGGTTTTACAAATAACCTTTCAATCAATCAAGGCTCACTCAACCCTTGAGTTTTACAACACAACCTTGATTATACAATAATCTCACCACTCTCCTTAGTGAATCCTAACAATACAATTCAATTCAAGGTTCACCCAAAGGTTTTACAAACAAACCTTGAATCCAAAACAACCTAAGCAAGGCTCACCCTAACACTTAGGGTTTTATGCTACTTGCAACCTTGATACAATTACAATCAATAATAAGAGATACAGAGTTTGATAGATATCACTTTAATGTGAAGATATATCAATTTGAATTACAATCACCTCTTTGAGTAATAGCTTGTCAAGATTGCTCAAAATTCACCTTTGAATGTAAACACCCTTCTTGAATGATTTTAACAAGATTGATGTTTAGAAAGGGTTTTGGAATGTTTCTAAGCTGTTATAAGATCAAGATATGCAATGTTTTTGCTCAAAAATGTTCTTAGAAAGAAATCCAAAGGTTTTGGTATTTAAAGGTTTGTTCCCAAAGGTAAAAAATGAAGTTGTTGGAAACCCACTCAGGAGAAGTGCGGTCAACCACATATTAGATTGGTCGTCCGCACCATCATCCGCAAGCTCACTGGACAACCTTCGGATGATGATTTTTCATCTTGCAGTCGACCTCACTTCATCTGCAATCGACCTCACTTCACTGCGGTTGACCTCATGGTCGTCCACAAGTTGACAGATGAACAAATTTGACAACACATGCATCAACAAGATAATCTAACTTGTGGATGATACCTGAACCACTTTAGGTCGACTGAAACATGTTCATTTGTGTATCAACAATACTCTAACACACAAATGATGATTTCAATTAACCATATAAGTTATGCTATCAATCCAACAAGAGTTTATGAACCATTTAAGTTTTGAAATCATGATGCATGGTTTTCGAAATACCAAAACATATTTTAACATATTAAAAACATTTTGAAATAACGTTTTAAGTTCATAGAGCAACCTTTAGAAACCATTACTCAATTTGAGGTCAAACTAGAGATATCAAAATATATAACTCTAAAACTGTACCTCTAGTTCCTATCTAATCCAATAAAAGCTTGTCTTCAAATCTTGATAGTCTTGACTTGTATACTTCTTTGAAGACTTGAAATCTTGTTCTTGCATGGATTAAATCATGAATCCAAAAACTCTATCACTTGTACAAATAAGACATTAGTCCTCATCAATGTTTGTCATTAATCAAAATTAAGACATTAAAAGCTTTAGGGCTTTCCGTTATTGATGAAGCTATTCATGTTGTATTTGATGAGTCTAACATTTACTTGCCAGGAGATGAGAATGTAGGTGATTTTCAAGAGCTACCTATTGAGTCAACGAACAAAAATATTGTTCAATCAACTGAAAATCATTCAATACCTAAGGATGAAAGTGAAGAGGTCCTTGACATTCAATAATCAATCTCACATGAAGAAGAGACAAGTCATGATCTTCCAAAGGAATGGAAATATGTCCATAATCATCCAAATGATCAAATCATTGGTAATCCCAATGAAAGGGTAAGAACAAGAAGACACTTTATAAATTTTGTTGAGGCTAGAAACATTGATGAGGCTCTTAGTGATGATTTTTGAATCATTGTCATGCAAGATGAACTAAATCAATTTGAAAGGAGAAAAGTTTGGAAACTTGTACCTAGACCTTCAAATCACACCATTATTGGTACAAAATGTGTTTTTAGAAACATACTTGATAAACATGGTATTGTTACTAGAAATAAGGGTAGACTTGTTGCTTAAAAATATAATCAAGAAGAGGGCATTGATTATGATGAGACTTTTGCCCCAGTTGCTAGATTAGAGTCCATTAGAATGTTACTTGCATTTGCATCTCTTAAATGTTTTAAATTATTTCAAATAGATGTTAAAAGTGCATTTCTAAATTGTTACATCCAATAGGAAGTTTATGTTGAACAACCTCATGTTTTGTACATGAATCTTTTGAAAATCATGTTTACAAACTTTCAAAAGCTTTATATGGTTTGAAACAAGATCCAAGAGCTTGGTATGAAAGACTTAGCAACTTTCTCATTGAAAAAGGATTTACTAGAGAAATTGTAGACACTACACTGTTTATAAAAAATAAAGTGCATGACATTTTAATTGGTCAGATTTTTGTTGATATTATATTTGAGTGAACTTTGTATTAAAATTGATGTGTTTATCCATTGGGCGAGAAAATGTTCTATTTTAGAATGCTATTGAGTATTTATATACAATTACTAATGAGTTTTTCATTGTATAGCTTTTTTAATGATCAAAACAACGATTCCTGGTTGCTTAGAAGAATTTTCAAATGGCACTTGAAGAAGGTGGGGTCGACCGCATCTTACAAGAGTATCGTCCGAAGAGTGGTCAGTGGACTTGTGGAAGACCTAGAGAAAATCTTCAGTCGACCGCATGATACAAGCCATCGATCGCAAAGTAGGTAGAGAACTTGAGGATGACCACAATCAATTGTTTGGTCGACCACAAAAACTGATTCTATCGTCCGAAAGAAGAAATAACAAGGGATAAGCAAATTGTATCAAAACGTGGTTCAACCAAATCTCAAATAGTACCAAAGAAGAAGAAGAGCAACACTATATCTTTATTTCACAATAAGGAGAATGAAATATGATTCTATTACTATCTCGAGCATTGAAATGTGAATCATGAGAGTACTATCAACTCTAGTAAGTTTCCTTTTGAAAATATCTTGAAGTATTTTGCTAATGAAGGATACTATGATACTATTGTGCATGATGAGACTGTGTACTATGACTATGTGCTTCAATGCTTTGCTAATCTAGAGAAAAATTCTCTTAAAGGATATCAGGTTGTATATTATGTGTCTATAGTATATGGTATTGATTTAAAATTCAATCACTATAACTTGGATGATATTTTGAGTGCTCCTGTTGATAAGATTAAGTTTTTTTTAATATTCACCAAGTTTGCTATTATTATGCATTCTCCATTCAAGATTTTGAAAATGCTTTTACAAATGGAGAGTGTTTTGTGAATCTTGAAAAAAAGGAATCAATTGTTTTTAGTCTTGAAAATAATATACTTTGTCATATGTGCACCCCTATGTTTGTACTCATAGATGGTCATAGGACATCTGCTACTCATTTGCACATGTTTATTATGTTAATGATGGTCAAAGGAAAATAGGTAGATCTTGGTTATCTTATGATAAATCACATGATATATGTCATTGATAAGAAAGCTAAGAAAATAGCAAAGAGTCTACTTTATAGAAGGTTGCTTTAAAGAGTGCTCAAAAAAATTTTAGATATCTTTACTTGAGGTTGTTGATAAGAGATATCTTCATAAACATGATTTTGTTGCATATAAGAGGATGCATGTCTTATGTTTCAATGATGATCGGGAGTTGAGAAAGAAAATATCCCAAGAAGATTTACCCCAAGCCATTACCGAAACTGCAAGATTGATGGGTGAAAATGTACTAATTATTATTTAAAAGGGCATTCATGAGAAAGAAATTGGTCAAGAAGAAGCTGAGGTATAAAGAGAAAAGTTGATCAACTAGAGGAAGAAGAAAATATACCATTTGATACTTCCACTAGAAAAAGAATAAGAAAAGGGAAGACATCAATGGAAGAGCAAAATGAAACTCCTATTGGTACTTCTATTAGAAAGAAATTGAGTGAAGAAAAATGATTGATGCAAGAGGAATATAGGTTTTATTCCTCCTACAAAAGATGCCTTATGGAATTATTTGGAGCATCTCTCAAACAAGGTGGATATTATCCTTGAGAAGTTTGATACTAAAATACAAGATGTGTTTGAAGAAGTTGTTCAACTTAAATCAAGAGTAAAGTTCCTTCATCACAAGGTTGACAATATATCTACTCATCTTGAGGCATTATATGGAGTCCACATAGATAATTCTTCACATTTTGATGAGAAGACCACATATATGACAAAAAATCCTATTACTCCTATTGTTGTGTCATCAAGTAGTATTGAGTTATCTATTGCTGCTGATACATCCTCTACCATCATTTCAGAGGATACCACTGTAGTGACAATTTCTATTGATAATCTACCAGTTGAAGCTATTATCATTCCGGAGACCACTCATTCAACACAATCATTCTTGCAATCTAAAGTCCATACTCCCAAGCCTCGGACTCTAGCTTTGGCTACCTAAGGATCATCTTTATAGCTTTCATTTTCTGTTTATATCTATTATACACCATTTTCATACGTTTTCTGTGGCATTATGAACTCTTCATGTAGTAAACTTTTAAGTAATGTAGTTTATTGGTTTCATTATTCCCACGATGACTCCTTGGTAATTAAGGGATTTTATTATATGCTTTTGACCTTATTTTAATCCTTCATGCACATTCATTTTGAATGATGACAAAAGGGGAGAAAAATGAAGTGTTGATAGTAATGTTTAGGAGTTATATGTGTTGTGTTCTTTTAGAAACTAACTTTTGTAGGAAAATGAAGATCAAGAACACTTACAACAAAAGGGGAGAATTCAATGCAAAGAGGAGAAACCACCTAAAGAAAGATCCTTAAGGTTCAATCATTTTTGAGAAAAATCAAAAACATGTACAAGAAGGAAGAAATGACAAAACAGGAGAATTTGAGGAACTTGAAATATTTGAAGTGAAGATCAACTTCATCAAAATCGATAAGAAGAAGAAATAATTTTAAAAGGTTAAGTATGACTATCCTTGGTTTTTCATTTCAAGTGCATTGAGCTTATTATGATATTGAGATTGAAAGAAAATGAGCAATTTGTGTTGATAGCCAGGTTGGGTGACGAAGCCTGTCATACGACTCTCAAATTTAAACCTAACAATTCTTATGTAGATAGGGAAAGTAGGGATCGAATCCATAAAGATTTGCCAACTCTTAAATTAAAACAATTAATTGGAAAAAGGTTTTGGGAGTTTTAGTGGTTTGAGAACAAGAAAATAACAATAATTAAAATAAATATTTTTGGAGTTTTTGGATTTGTATACATAATTAAAAAGGAATTTGTAATACAAATGATATATGACAAAGCCTGTCGTACGGCTCTCAAATTTAAACCTAACAATTCCTATGTAATAGAAAAAGTAGGGATCGAATCTACAGAAATTTATCAACTCTTAAATTAAAATTATTAATCGGAAAAGGTTTTGGGGGTTTTTGGTTTTTTGAGAACAAGAAAATAACAACAATTAAAATAAATATTTTTGGGGTTTTTGGATTTGTGAATAGAATTAAAAATAAATTTAGAATATAAATGATATAAAAAGGTGTTAGCAAAGAACTAGTATCAAGTTATTTTTTTTCATGGGATTAATCAAAGATAAATACATTATTAAGTAGTTGGTTTTAGAATTCCGATCAGCTCAGACAGATTCCTATCTTTACAAATTAGATTAATCCCGATCAGCTCAAATAGATTAATCTCTAATTTAGTTAAACACCACTGCCAACCAGCGTGTATAGGATGCTCAATCAAATTGCCCTAAACAAATAAGGCATCACCAACATTAAATTGTATATAACAATTTAATTAAGGCATCACCAACATTTGTGATTTTTAAAATGAATAAAGCAAAATAAATAAAGATTAGGCGGGTAAACTGACTATAAGTCCAATTAAATAAATCAAAGTAGAAATTAAGTACAAAGAAAATTATCTCATAATCCCATTTATTAATAACTTAACACATATCATTGCTAACAAAAGGAAATTACTCACAATACATATTTAATAAATATAAGATGAAATATATAAACATTGGAAAAAAAATTTGAAAGATAAACTCCCCGGAAATATTGAAATTATCCGGACATAATTTATTTACTAAACATTACAAAAAGTCTTGAAAATATACTAAGATGAAGACAATAATTAAAGAAAGAAATTGCAAAAGAAATGGAGAAGATTGGAGCTAAATTGGTGTTGAAATCATAAAAATAAGCTTCCTATTTATAGACATAAAAATCAGGGGCAAAATGGTCATTTTGCATCCCAAAGTCTTGAAAATTTAGTTGGTGGCCTAATTTCGCCAAACTTTGCCACGTGTCGTGTCCTCATTGGTCCACATTGCAGCTTCTAGAAGCGTCACTTGTCATCTTCTAATTGCAGCACGTGTCATCTTCTTATTACGCCATGTTATATTTGACCGTTGAAGCACACATATAAATAGAACATTTTGAAATCATTTTGGAACCAAAATATAACATTCACATTGTGAAATTATCAAAATAAGGGTTTATACTAAATCATTGGTGTTCTTGAACAATCTAGAAGAAAGTATTACACAAGGAGGTATTTATGCTTTAAATTGATATATCTTCACACTAAGGTGATATCTATATCAAATTATTCCTTTTTTTATATTGTTTGTTTTAATCAAGGTTGCATTGAGCTTAAAACTCTAAGGGTTGGAGTGAGCCTTCAATCATAGAAAATTTTGATTGTATTAAGTATTTCTATTTCATTAATTGTTGTATTAGAGATAGGTGTGTAATCAAGGTTGTTTTGTAAAACTCAAAGAGTTTGGTGAACCTTGATTGTGTAAGAGGTTTGTGTTGTAAACCCTAAGGGAGTCTCTATTGTAATCTCTTGTACTAATTTAGTGAAATTTTTTGTGAAATCCTTGAGTAGATAGCTCAAGGTAGTGGATTAGTTTTTGTTGGTTAAACCGAACCACTATAAATCGTTGTATTGTTTGTCAATTTCTTGAACACATTATTTCACACACTAGTTGAGCACCAAGAATTTGTTATTTGTTGTCTTAGAAAGTAGTGTCTGAATTTAGTTTGGAAAAATCGGTCGATCTGGTCAAATAAGACTCATATACTCTCCAGAATGATAATAGTGTCAACTGGTAAATCATCAGTAGAAGTAATCACTACAGTGGTATCCTCTGAAATGATGGTAGAGGATGTATCAGCAGCAATAGATGGCTCAATACTACTTGATGACACAACAATAGGAGTAATAGGATTCTTTGTCATATATGTGGTCTTCTCATCAAAATGTGAAGAAATATCTATGTGGACTCCATATAATGCCTCAAGATGAGTAGATATATTGTCAACCTTGTGATGAAGAAACTTTACTCTTGATTTAAGTTGAACAACTTCTTCAAACACATCTTGGATTTTAGTATTAAACTTCTCAAGGATAATATCCATCTTGTTTGAGAGATGCTCCAAATCATTCCACAATGCATCTTTTGTAGGAGGAATAAAACCTATATTCCTCTTGCATCAATTATTTTCCTTCACTCAGTTTCTTTCTAATAGAAGTATCAAAAGGAGTTTCCTTTTCCTTTTTCCATTGATATCTTCCGTTTCCTTATTCTTTCTCTAGTGGAAGTATCAAGTGGTATATTTTCTTCTCCCTCTAGTTGATCAACTTTCCTCTTTATACCTCTTAATGTCTAGTATCAAGTGATTAGCTTCTTCTTGACCAATTCCTTTCTCATGAATGCCCTTTCAAATAATAACGAGTACATTTTCACCCATCAATCTTGCGATTTCATAAATGGCTTGGAGTAAATCTTCTTGAGATATTTTCTTTCTCAACTCCCAATCATTATTGAAACATAGGTCATGCATCCTTTTGTATGCAACAAAATCATGTTTATGAAGATATCTCATGTCAACAACCTCAAGTAAAGATAATTCAAAATGTTTGAACACTCTTTAAAACAACCTTTCATAAAGTAGGTTCTTTCCTATTTTCTTAGCCTTCTTATCAATGAACGATATCCATAAGATAACCAAGATCTACTTGTTTTCCTTTGAACATAATTAGCAGAATAAACATGTACAAATAAGTAATAGATGTCCTATGACCATCTATGAGTACATATATAGTGGTGCACATATGACAAAGTATATTATTTTCAAGACTAAAAACAATAGATTCCCTTTTTTTTTTTTTTTGCAAGATTCACAAAGGACTATTCATTTGTAAAAGCATTTTCCAAATCTTGAATGGAGAATGCATAATAATAGCAAACTTGGTGAGTATATAAAAAAAATGTAATTTCATCAACAGGAGCACTCAAAATATCATCCAAGTTATAGTGATTGAAATTTAACTCAATACCATATACTTTAGACACATAATATACAACCTGAAATCCTTCAATAATATTTTTCTCTAGATTAGCATAGCATTGAAGCATATAGTCATAGTACATAGGCTTATCATGCACAATAATATCATATCATCCTTCATTAGCAAAATACTTCAATATATTTTCAAAAAGGAAACTTACTGGAATAGATGGTACTTTAAATAATCACATTTCAAAGCTCGAGATAGTCATAGAATCAAATTTAATTCTCCTTACTTGTGAATAAAGAAGTAGTGTTGCTCTTCTTCTTCTTTGGTACCATTTGAGATTTGGTTGAACCACTTTTTGATCCAATATGCTTATCCCTTGTTATTTCTTCTTTCGGACAATAGAATCAGTTTGTGCGGTCGATGAGTAGTAATCTATGGTTGATCGGAAATTTGATATTGGTCGTCCGCAAGTCCTCTGTCTACTTTGCGGTCGATGGCTTGTACCATGGGGTTGACCAAAGATTTTCTCGAGGTCTTTTGCAAGTCCACTGGCCATTCTTTGGATGATACTCTCGTAAGATGCGGTCGACCGCACCTTCTTCAGGTGTCATTTGAAATTTCTTCTAAGCAACTTATAATCAACCAAGAATCGTTGTTTTGATAATTAAAAGAGCTATACAATGACAAACTCATTAGCAATTGTATATAAACACTAAATAGCTTTCTAAAAATAGAACCTTTTCTCGGCCAATGGATAAACACATAAATTTTAATAACAAGGTTCACTCAAATATAATATCAACATAAATTTGAACAATTAAAATGTCATGCACTTTATTTTTTAAAAATAGTGTAGTGTCTTGACGAAGCCTGTCGTACGGCTCTCAAATTTAAACCTAACAATTCCTATGTAGATAGGGAAAGTAGGGATCAAATCCACAGAGATTTGTCAACTCTTAAATTCAAATCATTAATCGGAAAAGGTTTGGGGGGGTTTTGGAACTTTGAGAATAACGTAATGACAACAATTAAAATAAATATTTTTGAGGTTTTGGATTTTGTAAACAAAATTAAAACCTAATTTGGAATACAAATGATATAAAAACCATTAGCAAGGAACTAGTATCAAGTTATATTTTTCAGGGGATTAATCATAGATAGATACATTATTAAGTAGTTGGTTTTAGAATCCCGATCAGCTCAGACAGATTCCTATACTTACAAAATAGATTAATCCCGATCAGTTCAGACAAATTAATCTCTAATTTAATTAAACACCGCTACCAACCAGCGTGTATAAATGCTCAATCAAATTGCATTAAACAAATAAGACATCACCAACATTAAATTGTATATAACAATCAGCTTAATTATATACATTTAAATTATATAATTCCGCTACTAATTTAATTCAGCCAAGAGCTGCAACTCAATTAAACTAGTAGATGCTACTTGAATAATTAATACAAGATTAATAATCCTAGCTATATAATCACATTCATTAACTAGATTGTCAATCCAATTAATTCACACAATTATAATGGTTAAAACATGAATTATATAAATACACACATATATATATATAGAAAGAAATATTGGATTTATATTAACTAAAGAAATTAGGCGGTTCAACCGGCCATTTAAATAAATTAAACTAAAAGTATGGAGGCTCGGCCTTCCATAAAAAAAAATTAAATATTTAAAAATATATTAAACTACTTAGGAGGCTCGTCCTTCCATAATACAGAAAATAAAAGATATAAAAGTAAATTAAACTAATAGGTGGCTCGGCCATCCATTTGCAATATTTAAAGTGCATAAAGAAAAATAAATAAAGACTAGGCGGGTAAACAGACCATAAGTCCAGTTAAATAAATCCAAATAGAAATTAAGTACAAAGAAAATTATCTCATAATCCCATTTATTAATAACTTAACACATATCCTTGCTAACAAAAGAAAACTACTCACAATACATATTTAATAAATATAAGATGAAATTTATAAACATTAGAAAGAAAATTTGAAAGATAAACTCCCGGAAATATTGAAATTATCCTGACATAATTTCTTTACTAAATATTACAAAAATCCTTGAAATATTATTCTAAAAAATCTGGAAAATATACTAAGATGAAGACAATAATAAAAGAAATAAATTGCAAAAGAAATAGAGAATATTGGAGCTAAATTGGTGTCTAAATCATAAAAATAAGCTTCCTATTTATAGCCACAAAAATCAGGGGCAAAATGGTCATTTTGCACCCCAAAGTCTTGAAAATTTAGTTTGTGGCCTAATTTCCCCAACTTCGCCACATGTCGCATCCTCATTGGTCCAAATTGCGGCTTCTAGAAACGCCACTTATCACCTTCTGATTGCGCCACTTGTCATATTCTGATTGCGCAACGTGTCATCTTCTCATGGTGCCACGTCATCGGATGACATAGATTTTTTTTTTTTACTTCTCCAACATTTCTTCTTTTTTTTTATCTCCATAATAAACTAAAATACACTGAAAAACTTACAAACAAAGAAATAGAAGGGAAACATGAAATATATCCATTAAATAACATAATTAATCGATTTTCAAACAAAATATAGTCATTAAATAACATAAAAATCAGTTAATTTATGAGTATATCAAATTCCCCCACACTATCCCTTTGCTTGCCCTCAAGCAAAATATAAAGACAAAATATACAAGTATAAATAACTTAAACAAGATTAATAAGGTAACAAAGTGTTATATAAATTTCAATACAACTTTTACAATTAACCCATTTTTATTTTAAAAAAACAATTGTGCTCGTGTGCTTGAATATCATTTACAAGTTGAACATTAACATTCAAAATTAACAAAATGTGACCGTGAAAAACATAAAACTCTTGATAAAATTTTTTTTTATTTTAAACATGCTACCAATATAATGAAAGGATAATAACAAAGTCACTATGTAAATAAAAATACATTCTTAGCTTCTCAACACAACTTATAAACTTGTAAACTCACTGAAAAACCTAAGAGGGGGGATGAATTAGGTTTTTATCCGATTTTTCAACTTAATTCCATAAAACACCTCTTTGACAACAAATATCAAACACTTGGTGTGCTAGTTGTGTGAGAAATAATGTGTTCAAGTAAAATGCAGAAATTAGAGCAATGAACACAATGATTTATAGTGGTTCGGTTTATCCAACAAAACCTAATCCACTACCTTGAGTTACCTACTCAAGGATTTATCAAATCCCTTCACTAATCAAATAAAATGAGATTACAAAAGAGGCTCACCCAATTCACCTTAGGGTTTTACAAATAACCTCTCAAACCAATCAAGGCTCACTCAACCCTTGAGTTTTACAACACAACCTTGATTATACAATAATCCCACCACTCTCCTTAGTGAATCCTAACACAACAATTCAATTCAAAGTTTACCCAAAGGTTTTACAAACAAACCTTGAATACAAAAAAAACAACCTACACAAGGCTCACCCTAACACTTAGGGTTTTATGCTACTTGCAACCTTGATACAATTTCAATCAATAATAAAAGATAGAGAGTTTGATAGATATCACCTTAATGTGAAGATATATCAATTTGAATCACAATCATCTCTTTGAGTAATGGCTTGTTAAGATTGCTCAAAATTCACCTTTGAATGTAAAAACCCTTCTTTAATGATTTTAACAAGATTGATGTTTAGAAAGGGTTTTGGAATGTTTCTAAGATGTTATAGGATCAAGATATACAATGTTTTTGCTCAAAAAATCTTCTTGGAAAGAATTCCAAAGGTTTTGGTATTTAAAGGTTTGTTCCCAACGGTCAAAAATGAAGCTGTTGGAAACCCACTCAGGAAGTGCGGTCGACCGCATATCAGACTTGGTCGTCCGCACCATCATCCTCAAGCTCACTGGACAACCACCAGATGATGATTTTTCATCCTCCGGTCGACCGGACTTCACCTGCGGTCGACCTCACTTCACCTGCGGTCGACCTCATGGTCGTCCACAGGTTGGCAGATGAACAAATTTGACAGCACATGCATCCACAAGATAAACTAACTTATGGACCATACCTGGACCACTTTAGGTCGACCGAAACATGTTCATTTGTGTATCAACAATACTCTAACACACAAATGATGATTTCAATCAACCATATAAGTTATGGTATCAATCCAACAAGAGTTTATGAACCATATAAGTTTTGAAATTACGATGCATGGTTTTCGAAATACCAAAACATATTTTAACATATTAAGTGTAAAGAAAATTTTGGCGCCGTTGCCGGGGAACTTGTTTAAAATTTTGAGATTAAGTTTTCTAATCTTTTTCTTTGTTTTTGATTTTCAGGTTTCTCTCTCTAGTGACAAATTTAGAAGCTTGAATCTTCGATATTCCTCTTTCTACGTTGTTAATTTCTTTCTTTATTTGGTTTTGATTTTTGTATGTATTCCTCTTATTCTCAATATGATGACTCTAGGATGGATGTTGTAGATTATCAATCTTTGCAGAACAAAATAGATAACCTTACTTCTTTGGTAAGGGGCTATATTATTGGAAGAGAGAATGCTAGACCCTTTGAGTGTTCTAATGGATTTAGTGGTTATTCATATCCACCTTCTCATAGGTCTAACCCACATTATTCTATACCTTATCATATAGGGATGTGTTGTTCTCAATCTAGGTGGGATGAATTTGGTAATAACTATCCTAATTATATCAATGAGCCTAGTTATGACTATATGCTTAATTATGATAACTTTCCTAGGAATGACTATACTCCTAATTATTATCTTCCAGATTCCCTTCCTATCTCTCAAGATCAATCTCGCAGCATGTCTCTTGAAGAAGTTATCAAGTCCATAGCCTCTAATACTCTTAATTTTCAACATGAGACCAAATTAAGAATCCAAAATCTCGAGAGTCAATTAGGTCAACTGGCTTCCGAGTTTAGTGAAATTAAGGACCAACTTACTCATGATGCTTCATTCCATTTGTTGAGTCCTAGTGAGGATGAGTTTAATGTTGATCTTAGTAAAGCTGAAGAATTAGAGAATGGGCATATTTTTTGTAATAAGGTAGTTCCTAGCATTCCTGAGTTTGAAGAATCTCCTATTTTCATTGATAACCCACAATCTCCTTCTTTTGTCATCCAATGTGAGTTTGAGGAATCAAATATTCAAACCATAGAAAATCCTAACAATCTAGAAGTTGAAACCAATCCTAGTGTCTTACATTCTTCTTTGTGTCATGATGTGTGTAATATTGAACATATTGATTTTGTCATGCCACATAATTTTGATGGGTTGAGTTGTACTAACTTGCTAATTTTTTTTTTGACTTCTAATAATTGTTTGCTTGAGGATTTTATGGTAGGTACTCTATATGAAATAAATAAATTTTGGAAGCATGGAGTCATAAAGCTTAAAGAATGCTCCTCTATTCCATGAGAGGGAAGGCATTGGATAATTTGGCTCCGGAGGTCGAGCCAAAGACCTTAAACAAAGGTGCTTTTTGGGAGGCAACCCAAATGAATATCCTTTTATTTTCTTCTCTATTTTATTTTTATCATTTAGGTGTTTTCTATTATTTTGTTTACAGGTATAGGAAAGGTCTAACATTAATCAAGAGCCCAACCAATGTGGAAATAACAGATTACAGGAACTACTGAGAGTGGATGTGCCATTCCCCTCTCACGCATCCAAGTGGACGCGTCAAGCTACTTGACGCGGCCACCTCTGGGAAGAACTACGGAGAGTGGACGCGTCCCTGTCTTCTCACACGTCCCTGACTTGAAGAACAAGTCTCTGCACTTCGAGCTTCCCTTCCTAGATTTTCCCTCGGGTGACATCCTTCTTTTTCTTTACTTGTTCTTGGATTTGTTTGTTTTTTTTTCTTGTCTTGATTATGTTATGACATTGAGGACAATGTCTCGTTCCAGTGTGGGGGCGTCTTGTTTTTAATGTTTGTGTTTTTCTGTTTTCGTTTATTGTTATTTTTGTTTATTGACTGTTATGTTAAAAAAAAAAGTGTTGTTTTTATGCATGTTTGTGTGTTTGTTATGCCTATGATGAAACTTATACAAGTCTATTTTAATTTTAAAAAAAATAACAAAAGGAAATTACTCACAATCCATATTTAATAAATATAAGATGAAATTTATAAACATTAGAACGAAAATTTGAAAGAAATACTCCCCGAAAATATTGAAATTATCCGGACATAATTTCTTTACTAAATTTTACAAAAAGACTTGAAAAACTATTCTAAAAATTCTAGAAATTATATTAATATGAAGATAATAATAAAAGAAATAAATTACAAAATAAATGGAGAAGATTGGAGCTAAATTGGTGTCTCAAATGAGAAATGAAGCTAGCATATTATAGGGAAATTTCTAGGGGTAAAATGGTCATTTTGACTTCCGAGTACTGTAGCAGGTTGACTTGTTGACTTTGACAAACCGACGGACACTGTTCATGACGTAAGTAGTGACGTCATCATCGACGGTGGTACTGTTCACCGATTTTTTTTTCCTTCAAATTCACTTCTTTTTCTTCTTTTTATCTCCAAAATGTATTAAAATACAATGAAAAACTTATAAACAAAAAAATAGAAAGGAAATGTGAAATATATCCATTAAATGACACAATTAACCGATTTTTAAACAAAATATAGTCATTAAATAGTATAAAAATCAGTTAATTTATGAGTACATCAAGTAATATGTTTCTCTAAATTGCTCAAGAACACCAATGATTTTGTAAAGACCCTTCTTGGATGATTTTCACAATGTAAATGTTATGAAAATGTTTCAAAATGATTTCAAAATGTTCTATGAAGAGTAGGAATCAGATTTTTGCTCAAAAAGTCGTGGTAGTGAGTTTTTTAAACAATTAGGTATTTATATGTATGCACCAACGGTCATAAAAATGACGGTTCGAATCCCACTCAGGAGAAGTGCGGTCAATCGCATATCAAACTGGTCGTCCACACCATCATTCGCAAGTGTTCCAGAGAGCTCTGGGCATTCTGCGGACGATGAGCTGAGAGGTCTTGTCGACCGGATGATCTATAGTTGACCACATTGCAGTTTGGTCGACAACACATTCATTCAAACTATGCAAAACAAGATTCAAATAAACTCCAAGAGTTTGTGGAATACATTTCATAGAAATTAAAGTATGTGCATGTATTTTGAAAATCATTACAAATACCCAATTCATGTTTTATCTATATGAAGTGTATTTTAAAAAACATTTCACTTCTATTGAGCAACCTATAGAAATTATTACTCAATTAGAGGTAAGACTAGATATATCAAAATATATTAAACTCAAACTATACCTCTAGTTCCTATCTAATCCAATAAAAGCTTGTCTTCAAAACTTGATAGTCTTGACTTGTATACTTCCTTGAAGACTTGAAATCTTGTCCTTGCATGGATTAAATCATGAATCCAAAAACTCTATCACTTGTACAAACAAGACATTAGTCCTCATCAATGTTTGTCATTAATCAAAATTAAGACATTAAAAGCTTTAGGGCTTTCACCTATAAATACCAAAACCTTTCTAAGAACAATTTTTGAGCAAAAACATTGTATATTTTCATCCTATAGCATCTTAGAAACATTCCAAAACCCTTCTAAACATCGATATTGTAAAAATCATTCAAGAAGGGTTTTTACATTCAAAGGTGAATTTTGAGCAATCTTGGCAAGCCATTACTAAAAGAGGTGATTGTGTTTCAAATTGATATATCTTCACATTAAGGTGATATCTATCAAACTCTCTATCTCTTATCATTGATTGTAATTGTATCAAGGTTGCATGTACCATAAAACCCTTAGTATTAGGATGAGCCTTGTGTAGGTTGTTTTGTATTCAAGGTTTGTTTGTAAAACCTTTGGGTGAACCTTGAATTGAATTGTATTGTGAAGATTCACTAAGAAGAGTGGTGAGATTGTTGTATAATCAAGATTGTGCTGTAAAGCTCAAGGGTTGAGTGAGTCTTCATTGGTTGAGAGGTTATTTGTAAAACCCTAAAGTAAATTGGGTGAGCCTCTTTTGTAATCTAATTTATTTGATTAGTGAAAGGATTTGGTAAAATCCTTGAGTAGGTGACGAAGCCTGTCGTACGGCTCTCAAATTTAAACCTAACAATTTCTATGTAGATAGGGAAAGTAGGGATCGAATCCACAGAGATTTGTCAACTCTTAAATTAAAATCATTAATCAGAAAGGGTTTGGGGGATTTTTGGTATTTTGAGAATAGAATTAAAAAGGAATTTGGAATAGAAATGATATAAAAAAAAAGCATTAGCAAGGAATTAGTATCAAGTTATATTTTCATGGGATTAATCATAGATCAAGACATTATTAAGTAATTGGTTTTAGAATCCCGATCAGCTCAGACAGATTCCTATCCTTACAAATTAGATTAATCCCGATCAGCTCAAACAGATTAATCTCTAATTAAATTAAACACCACTACCAACCAGTGTATATAGGATGCTCAATCAAATTGCATTAAGTAAATAAGGCATCACCAACATTAAATTGTATATAACAATCAGCTTAATTATATACAATTTAAATTATATAATTCAACTACTAATTTAATTAAGCCAGAAGCTGCAACTCAATTAAATTAGTAGATGCCACTTGAATCATTAATACAAGATTAATAATCCTAGCTATATAATCACGTTTATTAACTAGATTGTCAATCCAATTAATTCACATAATTATATTAATTAAAACAGGAATTACATAAATATTTAATTAATATATAGATATAAGTATATTAAATAAATATACAAATATATATATATATATATATATATATATATAAAGAAAGATTGGATTTATATTAACTAAACAAATTAGGCGGTTCAACCGGCCATTTAAATAAATAAAACTAAAAGTATAGAGGCTCGGCCTTCCATAAAAAAGAAAATAAAAGACATAAAAGTAAATTAAACTAAGAGGTGGCTCGGCCATCCATTTGCGATATTTAAAGTGCATAAAACAAAATAAATAAAGACTAGGCGGGTAAACCGACCATAAGTCCAGTTAAATAAATCCAAATAGAAAGTAAGTACAAAGAAAATTATCTCATAATCCCATTTATTAATAACTTAACACATATCCTTGCTAACAAAAGGAAATTACTCACAATCCATATTTAATAAATATAAGATGAAATTTATAAACATTAGAATGAAAATTTGAAAGAAATACTCCCCGAAAATATTGAAATTATCCGGACAGAATTTCTTTACTAAATTTTACAAAAAGACTTGAAAAACTATTCTAAAAATTCTAGAAATTATATTAATATGAAGATAATAATAAAAGAAAGAAATTACAAAAGAAATGAAGAAGATTGGAGCTAAATTGGTGTCTCCAATGAGAAATGAAGCTAGCATATTTATAGAGAAATTTCTAGGGGTAAAATGAGCTAGTGCTGTAGCAGGTTGACTTGTTGACTTTGACCAGCCGACGGATACTGTTCATGACGTAAGCAGTGATGCCATCATCGACGGTGGTACTGTTCACCGGAGTTACTGTTCATCGAATTTTTTTTTTTTTTTTCATCTTCACTTCTCCTTCTTCTTCTTTTTATCTCCAAAATGTACTAAAATACACTGAAAAACTTATAAACAAAGAAATAGAAAGGAAATGTGAAATATATCAATTAAATGACACAATTAACCGATTTTTAAACAAAATATGGTCATTAAATAGTATAAAAATCAGTTAATTTATGAGTACATCAAATTCCCCCACACTATCTCTTTGCTTGTCCTCAAGCAAAATATAAACACACAATATACAAATATAAATAACTTAAACAAGATTAATAAGGTAACAAAGTGTTATATTAATTTCAATACAACTTTCACAATTAACCCCTTTTTATTTGAAAAGCAATTGTGCTCGTGTGCTTGAATATCATTTATAAGTTTAACATTAATATTCAAAGTTAACAAAATGTGACTGTGAAAAAACATAAAATCCTTATTAAATTTCTTTTGAAAACATGATATCAGTATAATGAAAAGATAACAACAAAGTCTCTATGTAAATAAAAATACATTTTTAGTTTCTCAACACAACTTATAAACTTGTAAAGTCACATGCTCTCCACTAATGATGAAAATTTTGGTCGATTTGGGTCAAATAGGACTTTAAAGCTTGTAATGTTAAGCTCGGGATTTGGCTACAAACGAAGGATAGGAATATACAAAATATTTCAAGAGTTTAAATTGAGAATGAATTACACTTCTTTGAAGAAAACATTTTCAATAATATCTCTTCATTTCTTTCTTTCTTTCTTTTTTTTTCTTTTCTTTTTTTACACTTTTTTTTTAAGAGATCACATTTATGAGCTTTTTACCTTTCGATTCTTTTTTACAATAGGATCGAGGGATATATATAAGTATGGTTCGTTCAGAAAGGCTCAAACTATCAAAGAAGGCCTTATGTCATCCCCAAATCAACCAAGATCTTAATTAAATTTCGTCTCAAGCATGTGAAAGAACAAGTTCTAGCGTGTACAAAATAACCTTAAATGTACTAAAACACACAGTAAACTTACATTATCATCAAATCACAATACTAATGCTTTTAACTTTGGATTTCATAACAAAAGGGATTTAGCCACATTAGTTAAATAAGAATATTTTTGACAAATTACACAGATATTCAATTGATTTATTCGAAAATTTTTTACAGAAAGGGGTACAATTATAAAAGGATTGAAAAATTTAACACAAAATTACCTAACATCTTAAAAAGTTATAATACATGCATGATTTATTCAACAAAATAACAAGTTATTAAAAACAATTTTTTTAAAGGTGTGGATCAAGAATCAAATGAGATTAATCACTTGACTCTTTACTCAAACCAACCCCCCACACTTGGGAATTACATTGTCCTCAATGTAAAAACACACAAAGTTTGAAATACAAAAAATAAAATAACATTATTCCACAGCTTTTAATAAAAAGAAAATAACACACATTTATTTAAAAAGAAAAACTTACAACTTTAACTCTAAATCCACTGAATCTCTTTTTCGCTTGTTACCAGAAATTGACCAATTAATTGGAGGTACTTCTGGATCTGTCTCTGGTACAAAAGCTACTAATTCATCCAATAGCTCCTTACTTGTGGGTGCAGATACAATTATTCTTCATGCTACTAGAGATAGAAGCTTATGTGTAACAGCTATGTCAAGAAATGCAAATAAACCATCAAAGTAGTGATCAACATTTAAAAGACCAATTGGTTTAGTGTGCAGTTTCATGTTAAACCAGAATGTTAAATTGAACAAGCATTCTAAAACCTCATATCCTCCTGGTATGACTATGAAAGCATCACAGTTATGCAACATGAGTGTCATACGTTCATAAAATGATTTTGTTTGTACCTCATGTCCAATTGTTTTGCCATATATTTGTTTCAGAGGAGTGGGAATTACACCTACCGCGAGAACTTTGTTCGGTTGATTTGTTTCAATTTGAACAAGTGTTTGGTATGACTGGTGTGCTTGAGCAACCTCTCCAATTAATCCAGTATTTCCTCATCCGTATACTAGACCGATCTTTCGATGAACTAGTACTCTTCCCAATTGGATAGCAGCAGTTAGATGCGAAACAGTAGTACCCACGGTCGTTCCTCCAAACACTGCGATGTTTGTTAGACTTCTGATTGGTGAACCTTTCATAGTAACGACTTCAAAAGTGATTCTTTTACACACTCAAAAGAAAACAAACAAATAAAACAAATCAAGGAAGAAACAAATAAAAACAAGTAGTTGTGATTGTGGCTCACATCTTCCTCTGGTTTTACGTCCAGTAACGGTTTCAAACACCTTCTATGTGTCGGGGGTATGCTGCTCATCCAGCTTTCTTAAAAAACTGGCAAACGGGATCGTTTAAATTCAGATACCGAAGAGTGTACCGGAGTTGTTCAATTTTGAATTGTTTCCATAACCCGAGAATTTCCATTTGAACGTATCCACTAGAATGCGTATCAAGAGTCAGTTTGATATCATCTAATGACTCTTTACTCAGTCCATTCTTAATGAAAGCAATTTTGTCTTCCCTATTATCGGATAAATACCCAAGTGAACGACAACTGGTATCACAGTTCCATCTAGCACATTTATAACAGACTCTCATTCTTTTACCTCTCCGTTTCTTTGCATAACTACTCTTCCCCAACCCAGGTGGACGTTTGGGAAAAGCTGGATGTTCACCACTAATTCGGACCTTAGCTTCAATTATCCACCTAATATCCTCAGGCATTCCAATGGATACTAGTAATTTGATACGCTCCAATCTCATCAGATAGATTTTTCTCAAATAATTAATAGGGAGCAATGGATAGTATCTTCTCATTTTCATTAAAGAATCATCCATTATGTAACAAATAGATAGAAAGAAAAAAGGGATGGAAAGACTAACTAAAATGTAAAAAGGAAAGAAATACCTTGCACATGGAATTTACTCTTGAAAGAAAATAACAGAAATCGTTTGGTGATTCTTTTAACAATTAAGCAGGCTATTTAAAGCCGTGTTTAATCACTGTTGGACATTTAATTAAATTGAATACGCCATCTTTGAGTATCCGAGAAGACGCGTATTCAACCATTTCTGCTAGGCCTGCAAGCTAAAAAGTGAAAAAGGAAAATCAAACAATTCAAAAGTATTTAAGAAAGCGATGGGTTGCCTCCCATATAGCGCCCTTGTTTAACGTCTTAGACTCGACAAGCACAAATTTCAAATCCTTTCTGGTGGTGGGTCTTCAAAAGCAACGGAATCGATAATTTGTCCGTCAAATCCTTCATGAAAATGTTTGAGGAGGTGACAGTTCACTTTGAAAATTTTGCTCGTTTGAAGACTTTTTACCTCCACTGACCCGTGATTAAAGATATTAGTGATAACAAATGGGCCAATCCACCTTGACTTTAGCTTTCCTGGAAATAGTCTCAGACGAGAATTATAGAGTAGAAGCTTATCACCAATATTGAAATTTTTCCTTGAAAGATTTTTGTCATGGTAATATTTCATCTTTTCTTTTGCAATCCAGGAATTAACATAGGCATCATTTCTAATCTCCTCTAAATCTTGAATTTGCAGTTTTCGATAAAATTGTGCATCATCAAGATTAAGATGACATTGTTTTATGGCCCAAAATGCCTTATGTTCTAATTCCACAGGTAGATGACAGGCTTTACCATAAACCAACCTAAATGGTGACATACCAATAGGGGTTTTGAATGTTGTTCTGTATGCCCAAAGAGCATCTCCCAATCTAAGGCTCCAGTCTTTCCTATTAGGATTGACTACTTTAGCTAGAATAGACTTAATTTCCCTATTAGAGATTTCAGCAAGTCCATTTGTTTGAGGATGATAGGCAGTAGAAACTTTATGAGAAACATGATATTTTTTGAACAGAGTTTCTACTACCTTGTAGCAAAAATGCGTACCTCTGTCACTGATGATGGCCTTTGGTATTCCAAATCTATGGAATATATGGTCCTTGATAAATGTCACAACTGCTTTAGAATCATTCGTTCGAGTAGCCTTAGCTTCAATCCATTTGGATACATAATCCACTGCAAGTAAGATGTAAGTATTTCCAAAAGACGAAGGAAAAGGTCCCATGAAATCAATGCCCCATACATAAAAAAGTTCACAAACTAATACACTCTTCAAAGGCATTTCATCTTTCTTGGATATATTACCAACTCTTTGACATTCATTGCAAGATTTAACAAAGTAATATGCATCTTTGTTAAGAGTAGGCCAATAAAATCCACTTTCCAGAATTTTTCTAGCAGTTCGTTTTGGTCCAAAATGACCTCCACATTCAAAAGTATGACAAAAATTCAATATGGATTGAATTTCATTATTTGGAACACATCTACGTATGACATTGTCTGCACAGCTTTTGAATAGGTAGGGATCATCCCAAAGGTAATGCTTTGAGTCATTTCTAATTTTATCCTTTTGAGGCTTAGATAAATGATTTGGAAATACTTTGGTAACAATATAATTAACCATATCAGCATACCAAAGTATAATTCCATGCAATGCATAAAGATGCTCATCAGGAAATAAATCAGAGATAGGAGATGCTTCCCCTTCATATGTGAGTCGACTCAAATGATCAGCAACAAGATTCTCTGCTCCTTTCTTATCTCGGATTTCAAGGTCAAATTCCTGGAGTAAGAGAATCCATCTCAGTAGTCTTGGTTTAGACTCTTTCTTCTTTAACAGGTATTTTAGAGCTGCATGATCTGAATAAACAATTACTTTTGTTCCCAACAGATAAGATCTAAATTTTTCTAGAGAAAAAATAACAGAGTAGAGTTCCTTCTCAGTTGTGGTATAATTGAATTGGGCATCATCAAGTTATTTAGATGCATAATATATCACATGAGGAACTTTATCTATTTTCTGACCTAGAACAGCTCCAACTGCTTTGTCACTAGCATCACACATTATCTCAAAAGGAAAATTCCAATTAGGGGGTTGAATGATAGGTGATGAAATCAATTTCTCTTTTAACAGTTTAAATGCATGTTTACAACCTTCATCAAAATTGAATTTATGTTCTTTTTGTAATAGCTTGCATAAAGGTTAAACAGTTTTAGAGAAATCCTTAATAAACCCTCTATAGAATCTAGCATGGCCTAAGAAAGATCTTACCTCTCTTACCGTAGAAGGATAAGGAATAGACTTAATCACATCAATCTTGGCTTTGTCAACAACCAGTCCTTTTGGTGAAACTACGTGCCCTAAAACAATTCCTTGTTCTACCATAAAATGACACTTTTCATAATTGAGAACAAGGTTAGTTTCAACACAACATTTAAGCACAAGTTCCAGATTTTCTAAACATGAATCAAATGAATTTCCATGGACAGTGAAATCATCCATGAAAATTTCAATGATATTCGTGACAAAATCAGAAAATAAGGACATCATGCATCTTTGAAAAGTAGCAGGTGCATTGCATAGACCAAAAGGCATTCTTCTATAAGTATATGTACCAAATGGGCATGTAAAAGTAGTCTTACCTTGGTCTTTTAGGGCAATAGCAATCTGAAAATAACCAGAATAACCATCAAGGAAACAGTAATGAGAACGACCAGATAGACGTTCTAACATTTGATCCATGAAAGGAAGGGGGAAAATGGTCTTTCCTAGTCGATGCATTAAGTTTTCTGTAGTCTATGCAAACTCTCCAACTATTTTTCACTCTAGTAGGAACTTTCTCACCTTTAGAGTTATCCACAATAGTTATTCCACTTTTCTTTGGAACAACATGTGCAGGACTTACCCAATGTGAATCTGTGATTGGGTAGATGATACCAGCATCAAGAAGTTTTAGAATTTCAGCTTTTACTACTTCCATCATAGGAGGGTTTAGTCTCCTTTGTGACTCTCTGGTTGGCTTAGCTCCATTTTCTAACAATATACGATGCATGCATGTTGATGGGCTAATACCTTTAATGTCGGCTAAAGTCCAGCCGATGGAAGTCTTGTTGTCCTTAAGCACAGAAACTAACCTCTCTTCTTGGGAAGATGAGAGATTGTTAGCAATAATAACAGGTAAAGCATTACCTTCACTCAAATATGCATATTTCAAATGAGAAGGTAAAGCTTTAAGCTCAAGTGACGGTGGAGAAACAACATATGGTAAAATTTTATCATGTGAGCTAGGTAATGCAATTTTAGAATTAGTAACAGGACAAGCAGATAAATCATTGACAGCTTGTTTGAGTTCATTGTCACATTCTACAAATAAAGTGTCAAGAACATTTTCATCTATGCTCAAGTTCATAATGGATTGCATCATTTCAGTATAGCTCAAATCAAAAATATCTTCAATAAGTGGATCTATAATATCCACAACAGAAACTGTAGAACATTCATCAGAAGGGTACTTCATGGCATCAAATATGTTAAAAGAAATTTTATCACCATCAAATTCCATTGATAAAGTACCTTCATTAACATCAATCTTAGTTCTAGCAGTTTTCAGAAATGGTCTACCTAACAGAATAGGTGACTGTGATGAACAAGTATTTTGGCTATCCTTAGTTTTCAAAATGTAGAAATCTGCAGGGAATACTAAGTCATTTACTTTAACCAGTACATCTTCTATTACTCCTTCTGGATAAGCCACAGACCTATCAGCTAACTGAATAACAATTCTAGTAGGCTTCATTGTTCCAAATTTAAAGAGTTATAGATTGTATAAGGCATGACATTAATAGATGCTCCTAAATCTAGCATACAACTTGAGACTACCTTATCACCAATTGTACAAGGGATAGCGAACATACCTGGATCTTTCTGCTTTGTAGGAAGTTTTTGTTGGAGAACAGCAGACACACATTCCCGCACACTGATTCTCTCGTTACCTTTAAGCTTCTTCTTATTTGTACAAAGTTCTTTTAGGAACTTAGCATAACTAGGAATCTGTCTTATTGCATCCAAAAGAGGAATGTTGACTTCAACTTTCTTGAAGATCTCCAGAACATCTTTGTCTTCCTCATCTTTCTTGTTCTTAGTTAACCTATTAGGGAAAGGAGGACTTGCCTTGGGAATAGAAGAAGAAGATTCTCCTATTTGAGGAACTTTGTCGGAAGATGCTGGGCTTGAAATAGGTGCTTTCTCTGTGCCTTTATTTTCCTCTGGTCTCTTGGATTCTTCCAACACTTTACCACTTCTTAGTGTTACGGCACTAGCATTCTCTCTGGGATTGAGTGGTTGTGATAGAAGTTTATTGAAAAGCTGTGTTTTCAATTGACCTAACTCAGAAGCCATTTGTCCTACCTGATTCTCCAAGTTGTGAATGCTGGACTTTGTATCCTTTTGGAAGGACATGGTATCTCTTTGAAAAGATATAGAACTTGAGGCTAGAGATTTTACCATATCTTCTAAAGACATACTCTGTTGTTGGTTCTGAGGAGGCTGAGGAGGATTTTGGTGTTGATTAGGAACAAAACCTGGTGGGTTCATTGGTGGCCTAACCCCTTGGTTACTCCATCTAAAGTTAGGATGGTCTCTCCACCCTTCATTGTATGTGTTGGAGAATGGATTGTGTCTTCTCTGAGGTTGGTTCTGAAAATTACCCATGGCGTTGGCTTGTTCCTCTTGAAATAGTGTAGGACAAGAATCTGTAGGATGGTCATTGCCTAAACAAATTCCACATGCTTTTATCGGTGCATTCATTCTTTTCCCAACTAATTGACCAACTAAATTGGTAAGATGATCTAGTCTTTGCTCAATTTGTGTAGATGATAATGATGATGATGCATGTACTTCATTTACCTTTCTTACGGTATCATTCCTGGTGTTAAAAGATTGTGAATTAGCAGCCATGTTAGCTATTAATTCACGTGCAGCTTGTGGGGTTTTATCTGAAAGAGCACCACCACTAGCAGCATCAATTGTCATCATGTCATAAGAAATCAAACCCTCATAAAAATATTGAATTAATAGTTGTTCAGGTATTTGATGATAAGGACAACTAGCACATAATCTTTTAAATCTTTTCCAATATTCATACAATGTTTCACCAGTTTGTTGTCTTATGCCACTTATATCCTTTCGGACTGTTGCAGTTCTAGATGCAGGATAATATTTAGCTAGAAAAGCTCTTTGCATACCAATCCAATCTTGAATAGATCCCGAAGGCAAATCATATAACCAATCTTTTGCACTATTTTGTAAGCTAAAAGGAAAAGAACGCAGTTTAATAACTTCATCTCTTGTACCTTCTTGTTTCAAATTAGTGCAAATAACATGAAATTCCTTAATGTGCCTAAGTGGATCTTCTCCAGGTAATCCATTAAATGTTAGCAAACATTGTATAAAACCAGTATGCATTTTAAAATTAGCATCAACTTGTGGAAAAATAATGCATAAAGGTTGTTCATCAAAAGGGTTTTTGAAGTTTTGGATTTGTGAATAGAATTAAAAAGGAATTTAGAATATAAATGATATAAAAAGGCATTAGCAAGAAACTAGTATCAAGTTATTTTTTTCATTGGATTAATCATAGATAAATACATTATTAAGTAGTTGGTTTTAGAATCCCGATCAGCTCATACAGATTCCTATCCTTACCAAATAAATTAATCCCGATCAGCTCAGACAAATTAATCTCTAATTTAATTAAACACCACTACCAACCAGCGCGTATAGGATGTTCAATCAAATTGCATTAAACAAATAAGGTATCACCAACATTAAATTGAATATAACAATCAGCTTAATTATATACAATTTAAATTATATAATTTCGCTACTAATTTAATTAAGCCAATAGCTGCAACTCAATTAAATTAGTAGATGCTACTTGAATCATTACTACCAGATTAATAATCCTAGCTATATAATCACATTGATTAACTAGATTGTCAATCCAATTAATTCACACAATTATATTGGTTAAAATAGGAATTATATAAATACTCAATTAATATATATAAGCATATTAAATAAATACACAAACATATATATATATATATATATAGAAAGAAAGATTGGATTTATATTAACTAAAGAAATTAGGCGGTTCAATCGGCCATTTAAATAAATTAAACTAAAAGTATGGAGGCTCAGCCTTCCATAAAAAGGAATTAAAGACATAAAAATATATTAAACTACTTAGGAGGCTCGACCTTCCATAATAAAGAAAATAAAAGACATAAAAGTAAATTAAACTAATTAGGTGGCTTGCAAATCCATTTGCGATATTTAAAGTGCATAAAGCAAAATAAATAAAGACTAGATGGGTAAACCGACCATAAGTCCTATTACATAAATCCAAATAGAAATTAAGTACAAAGAAAATTATCTCATAATACCATTTATTAATAACTTAACACATATCTTTGCTAACAAAAGAAAATTACTCACAATACATATTTAATAAATATAAGATGGAACTGATAAACATTAGAAACAAAATTTGAAAGATAAACTTTCCGGAAATTTTGAAATTATCCGGACATAATTTCTTTATTAAATATTACAAAAAGCCTTGAAATATTATTCTAAAAAATCGGGAAAATATACTAAGATGAAGGCAATAATAAACGAAAGAAATTGCAAAAGAAATGGAGAAGATTGGAGCTAAATTGGTGTCCTATTTATAGCCACAAAAATCATGGGCAAAATGGTCATTTCTCACCTGAAAGTCTTGAAAATTTAGTTGGTGGCCTGATTTCTCCAACTTCGCCACGTGTCACGTCCTCATTGGTCCAAATTGCGTCTTCTAGAAGCGCCACTTGTCATCTTCTGATTACGCCACGTGTCGTCTTTTTATTGCGCCACGTCATCGAATAACATAGATTTTTTTTCTTTTAACTTCTCCGGCATTTCTTCTTCTTCTTTTTATCTCCATAATGAACTAAAATACACTGGGAAACTTACAAACAAAGAAATAGAAGGGAAACGTGAAATATATCCATTCAATAAGATAATTACTATTTTTTAAACAAAATATGGTCATTAAATAACATAAAAAATCAGTTAATTTATGAGTACATCAAATTCCCCCACACTATCCCTTTGCTTGCCTTCAGTATAAATAACTTAAATAAGATTAATAAGGTAACAAAGTGTTATATTAATTTTAATACAACTTTCACAATTAACCCCTTTTTATTTTAAAAAAAACAATTGTGCTCATGTGCTTGAATATCATTTATAAGTTTAACATTAATATTCAAAGTTAACAAAATGTGGCTGTGAAAAACATAAAACCCTTAATATTTTTTGTGTTTTTTAAACATGATATCAATATAATGAAAGAATAATAACAAAGTCACTATATAAATAAAAATACATTTTTAGTTTCTCAACACAACTTATAAACTTGTGAACTCACGTACTCTCCACTAATGATGAAACATTTTGGTCGATCTGCGTCAAATAGGACTTTTAAGCTTGTAATGTTAAGCACAGGATTTGGCTACAAACGAAGGATAGGAATATACAAAATATATCAAGAGTTTAAATTGAGAATGAATTACCACCTCTTAATGAAAACCTTAGCCATGATATCTCATCATTTCTTTTTTTTTTCACACTTTTCTTTTTTTCTTTTTTTTCTCTTCTTTTTCTCTTTTTTTTTTGAAGAAATCATATAAATGAGCTTTTTACCTTTCGATTTTTGAAAATATCTCGTAATCCTTTATCAGCAATGTTCATAACTTTTTCAATACAGATTAACACATGTTAATTACATTCTCAATAAAGTATCTGGATAGAAAAGTAATAAACGAAGCTATTTAAATGAGGCTATTTATCAAAGAAATTAAATGGTAATGAAACCACTCATATATGTTGGCTCAAAATAGGATGGAGGGATATATATAAGTATGGTTTGTTCAGAAAGGCTCAAACTATCAAAGAAGGCCTTATGTCATCCCCAAATGAACCAAGATCTTATTTAAATTTCGTCTCAAGCATGTAAAAGAACAAGTTCTAGTGTGTAGAGAGTAACCTTAAATGTACTAAAACACAAAGTAAACTTACATTATCATGAAATGAGAATACTAATGTTTTTACCTATAAGTTTCATAACATAAAAGATTTAGCCACATTAGTTAAATAAGAATATTTTTGTCAAATTGTTAAGATATTCAATTGATTTACGAAAATTTGTTTTTTTATAGAAAGGGGTACAATTTTAAAAGGATTGAAAAATTTAATACAAAATTACCTAACATCTTAAAAAGTTATAATACATGCATGATTTATTCAACAAAATAACAAGTTATTAAAAACAGTGTTTTTAAAGGTGTGGATCAAGAATCAAATGAGATTAATCACTTGACTCTTTACTCAAACCACCCCTCCACACTTGGTAATTACATTGTCCTCAATGTAAAAACACACAAAGTTTTAAAAACAACAACTTCCACGGCTTGTAATAAAAAGAAAATAACACACATTTATTTAAAAAGAAAAACTTACAACTTTAATTTTAAATCCACAGAATCTCTTTTTCGCTTGTTACTAGGGAATTGACCATGTAATTGAAGGTACTTCTGGATCTGTCTCTGGTACAAAAGTTACTAATTCATCCAATAGCTACATGGTTTTAGGTGCAGATACAATTATTCTTCGTGCTATTGGAGATAGAAGCTTATGTGTAACAACTATGTCAAGAAATGCTAACAAACCATCAAAGTAGTGATCAACATTTAAAAGACCAATTGATTTAGTGTGCAGTTTCATGTTAAATTGAACAAGCATTCTAATACCTCATATCCTCCTGGTATGACTATGAAAGCATCACAGTTATGCAACATGAGTGTCATGTGCTCATAAAATGATTTTGTTTGTACCTCATGTCCAATTGTTTTGCTATATATTTGTTTAAGAGGAGTGAGAATTACACCTACCGCGAGAACTTTGTTTGGCTGATTTGTTTCAATCTGAACAAGTGTTTGGTATGATTGGTGTGCTCGAGCAACCTCTCCAATTAATTCAGCATTTCCTCCTCCATATACTAGACCGATCTTTCGATGAGCTAGTACTCTTCCTAATTGGATAGCAATAGTTAGATGCGAAACAATTGCACCCACGGTCGTTCCTCCAAACACTCCGATGTTTGTTAGATTTCTTATTGATGGACCTTTCATAGTAACGACTTCAAAGGTGATTTTGTTACACACTAAAAAGAAAACAAACAAATAAAACAAATCAAGGAAGAAACAAATAAAAACAAGTAGTTGTGATTGTGGCTCACATCTTCCTCTCGTTTTATGTTCAATAACGGTTTCAAACACCTTCTATGAGTCGAGGGTATGTTGTTCATCCAGCTTTCTTAAAAACTGGCAAACAGGATCATTTAAATTCAGATACCGAAGACTGTACTGGAGTTGTTCAATTTTCAATTGTTTCCTAACCCGAGAATTTCCATTTGAACGTATCCACTAGAATGCAAATCAAGAGTCAATTTGATATCATCTAATGACTCTTTACTCATTCCATTCTTAATGAAAATAATTTTGTCTTCCCTATTATCGGATAAATACCCAAGTGAACGACAACTGGCATCACAGTTCCATCTAGCACATTTATAACAAACTCTCATTTTTTTACCTCTTCGTTTCTTTGCATAACTACTCTTCCCCAACCCAGGTGGACGTTTGGGAAAAGCTAGATGTTCACCACTAATTCGGACCTTAGCATCAATTATCCATCTAATATCCTCAGGCATTCCAATGGATACTAGTAATTTCATACGCTCCAATCTCATCAGATAGATTTTTCTCAAATAATTAATAGGGAGCAATGGATAATATCTTCTCATTTTCATTAATGAATCATCCATTATGTAACAAAGAGATAGAAAGAATTAAGGGATGGAAAGACAAACTAAAATGTAAAAAGGAAATAAATGCCTTGCTGAAGGAATTTTACTTTTGAAAGGAAATTAGCAGAAATCGTTTGGTGATTTTTTCAACAATTAAGCAAGATATTTAAAGCCGTGTTTAATCACTGTTGGACATTTAATTAACTTAAATACGTCATCTTTCAGTATCCGAGAAGACGCGTATTCAACAATTTCTGCTAGGCTTGCAAGCTAAAATGTGAAAAAGGAAAATCAAACAATTCAAAAGTATTTAAGAAAGCGATGGGTTGCCTCCCACACAGCGCCCTTTCTGGTGGTGGGTCTTCAAAAGCATTGGAATCGATAATTTGTCTGACAAATCCTTTATGAAAAGGTTTCAGGAGATGACCATTCACTTTAAAAATTTTGCTATTTTGAAGACTTTTTACCTCCATTGACCTGTGATTAAAGATATTAATGATAACAAATGGGCCAATCCACCTTGACTTTAGCTTTCCTGGAAATAGTCTCAGACGAGAATTATAAAGTAGAACCTTATCACCAATATTGAAATTTTTTCTTGAAAGATTTTTGTCATGGTAATATTTCATCTTTTCTTTTGCAATCCAAGAATTAACATAGGCATCATTTCTAATCTCTTCTAGTTCTTGAATTTGCAGATTTCGATTAATTGTGCATCATCAAGATTAAGATGACATTGTTTAATGGCCCAAAATGCCTTATGTTCTGATTCCACAGGCACATGACAGGCTTTACCATAAACCAACCTAAATGGTGACATACCAATACGGGTTTTGAATGCAGTTCTCTATGCCCAAAGAGCATCTCCCAATCGAATGCTCCGGTCTTTCCTATTAGGATTGACTACTTTAGCTAGAATAGACTTAATTTCCCTGCTAGAGATTTCAGCAAGTCCATTTGTTTGAGGATGATAGACAGTAAAAACTTCATGAGAAACATGATATTTTTTAAACAGAGTTTCTACTCCCTTGTTGCAAAAATGCGTACCTATGTCACTGATGATGCCTTTGGTATTCCAAATCTATGGAATACATTGTCCTTGATAAATGTCACAACTGCTTTAGAATCATTTGTTCGAGTGGCCTTAGCTTCAATCCATTTGGATACATAATGCACTGCAAGTAAGATGTAAGTATTTCCAAAAGACGAAGGAAAAGGTCCCATGAAATCAATGCTCCATACATTAAAAAGTTCACAAACTAATATAGTTTTTCAAAGGCATTTCATCTCTCTTGGATATATTACCAACTCTTTAACAAAGTAATATGTATCTTTGTTAAGAGTAGGCGAATAAAATTCACTTTTCAGAATTTTTCTAGGAGATCATTTCGGTCCAAAATGACCTCCACATTCAAAAGTATGACAAAAATTCAATATGGATTGAATTTCATTATTTGGAACACATCTGCATATGACATTGTCTGCACAACTTTTGAAAAGGTAGGGATCATCCCAAAGGGAGTGTTTTTAGTCATTTCTAATTTTATCCTTTTGAGGTTTAGATAAATGATTTGGAAATACTTTGGTAACAATATAATTAACCATATCAGCATACCAAGGTATAATTCCATGCAATACGTAAAGATGCTCATCAGGAAATAAATCAGAGAAAGGAGATACTTCCCCTTTCATATGTGAGTTGACTCAAATGATCAACAACAAGATTCAAGGTCAAATTCCTAGAGTAAGAGAATCCATCTCAGTAGTCTTGGTTTAGACTCCTTCTTCTTTAACAGGTACTTTAGAGCTGCATGATCTGAATAAACAATCACTTTTGTTCCCAACAGATAAGATCTAAATTTCTCTAGAGCAAAAATAAAAGAGTAGAGTACTTTCTCAGTTGTGCTATAATTGCATTGGGCATCATCAAGTAATTTAGATGCATAATATATCACATGAGAAACTTTATTTATTTTCTGACCTAGAACAAGACATGCAGATAAATGCTTGACAGCTTGTTTGAGTTCATTGTCACATTCTATAGATAAAGTGTCAAGAACATTTTCATCTATGCTCAAGTTCATAATGGATTGCATCATGTCAGTGAAGCTCAAATAAAAAATATCTTCAATAAGTGGATCTATAATATCCACAGCAGAAACTATAGAACATTCATCAGAAGGGTACTTCATGGCATCAAATATGTTTAAAGAAATTTTATCACCATCAAATTCCATTGATAAAATACCTTCATTAACATCAATATTAGTTCTAGCAGTTTTCAGAAATGGTCTACCTAGTAGGCTTCATTGGTCCCAAATTTAAAGAGTTATAGATTGTATAAGGCATGACATTAATAGAGGCTCCAAAATCTAGCATACAACCTGAGACTACCTTATCACCAATTGTGCAAGGAATAGCGAACATACCTGAATCTTTTTGCTTTGGAGGAAGTTTCTATCGGAGAACAGCAAACACACATTCCCCCACACTGATTCTCTCGTTACCTTTAAGCTTCTTCTTATTTGTACAAAGTTCTTTTAGGAACTTAGCATAACGAGGAATCTATCTTATTGCATCCAAAAGAGGAATGTTGACTTCAACTTTCTTGAAGATCTCCAAAACATCTTTTTCTTCCTCATCTTTTTTGTTATTGGTTAACCTATTAGGGAAAGGAGGACTTACCTTGGGAATAGAAAAAGAAGATTCTCCTATCTGAGGAACTTTATCGGAAGATGCTGGATTTGAAATAGGTGTTTTCTCCGTACCTTTATTTTCCTCTGTTCTCTTGGATTCCTCCAACACTTTACAACTTCTCAATGTTACGACACTAGCATTCTCTCTGAGATTGAGTGGTTGTGATGGAAGTGTATTGAAAAGCTATGTTTTCAATTGACCTAATTCAGAAGACAATAATAAAAGAAAGAAATTGCAAAAGAAATGGAGAAGATTAAAGCTAAATTGATGTTTAAATCATAAAAATAAGCTTCTTATTTATAGACGCAAAAATTAGGGACAAAATGGTCATTTTGCACCCGAAAGTCTTGAAAATTTAGTTGGTGGCTTAATTTCCCCAAACTTCGCCACGTGTCGGGTCCTCATTGGTCCAAATTGCGGCTTCTAGAAGCGCCATGTGTCATCTTCTTATTGCGCCATTTGTCATCTTCTAATTGCGCCACGTCATCGGATGACATAGATTTTTTTTTTTAAAAGTTCTCCAACATTTCTTCTTCTTCTTTTTATCTCCATAATGAATTAAAATACACTGGAAAACTTACAAACAAAGAAATAGAAGGGAAACGTGAAATATATCCATTAAATAAGATAATTAACTGATTTTTAAACAAAATATGGTCATTAAATAACATAAAAAATCAGTTAATTTATGAGTACATGAACATTACAAGCTTAAAAGTCCTATTTGACACAGATCGACCAAAATATTCATAATTAGTGGAGAGTATGTGAGTTTACAAGCTTATAAATTGTGTTGAGAAACTAAGAATGTATTTTTATTTACAAGCTTGAAAGCAAGCAAAGGGATAGTGTGGGAAATTTAATATACTAATAAATTAACTAATTTTTATGCTATTTAATTATTATATTTTGTTTAAAAATTGGTTAATTGTGTTATTTAATGCCTATATTTCACATTTCTTTTCTATTTCTTTGTTTGTAAGTTTTTCAGTATATTTTAGCTCATTTTGGAGATAAAAAGAAGAAGAAAAAATGTTTGATAAGTTAAAAAACGAAAAAAAAATCCACATCAGCTTATGATGTGGAGCAAACAGAATATGACACGTCACAAAAGAGGCGTGCGGCAGCATCGCCCAAAACAACGTCATTTTGGGACGAAGAAAAAAGAAATCAAATCCCAATAACACATTTACATAATGTGTTCTCAATGGAAGATAAGCACGCCAAGTGGAGCTTCCAGAAGCCAAGGAGCGACCCAATGAGGACACGATCCATGGCCCTGCATGGGGATATTTGTCCACTAGCTGAATTTTGAAGATTTTGGAGCGTGAAATTACCATTTTGTCCATGATTTTTGTGCCTACAAATAACAAGCTTGTTTTTATCATTTCTACACCAATTTCAGAAAGTAGAGCAATGAACACAATGATTTATAGTGGTTTGGTTTATCCAACAAAACCTAATCCATTACCTAAAGTTACCTACTCAAGGATTTTACCAAAATCCTTCACTAATCAAATGAATGAGATTACAAAAGAGGCTCACCCAATTCACCATAAGGTTTTACAAATAACCGTTCAACCAATCAAGGCTCACTCAACCCTTGAGTTTTACAAGCACAACATTGATTATACAATAATCTCACAACTCTCGTTAGTGAATCCTAACAATACAATTCAATTCAAGGTTCACCCAAAGGTTTTACAAACAAACCTTGAACTCAAGGGTCTTATTCCAGTCCAATTTTGCATCAATCATTTTCCTTCACTCAGTTTTTTCTCATAGAAGTACCAAAAGGAGTTTCATTTTCCTCTTCCATTGATGTATTCCCTTTCTTTATTCTTTCTCTAGTGGAAGTATCAAGTGGTATATTTTCTTCTTCCTCTAGTTGATCAACTTTTCTCTTTATACCTCTTGATACCTCAGCTTTTTCTTGACCAATTAATTTCTCCTGAATGCCCTTTTAAATAATAATGAGTACATTTTCACCCATCAATCTTGCACGTTCGGTAATGACTTGGGGTAAATATTCTTGAGATATTTTCTTTTTCAACTCCAAATCATCATTGAAACATAAGTCATGCATCCTCTTGTATGCAACAAAATCATGTTTATGAAGATATCTCTTGTCAACAACCTCAAGTAAAGGTATCTCAAAAAAGTTTGAGCACTCTTTAAAGTAACCTTTTATAAAGTAGACTCTTTGCTATTTTCTTAACTTTGTTATCAATGACAAATATCATGTGATTTATCATAAGACACCAAGTTCTACCTGTTTTCCTTTGAACATCATTAGCATAATAAACATGTACAAATGAGTAACAAATGTCCTATGACCATCTATGAGTACAAATATAGTGGTGCACATATGACAAAGTATATTATTTTCAAGACTGAAAGCAATATATTCCTTTTTTGTAAGATTCACAAAAGACTCTCCATTTGTAAAAACATCTTCAAAATCTTGAATGGAGAATGCATAATAATAGCTGACTTGGTGAATATTAAAGAAAAAATTTAATCTCATCAAGATGAGCACTCAAAATATCATCCAAGTTATAGTGATTGAATTTTAAATCAATACCATATACTTTAGACACATAATATACAACCTGATATTCTTCAAGTGTATTTTTCTCTAGATTAGTATAGCATTGAAGCACATAGTCATAGTACATAGGCTCATCATGCGCAATAATATCATATCATCCTTCATTAGCAAAATACTTCAAGATAATTTCAAAAGGAAACTTACTGGAGTTGATGGTACATTTCAATGCCCGAAATAGTCATAGAATCATATTTCATTCTCCTTACTTGTGAAATAAAGATGTAGTGTTGCTCTTCTTCTTCTTTGGTACTATTTGAGATATGGTTGAACAACTTTTTGATCCAATTTGCTTATCCCTTGTTATTTCTTCTTTCGGACGATAGAATCAGTTTGTGCAGTCAACCTTACAATTGATTGTGGTCATCCACACGTTCTCCGCCTACTTTGCGGTCGATGGCTTGTATCATGCGATCGACCGGTGATCTTATTATGATCATCTACAAGTCCACTGCCTGTTCTATGTATGACAATTATCTCATATGTGATCGACTGCATCTGCACTGGGAGATACAAGAAATTGAACATTCCAATACCTAAGAGTTGTCTTAGTAAATAAAACCTTTTCTCAGCCAAAGGCTTTGTGAATATATCAGCTAGTTGATCATCCGTAGGAACAAAATCAAGTAATATATCACATTTTAAAACATGGTCACGTAAGAAATTATGTTTAATATGTATGTGCTTAGTTATGGCATGTTGTATAGGATTCTTTGTCAGATTAACGGCACTAGTGTTATCACAATTTATAGTGATACAATCAAAGTTCAAGCCATAATCTTTCAAAGTAATTTTCATCCATAACACTTGTGCACAACAACTACCAGCAGAAATGTATTCAGCTTCAGTGGTAGAAAGAGATGCACAAATTTGTTCCTTACTATACCACGAAACTAAAGAATAACTAAGAAATTGACAATGGCCACTAGTACTCTTACGTTCTACTCGAGAACCCGCATAATTTGCATCAATATGCTACTAACTCAAATGACAGATTTAGGATACCATAAACCAAAATTTATATTCCCTTTCAAGTATCTAAGAATACGTTCGACAACAATTAAATGAAATTTTCAAAGAGATGATTGAAATCTAGCGCATAGACAAACAGAGAACATAATATCAAGTCTACTAACAGTTAAATATAAAAGACTACCAATCATACCTCTGTATGTAGTTTGATCAACCATCTTACCATTTTCATCTTTGTCCAATTTAATATATATGGCCATAGGAGTATCAATCTCCTTTGAATCAACCATTCCAAACCTTTTCAGTAGTTATTTTGTGTACTTGGCTTGGTTAATGAATAGACCTTTTTTTGCTTTCTTAATTTGTAACCCAAGGAAGAATGTCAACTCACCCATCATGCTCATTTTAAATTCATCCTGCATAGTCTTAGAAAAATCTTTGCACATATTTTCATTATTAGCTCCAAATGTGATATCATCAACATATATTTGAACAATCAAAATATCATGTGCTTTGTTTTTAATAAAAATTGTACTATCTACTATTTATCTAGAAAAACCTTTTTCAATGAGAAAGTTGCTAAGTCTTTCATACCATGCTCTTGGTGCTTGCTTTAAACCATATAAAGTTTTTGAAAGTTTGTAAACATGATTTTCAAAAGATCTACAAAACCAGGAGGTTGTTCAACATAAATTTCCTATTGGATGTAACAATGTAAAAATGCACTTTTAACATCCATTTGAAATAATTTAAGACCTTTAAAAGATGCAAATGCAAGGAACATTCTAATGGACTCTAATCTAGCAACTAGGGTAAAAGTCTCATTATAATCAATGCCCTCTTCTTGATTATATCTTTGAGCAACAAGTCTAGCCTTAATTCTAGTGACAAAACCATGTTCATCAAGTATGTCTCTTAAAACCCATTTTGTACCAATAATGGTGTGATTTTGAAGGTCTAGGTACAAGTTCTCAAACTCTGCTCCTTTCAAATTGATTTAGTTCATCTTGCATGGAAATCATCCACAAATCATCACTAATAGCCTAATCAATGTTCCTAGGTTCTATACGAGACAATAATGCAAAATTTCAACATAATTTATAAAGTGTCTTCTTGTTCTTACCCCTTCATTGGGATTACCAATGATTTGATCATTCAGATGATTATGGATGTATTTCCATTCCTTTGGAAGATTATGACTTGTCTCTCCTTCAAGTGAGGTTGATTCTTGAATATCAATGATCTCTTCACTTTCATCCTTAAGTATTGAATGATCTTCATTTGATTGAACAATATCTTTGTCCATTGACTCAATAGGTAGTTCTTGAAAATAACCTTCATTCTCATCTCTTGGCAAGTAAATGTTAGAATCATCAAATACAATATGAATAGCTTCATCAATAACCATAGTTCTTTTATTTTCTATTTGAAGAGTAGCCAAGGAACATAACTTCATCGGATTTCTTGTCAAACTTACCAAGATTGTCTTTGACATTTAGAATAAACCATCTACAACCAAACACTTTAAAGTAGGAAATGGAAAGAGTTTTGTCAAACATAAGCTCATAAGGGGTTTTATTAACAAAGGATCTAAGAAGCACTCTATTAACAATATAGCAAGAAGTATTCACAAATTCAACCCAAATATATTTTTGCAAATAATTTTCACATAGTATGGAACATGTCATTTCTTGTAAAGTACAATTTTTTCCTTTCAACGACACTATTTTGTTGAGGAGCTTTTGCAACTGAAAAATTGTGAGATATACCATTCTCATCACATAATTTTGTAAAAATACTATTGCAAAACTCTCTACCATTATCACTTCCAATACAAATAAGTGTGCAACCAATGGTGTTTTGTACTTGTTTAAAGAGGTTGACAAAAGCTTCAAAGACTTCATCTTTACTCAACAAGAATAATATCCAAGTAAATCTAGAAAAATCATTAACAATCACATAGACATATAGTTTGCCACCAATGCTCATGATTCTCATAGGACCAAATAAATCCATATGTACAAGTTCAAGAGGTTTTGAAGTAGAGACATTTTCTTTGTGAAAGAGCTCTTGACTTGTTTACATGCATCACAAACCCCTAGCATACCAATTTTTTGAAAAAATATGCAAAATATCTATGCTAACATGACCTAATTTTCGATGCCAAAGATATGTATCATCATTTTCAAACAAAGACATTTAACATCTTGTTCAACTAGATCATCAAAATAAATATCATACACATTTTCATTTCTTCACACTTGCAGATGATCATTCTTGAGCTTGCGGTCAACCAAAACATTTCATTGGGTCGTCCGCAACCTTACTGTCCACTTAGTGGATGATCTATTTTTCCATGCGGTTGACCAGAACCTTCTTAAGGGTCATCCGTAAGTTCACCAGAACTACCCGTCTTCACTCAAAGACAAAATCCACTTATATCATAATATTTATAAGATATTTAGTTTTTGAGAGAAAAATTTGTAAAAGAATTATATCAAACAATATGACATAACAACATGTTTCATGAGGAAATAATTTAGCATGAAGAGCATATACAAAATACAAAAGCCAATTAGAAAATTAATCAAGTATTTGTATTGAAAACACTTTTCAACCACATATAACACATATATCATTATGATCTAAGTTACATAATTCATAATCAAGAAATAATTACTAATGATTCAATCTCAAAAGAATAAATTTCTTCATGACCTTCATGAAGAACATTGTACCTTAGTATATAATATTTAATAATGTGGATTGAGCAAATTCTCTTGACATGTTATATTGCTCCTTCATGATCATCATATTGAGTTACCTACAAAGAAGATGAAGCTTTTGGTATCCAAGTGACTTTGGATCCATAAGAATTACTCGAATTTGTTTTAACAATCCAAATACTTTTTGCGTCATTCTCGATTTTCTTCTTCACATAACGTATATTTACCTTATAGTCAAACTTACCACAATAGGTACAACATATTCTTGATGACATATGAGAATGAGTGTGATGTGTATGATGTACTTTATGATGCGCATGTGAGATATTCTAGTGTGATATATTTTTGTGTGTATGCATGGTATCATCATGTGTATCAATAAAACCAATACCTCTCTTATCATTAGAGAGTCTTTGAGCACTAAGTAATTTATTCAAATTATCTCTATCACATGTGAGTTTATGTAAGCTAACACTTGAATCATCTATTCTCAACTTCATAGCATCATAGTCACTCATCATGTCATTCAATTTCTTGTTTCTAATAACAAGATCATTATTAGCATTTTCAAGAAATTTCACCTTATCACATAGACCAAGAATATTTTCATTAAGAGTCACTTTGGAAGAAAGCAATAAAGCATTTTCATTTTGACATTTCAATAATTTATTCTTCTTGATGACTTTCTTCATTTCATGATAGAGATTAGCAGCAAATTCATATTGATCAAATATATCACAATTATCATCATTGCAATCATTTTCACTAACATGCAAAGCTTGTGAGGTAGAAGTAGTTACCTCATCTTCAAGAGCCATAAGACAAGTGTTTGCAATCTTGGATTGATCGTTTTCTTCATTTTCACTTTCTTCTTGATTTGATGTGCATGTTAATCCTTCATGTGCAACTTCAAGTAATCTCCACATTTCATATGCAGAACTACAACCACTTACTCTATTGTATTAATCTAAATCAATATCACAACAAAGAATGTTCATAGCAATAAAGTTTGAAGTCATTTTCTTTTTATCCTCTTGATCAAACTCATTAAGAGTTTTCTGAACACTTCTTCCCTTTATAATCTTAATGGGAACATAAGGACCATTTATAACAATATTCCATAAATCAAAATCAATGGAGGAAATATAAATATGAATTCTATCTTTCCATAAAGTGTAGTTATAGCCATTCAACAAAGGTGGTCTATTAGTAGAGTAACTCTCACTTATGATATTGTTGTCTATATGAGCCATAAGATTTTTACTTCTAGGTGATTAAACCTAAAACAAGAAGACATTCTCTGATACCAATTGGAAAACCTAAGAGGGGGGGTGAATTAGGTTTTTATCCAATTTTTCAACCTAATTCAACAAAACACATCTTTGACAACAAATATCAAACACTTGGTGTGCTAGTTGTGTGAGTAAAAATGTGTTCAAATAAAATGCAGAAAGTAGAGCAATGAACACAATGATTTATAGTGGTTCGGTTTATCCAACAAAACCTAATCCACTACCTTGAGTTATCTACTCAAGGATTTTACCAAGATCCTTCACTAATCAAATGAATGACATTACAAAAGAGGCTCACCCAATTCACCTCAGGGTTTTACAAATAACCTCTCAACAAATCAAGGCTTACTCAATCCTTGAGTTTTACAACACAACCTTGATGATACAATAATCTCACAACTCTCGTTAGTGAATCCTCACAATACAATTCAATTCAAGGTTCACCTAAAGGTTTTACAAACAAACCTTGAAAACAAAACCAGCTACAGAAGGCTCACCCTAACACTTAGGGTTTTATGCTACTTGCAACCTTGATATAGTTACATTCAATAATAAGAGACAAAGAGTTTGATAGATATCACCTTAATGTGAAGATGTATCAATTTGAAACACAATCGCCTCTTTGAGTAATGGCTTGCCAAGATTGCTCAAAATTCACCTTTCAATGTAAAAACCCTTCTTGAATGATTTTAACAAGATTGATGTTTAGAAAGGGTTTTGGAACGTTTCTAAGATGTTATAGGATCAAGATATACAATGTTTTTTGCTAAAAAATTGTTCTTAGAAAGACTTCCAAAGGTTTTGGTATTTATAGGTTTGTTCCTAACGGTAAAAAATAAAGTTGTTGGAAACCCACTAGCAATTTGTGGTCGACTGGTGCATCATCTGCAGCTCATTGGACAGCCTTCGGATGATGATTTTCATCTTGCGGTCGATCTCACCTTACTTGTGGTCGACCGCATGGTCGTCCACAAGTTGACAAATGAACAAATTTGATAGCACATACATCCACAAGACACACTAACTTGTGGATGATACCTGAACAACTTTAGGTCGACTGAAACATGTTCATTTGTGTATCAACAATACTCTAACACACAAATGATGATTTCAATCAACCATATAAGTTATGGTATCAATCCAACAAGAGTTTATGAACCTTTTAAGTTTTGAAATTACGATGCATGGTTTTCGAAATACCAAAACATTTTTAAATAACGTTTTAAGTTCATAGAGCAACCTTTAGAAACCATTACTCAATTAGAAGTAAAACTAGAGATATCAAAATATATTAAACTCTAAAACTATACCTCTAGTTCCTATCTAATCCAATAAAAGCTTGTCTTCATATCTTGATAGTCTTGACTTGTATACTTCCTTGAATGGATTAAATTATGAATCCAAAAACTCTATCACTTGTACAAACAAGACATTAGTCATCATCAATGTTTGTCATTAATCAAAATTAAGACATTAAAAGCTTTAGAACTTTTATGTCTTTTATTTTTATTTTTATGGAAGACCGAGCCTTCTAACTAATTTAATTTCTTTTGATGTCTTTAATTTATTTTGATGGAAGGTCGAGCTTCCATACTTTTAGTTTAATTTATTTAAATGGCTGGTTGAACGGCCTAATTTGTTTAGTTAATATAAATCAAATCTTTCTTTATAGAAATATATATATATATATATATTTGTTTATTTATTGAATATACTTTTATTTCTTTTATTTTCTTTATTATGGAAGGTCGAGCCTCCTAATTATTTAATTTACTTTTATGTCTTTTATTTTTTTTTTATGGAAGGCCAAACCTCCATACTTTTTGTTTAATTTATTTAAATGGTCGGTTGAACCTCCTAATTTGTTTAGTTAATATAAATCCAATCTTTCTTTATATATATATATATATTTGTATATTTATTTAATGTACTTATATATATATATTAATTGAGTATTTATATAATTCCTGATTTAATCAATATAATTGTGTGAATTAATTGGATTGACAATCTAGTTAATAAATATGATTATATAGCTTGGATTATTAATCTTGTATTAATGATTCAAGTAGCATCTACTAGTTTAATTGACTTGCAGCTCTTGGTTTAATTAAATTAGTAGCGGAATTATATAATTTAAATTGTACATAATTAAGCAGATTGTTATATATAATTTCATGTTGGTGACGTTTTATTTGTTTAATGCAATTTGATTGAGCATCCTATACACGTTGGTTGGTAGTGGTGTTTAATTAAATTAGAGATTAATCTATCTGAGCTGATCGGGATTCTAAAACCAATTTTTTAATAATGTATTTATCTATGATTAATCCCATGAAAAATATAACTTGATATTAGTTCCTTGCTAACGCTTTTTATATCATTTGTATTCTAAATGCCTTTTTAATTCTATTCACAAAATTTGAAAACCCCAAAAATATATATTTTAATTATTGTTAATTTCTTGTTCTCAAAATAGCAAAACCCCAAAACCTTTTTCGATTAATGATTTTAATTTAAGAGTTGACAAATCTTTGTGGATTTGATCCCTACTTGCCCTATCTATATAGGAATTGTTAGGTTTAAATTTGAGAGTCGTACGACTGGCTTCGTCAATTACCACATTAATGCTTTGTTTAATCCTTTCAGTCATCCCAAGACTTGCAAATTTCGTCAAGGTAGAAAGTTTATTTTTATCTCTCAAATTCCAAATATGTCGTTTTTATGAAAATGTAAACATTTAATTTCAGACTCTCTAGCACTATTAAGCATAATTTGGGATAGAGGTAATCCTACTTACTGAAATTAAGCCTGAAGAAAAGCACCTAAGGAATAAACAATCATTAAAAGGAATCAATGAGAGAGACTTACAGAGAAAAGTTTGAGCAAAGGGCAAAGGAAAGACAATAAATTGGTTGATGAACTGCTGCTACTACTGAGATTATTACTTTTGTCATCAATGTTCTTTGAATAAGAAATTTCATCAGTATCTTGAAAAGAAACCTGGGATTCTTTATCTTGGTTGAAGGATTTCCTTAACTGGAATCTGCTTCCTCTATGTAAAAGAACTAAATTCTTCTTCTGACTCCTAGGAACATAGAAAAATGGAAATGGGGATTTGCAGTAGAAGTTCTTAGTGGAAGTTGGAAGGTGAATTCTTTGCAAACAATAGTTATTGCTTTGGTAGTAGAGCTGAGGTGGTTTTAGTAAGGAGGAAGCAGATGATGCCTGATGTACTCATAAATTAACTGATTTTTATACTATTTAATGACTATATTTTGTTTAAAAATCGGTTAATTGTGTCATTTAATGGATATATTTCACATTTCCTTTCTATTTCTTTGTTTATAAGTTTTTCAGTGTATTTTAGTACATTTTGGAGATAAAAAGAAGAAGAAGAAAAGAAAAAGAAAAGAAAAAAAAAATCGATGAACAGTACCTCCGGTGAACAGTACCACCGTCGATGATGTCATCACTGCTTACGTCATGAACAGTATCCGTCAGCTGGTCAAAGTCAACAAGTCAACCTGCTACAGTACCCCCTAGAAATTTCCCTATAAATATGCTAGCTTCATTTCTCATTTGAGACTCCAATTTAGCTCCAATTTTCTTCATTTCTTTTGTAATTTCTTTCTTTTATTATTATCTTCATATTAATATAATTTCTAGAATTTTTAGAATAGTTTTTCAAGTCTTTTTGTAAAATTTAGTAAAGAAATTCTGTCCGGATAATTTCAATATTTTCGGGAAGTATTTCTTTCAAATTTTCGTTCTAATGTTTATAAATTTCATCTTACTATTTATTAAAAATATGGATTGTGAGTAATTTCCTTTTGTTAGCAAGGATATGTGTTAAGTTATTAATAAATGGGATTATGAGATAATTTTCTTTGTACTTAATTTCTATTTGGATTTATTTAACTGGACTTATGGTGGGTTTACCCGCCTAGTCTTTATTTATTTTGCTTTATGCACTTTAAATATCGCAAATGGATGGCCGAGCCACCTATTAGTTTAATTTACTTTTATGTCTTTTATTTTCTTTTTTTATGGAAGGCCGAGCCTCCATACTTTTAGTTTAATTTATTTAAATTGTCGGTTGAACCGCTTAATTTGTTTAGTTAATATAAATCCAATCTTTCTTTATATATATATATATATATATTTCTATATTTATTTAATATACTTATATCTATATATTAATTAAGTATTTATGTACTTCCTGTTTTAATTAATATAATTATGTGAATTAATTGGATTGACAATCCAGTTAATAAACGTGATTATATAGCTAGGATTATTAATCTTGTATTAATGATTCAAGTGGCATCTACTAATTTAATTGAGTTGTAGCTCTTGGCTTAATTAAATTAGTAGTGAATTAATATAATTTAAATTATATATAATTAAGCTGATTGTTATATACAATTTAAATGTTGGTGATGCCTTATTTACTTAATGCAATTTGATTGAACATCCTATACACGCTGGTTGGTAAGTGTTTAATTAAATTAGAGATTAATCTGTATTGAGCTGATCGAGATTAATCTAATTTGTAATAATAGGAAATATTAAATTAGAGATTAATCTGTCTGAGCTGATCGAGATTATCTAATTTGTAATAATAGGAATCTGTCTGAGCTGATCGGGATTCTAAAAAACCAATTACTTAATAATGTCTTGATCTATGATTAATCCCATGAAAAATATAACTTGATACTAATTCCTTGCTAACACGCTTTTTTTTATATCATTTATATTCCAAATTCCTTTTTAATTCTATTCTCAAAATACCAAAAACCCCCTAAACCCTTTCCGATTAATGATTTTAATTTAAGAGTTGACAAATCTCTATGGATTCGATCCCTACTTTCCCTATCTACATAGGAATTGTTAGGTTTAAATTTGAGAGCCGTATGACAGGCTTCGTCAAATTTTGGCGCCGTTGCCGGGGATTTATTTTAATTTCTTCTATTAAATTATTAATCTTTTTCTTTTGTTACAAATTTCATTCCTTTGGTGACTCCAAACAACAAGTTCATTGTTGTATGCACTTAAGAAGTGGTAAGATCACGGGAGAAGGACAACGGAGTAAAACACCGGTTGAGATCAGAGAACAAGCTACAGATTTTGAAGAAGACAAAGTAGAAAATCAACCGGATACCCAACTTATTCCTGGTGATATTCTTCCTACTCATCTTTTTAATATGGCTTTGAATCAAAAATCTCTAAAAGAACTCACTACTCCTACTCTTGATGAACAACCTTTATGCATTATTTTTCCACAAGTTGATGCTAATTTTAAAATGCATACTGGTTTTATACAATGTTTGCCAACATTTAATGGATTACCTGGAGAAGATCCACTTAGGCACATTAAGGAATTTCATGTTATTTGCACTAATTTGAAACAAGAAGGTACAAGAGATGAAGTTATTAAATTGCGTTCTTTTCCTTTTAGCTTACAAAATAGTGCAAAAGATTGGTTATATGATTTGCCTTCGGGATCTATTCAAGATTGGACTGCAATGCAAAGAGCTTTTCTAGCTAAATATTATCCTGCATCTAGAACTGCAACAGTCCGAAAAGATATAAGTGGCATAAGACAACAAACTGGTGAAACATTGTATGAATATTGGGAAAGATTTAAATGATTATGTGCTAGTTGTCCTCATCATCAAATACCTGAACAATTATTAATTCAATATTTTTATGAGGGTTTGATTTCTTATGATAGGATGACAATTGATGCTGCTAGTGGTGGTGCTCTTTCAGATAAAACTCCACAAGCTGCACGTGAATTAATAGCTAACATGGCTGCTAATTCACAATCTTTTAACACCAGGAATGATGTCGTACGAAAGGTAAATGAAGTAGATGCATCATCATCATCATCATCTACACAAATTGAGCAAAGACTAGATCATCTTACCAATTTAGTTGGTCAATTAGTTGGGAAAAGAATCAATGCACCGGTAAAAGCATGTGGAATTTGTTTAGGCAATGACCATCCTACAGATTCTTGTCCTACACTATTTCAAGAGGAACAAGCCAATGCCATGGGTAATTTTCATAACCAACCTCAGAGAAGACACAATCCATTCTCCAACACATACAATGAAGGGTGGAGAGACCATCCTAACTTTAGATGGAGTAACCAAGGGGTTAGGCCACCAATGAACCCACCAGGTTTTGTTCCTAATCAACACCAAAATCCTCCTCAACCTCCTCAGAACCAACAACAGAGTATGTCTTTAGAAGATATGGTAAAATCTCTAGCCTCTTCTATATCTTTTCAAAGAGATACCATGTCCTTCCAAAAGGATACAAAGTCCAGCATTCACACTTGGAGAATCAGGTAGGACAAATGGCTTCTGAGTTAGGTCAATTGAAAACACAGTTTTGCAATAAACTTCCATCACAACTGAAAGCCTTAAAGCTTTTAATATCTTAATTTTGATTAAATGACAAACATTGATAAGGACTAATGGCTTTATTGTATTAGTGATGATCTTTTAGGATTCATATATCTAATCCTTGCAAGATCAAAGTTTCAAATCTTCAGGAAAGCTTTTGATGTCAAGCCTTGAAGATAAGCGTTTCTGGATTAGATAGGATCTAGAGGTGTAGCTTTAATTCTTTATTTATCTTTGGTTATCTCTAGGTCTATCCCTTTGAGTAATGAGTTCTATAGGTTGCTCAATAAAAGTGAAATGATTTTCAAAATGCATTTCATTTAGATAAAACATGAGTTGGGTATTTGAAATGATTTTCAAAATACATGCACATACTTCAAAATTCATAAAATATAGTTTGCAAACTCTTAGAGTTGTTTGGGAACTTGTTCTGCATAGTTTTAATGCATTTGTGGTCGACCTGACAAAAGTGTGGACGACCACAAATCATGCGGTCGACCAGACTTCTCAGAGTATCGTCCGCAGGCTGTCCAGAGTTCTCTGGAACACTTGCGGATGATGGAGCGGTCAACCGGACTTCTGAGCTCATCGTCCGCAGGCTGTCCAGAGTTCTCTGGAACATTTGCGGATGATGGTACGGACGACCCTCTTGATTTGCGGTCGACCGCACTTCTCCTGAGTGGGATTCAAACAACCATTTTTATGACCGTTGGTGCATACATATAAATACCCAATCGTTTAAACAACTCATATCAATCACTTTTTGAGCAAAAATCTGATCCTAACACTTCATAGAACATCTGGAGATTATTTTGAAACCAAATCTTAACATTCATATTGTGAAATTCATCAAAGTGAGATTTATACAAAATCATTGGGGTTCTTGAGCAACTTACAAGAAAACATTACTCAAAGAGGTATTTATGCTTTACATTGATATATCTTCACATTAAGGTGATTTCATATATCAAACTCTTCTTATTCATATCTTGATTGATTTGTTCAAGGTTGCATTGAGCTTAAAACTCTAAGGGTTAGAGTGAGCCTTGAACCATAGAAAACTGTGTTTGTGTTAAGAGCTTCTTTTTCATTAATTGTTGTAATAGAGATAGGTGTGTAGACAAGGTTATATTGTAAAACTCAAAGTGTTGAGTGAACCTTGGTTGGTTAAGAGGTTTATGTTGTAAAACCCTAAGGGAATTGGGTGAGCCTCTATTGTATTCTCTCTTACTATATTAGTGAAAGGTTTTGTGAAATCCTTGAGTAGATAGCTCAAGGTAGTGGATTAGGTTTTGTTGGATAAACCGAACCACTATAAATCTTTGTGTTCATTGCTTCTTTTCTTGAACTCATCTTTTACCACTCAATCCCAGAGAGAATGATAGTGCCGTAACACTAAGAAGTGGTAAAATGTTGGAAGAATCCAAGAGACCAGAGGAAAATAAAGGCATGGAGAAAGCACCTATTTCAAGCCCAGCATCTTCCGACAAAGTTCCTCAAATAGGAGAATCTTCTTCTTCTATTCCCAAGGTAAGTCCTCCTTTCCCTAATAGGTTAACTAAGAACAAGAAAGATGAGGAAGAAAAAGATGTTCTGGAGATCTTCAAGAAAGTTGAAGTCAACATTCCTCTTTTGGATGCAATAAGACAGATTCCTCGTTATGCTAAGTTCCTAAAAGAACTTTGTACCAATAAGAAGAAGCTTAAAGGTAACGAGAGAATCAGTGTGGGGGAATGTGTGTCTGCTGTTCTCCAACAGAAACTTCCTCCAAAGCAGAAAGATCCAGGTATGTTCGCTATCCCTTGTACAATTGGTGATAAGGTAGTCTCAGGTTATATGCTAGATTTAGGAGCATCTATTAATGTCATGCCTTATACAATCTATAACTCTTTAAATTTGGGACCAATGAAGCCTACTAGAATTGTTATTCAGTTAGCTGATAGGTCTGTGGCTTATCCAGAAGGAGTAATAGAAGATGTATTGGTTAAAGTAAATGACTTAGTATTCCCTGCAGATTTTTACATTCTGAAAACTAAGGATAGTCAAAATACTTGTTCATCACAGTCACCTATTCTGTTAGGTAGACCATTTCTGAAAACTGCTACAACTAAGATTGATGTTGATGAAGGTACTTTATCAATGGAATTTGATGGTGATAAAATTTCGTTTAACATATTTGATGCCATGAAGTACCCTTCTGATGAATGTTCTACAGTTTCTGTTGTGGATATTACAGATCCACTTATTGAAGATATTTTTTATTTGAGCTATACTGAAATGATGCAATCCATTATGAACTTGAGCATAGATGAAAATGCTCTTGACACTTTATCTGTAGAATGTGACAATGAACTCAAACAAGCTGTCAAGGATTTATCTACTTGTCCTGTTAATAATTCTAAAATTGCAATGCCTAGCTCACATGATAAAATTTTACCATATGTTGTTTGTCCACCGTCACTTGAGCTTAAAGCTTTACCTTCTCATTTGAAATATGCATATTTGAGTGAAGGTAATGCTTTACCTGTTATTATTGCTAAAAATCTCTCATCTTCCCAAGAAGAGAGGTTAGTTTCTGTTCTTAGGGACAACAAAACTGCCATCAGTTGGACTTTAGCCGACATTAAAGGTATTAGCCCATCAACATGCATGCACCGTATATTGTTAGAAGATGGAGCTAAACCAACCAAAGAGTCACAAAGGAGACTAAACCCGCCTATGATGAAAGTAGTAAAAGCTGAAATTCTTAAACTTCTTGATGCTGGTGTCATTTACCCAATCACAGATTCACATTGGGTAAGCCCTGTACATGTTGTTCCAAAGAAAAGTGGAATAACTATTGTGGATAATTTTGAAGGTTGGAGAGTCTGCATAGACTACGCGAAACTTAATGCATCGACTAGGAAAGACCATTTTCCCCTTCCTTTTATGGATCAAATGTTAGAACGTCTATCTGGTCGTTCTCATTACTGTTTCCTCAATGGTTACTCTGGTTATTTTCAGATTGCTATTGCCCCAGAAGACCAAGGTAAGACTACTTTTACACGCCCATTTGGTACTTATGTTTATAGAAGAATGCCTTTTGGTCTATGCAATGCACCTGCTACCTTTCAAAGATGCATGATGTCCTTATTTTCTGATTTTGTCACGAATATCATTGAAATTTTCATGGATGATTTCACTGTCTATGGAAATTCATTTGATTCATGTTTAGAAAATCTGGAACTTGTGCTTAAACGTTGTGTTGAAACTAACCTTGTTCTCAATTATGAAAAGTGTCATTTTATGGTAGAACAAGGAATTGTTTTAGGGCACGTAGTTTCACCAAAAAGACTGGCTGTTGACAAAGCCAAGATTGATGTGATTAAATCTATTTCTTATCCTTCTACGGTAAGAGAGGTAAGATCTTTCTTAGGCCATGCTGGATTCTATAGAAGGTTTATTAAGGATTTCTCTAAAACTATTCAACCTTTGTGCAAGCTATTACAAAAAGAACATAAATTCAATTTTGATGAAGGTTGTAAACATGCATTTAAACTGTTGAAAGAGAAATTGATTTCATCACCTATCATTCAACCCCCTAATTGGAATTTTCCTTTTGAGATAATGTGTGATGCTAGTGACAAAGCAGTTGGAGCTGTTCTAGGTCAGAAAATAGATAAAGTTCCTCATGTGATATATTATGCATCTAAATTACTTGATGATGCCCAATGCAATTATACCACAATTGAGAAGGAACTCTACTCTGTTATTTTTGCTCTAGAGAAATTTAGATCTTATCTGTTGGGAACAAAAGTGATTGTTTATTTAGATCATGCAGCTCTAAAGTACCTGTTAAAGAAGAAGGAGTCTAAACCAAGACTACTCAGATGGATTCTCTTACTCCAGGAATTTGACCTTGAAATCCAAGATAAGAAAGGAGCAGAGAATCTTGTTGTCGATCATTTGAGTCGACTAACATATGACGGGGAAGTATCTCCTATCTCTGATTTATTTCCTGATGAGCATCTTTATGCATTGCATTGAATTATACCTTGGTATGCTGATATGGTTAATTATATTGTTACCAAAGTATTTCCAAATAATCTACCTAAGGCTCAGAAGGATAAAATTAGGAATGACTCAAAACACTACATTTGGGATGATCCCTACCTATTCAAAAGCTGCGCAGACAATGTCATACGTAAATGTGTTCCAAATAATGAAATTCAATCCATATTGAATTTTTGTCATACTTTTGAATGTGGAGGTCATTTTGGACAAAAAAGAACTGCTAGAAAAATTCTTGAAAGTGGATTTTATTGGCCTACTCTTAACAAAGATGCATATTACTTTGTTAAATCTTGCAATGAATGTCCAAGAGTTGTTAATATATCCAAGAGAGATGAAATGCCTTTGAAAACTATATTAGTTTGTGAACTTTTTGATGTATGGGGCATTGATTTCATGGGACCTTTTCCTTCGTCTTTTGGAAATACTTACATCTTACTTGTAGTGGATTATGTTTCCAAATGGATTGAAGCTAAGGCCACTCGAACGAATGATTCCAAAGCAGTTGTGACATTTATCAAGGACAACATATTCCATAGATTTGGAATTCCAAAGGCCATCATCAGTGACAGAGTGTGTAACAGAATCACTTTTGAAGTCGTTACTATGGAAGGTTCACCAATCAGAAGTCTAACAAGCATCGCAGTGTTTGGAGGAACAACCGTTGGTACTACTGTTTCGCATCTAACTGCTGCTATCCAATTGGGAAGAGTACTAGCTCATCGAAAGATCGGTCTAGTATACAGAGGAGGAAATGCTGGATTAATTGGAGAGGTTGCTCAAGCACACCAGTCATACCAAACACTTGTTCAAATTGAAACAAATCAACCAAACAAAGTTCTCGCGGTAGGTGTAATTCCCACTCCTCTGAAACAAATATATGGCAAAACAATTGGACATGAGGTACAAACAAAATCATTTTATGAACGCATGACACTCATGTTGCATAACTGTGATGCTTTCATAGTCATACCAGGAGGATATGAGGTTTTAAAATGCTTGTTCAATTTAACATTCTAGTTTAACATGAAACTGCACACTAAACCAATTGGTCTTTTAAATGTTGATCACTACTTTGATGGTTTATTAGCATTTCTTGACATAGCTGTTACAAATAAGCTTCTATCTCCAATAGCACGAAGAATAATTGTATCTGCACTCACAACTAAAGAGCTATTGGATGAATTAGTAACTTTTGTACCAGAGACAGATCCAGAAGTACCTCCAATTAATTGGTCAATTTCTGGTAACAAGCGAAAAAGAGATTCAGTGGATTTAGAGTTAAAGTTGTAAGTTTTTCTTTTTAAATAAATGTGTGTTATTTTCTTTTTATTAAAAGCTGTGGAATAATGTTATTTTATTTTTTGTTTTTCAAACTTTGTGTGTTTTTACATTGAGGACAATGTAATTCCCAAGTGTGGGGGGGTGGTTTGAGTAAAGAGTCAAGTGATTAATCTCATTTGATTCTTGATCCACACCTTTAAAAATATTGTTTTTAATAACTTGTTATTTTGTTGAATAAATCATGCATGTATTATAACTTTTTAAGATGTTAGGTAATTTTGTGTTAAATTTTTCAATCCTTTTATAATTGTACCCCTTTCTGTAAAATTTGTTTTTCTCGAATAAATCAATTGAATATCTTTGTAATTTGACAAAAATATTCTTATTTAACTAATGTGGCTAAATCCTTTTTGTTATGAAATCCAAAGTTAAAAACATTAGTATTGTGATTTGATGATAATGTAAGTTTACTGTGTATTTTAGTACATTTAAGGTTATTTTCTACACGCTAGAACTTGTTCTTTCATATGCTTGAGACGAAATTTAATTAAGATCTTGGTTGATTTGGGGATGACATAAGACCTTCTTTGATAGTTTGAGCCTTTCTGAACGAACCATACTTATATATATCCCTTGATCCTATTTTGAGCCAATATGCATGAATGGTTTTATTACCATTTAATTTCTTTGATAAATAGCCTCGTTTATTACTTTTCTATCCAGATACTTTATTGAGAATGTATTAATCATGCGTTAATCTGTATTGAAAAGTTATGAGGACTGCTGATAAAGGATTACGATATATTGTAAAAAAGAACTGAAAGGTAAAAAGCTCATAGATGTGATCTCTTCAAAAAAAAAATAGTGTAAAAAAAAAAAAGAAAAAAAAGAAAGAAAGAAAGAAATGAAGAGATATTATTGAAAAGGTTTTCTTCAAAGAAGTGTAATTCATTCTCAATTTAAACTCTTGAAATATTTTGTATATTCCTATCCTTCGTTTGTAGCCAAATCCCGAGCTTAACATTACAAGCTTAAAAGTCCTATTTGACCTAAATCGACCAAAATTTTCATCATTAGTGGAGAGCATGTGACTTTACAAGTTTATAAGTTGTGTTGCGAAACTAAAAATGTATTTTTATTTACATAGTGACTTTGTTGTTATCTTTTCATTATACTAATATCATGTTTTCAAACAAAAAAAAACATTTTAAGGATTTATGTTTTTCACAGTCACATTTTGTTAACTTTGAATATTAATGTTAAACTTGTAAATGATATCCAAGCACACGAACACAATTTCTTTTCAAATAAAAAGGGGTTAATTGTGAAAGTTGTATTGAAATTAATATAACACTTTGTTACCTTATTAATCTTGTTTAAGTTATTTATACTTGTATATTGTGTTTATATTTTGCTTGAGGACAAGCAAAGAGATAGTGTGGGGGAATTTGATGTACTCATAAATTAACTGATTTTTATACTATTTAATGACTATATTTTGTTTAAAAATCGATTAATTCTGTCATTTAATGGATATATTTCACATTTCCTTTCTATTTCTTTGTTAATAAGATTTTCAGTGTATTTTAGTACATTTTGGAGATAAAAAGAAGAAGAAGAAGTGAAGATGAAGAAAAGAAAAAAAAAATCGATGAACAGTAACTCCGGTGAACAGTACCACCGTCGATAATGGCATCACTGCTTACGTCATGAACAGTATCCGTCGGCTGGTCAAAGTCAACAAGTCAACCTGCTACAGTACCCCCGTTTACCCGCCTAGTCTTTATTTATTTTGCTTTATGCACTTTAAATATCGCAAATGGATGGCCGAGCCACCTATTAGTTTAATTTACTTTTATGTCTTTAATTTTCTTTTTTTATGGAAGGCCGAGCCTCCATACTTTTAGTTTAATTTATTTAAATGGTCGGTTGAACCACTTAATTTGTTTAGTTAATATAAATCCAATCTTTCTTTATATATATATATATATATATATTTGTATATTTATTTAATATACTTATATCTATATATTAATTAAGTATTTATGTAATTCCTGTTTTAATTAATATAATTATGTGAATTAATTAGATTGACAATCCAGTTAATAAATGTGATTATATAGCTAGGATTATTAATCTTGTATTAATGATTCAAGTGGCATCTACTAATTTAATTGAGTTGCAGCTCTTGACTTAATTAAATTAGTAGTGGAATTATATAACTTAAATTGTATATAATTAAGCTGATTGTTATATACAATTTAATGTTAGTGATGCCTTATTTACTTAATGCAATTTGATTGAACATCCTATGCACGCTAGTTGGTAAGTGTTTAATTAAATTAGAGATTAATCTGTCTGAGCTGATCGGGATTCTAAAACCAATTACTTAATAATGTCTTGATCTATGATTAATCCCATTAAAAATATAACTTGATACGAATTCCTTGCTAACGCTTTTTTTTATATCATTTATATTCCAAATTCCTTTTTAATTCTATTCTCAAAATACCAAAAACCCCCTAAACCCTTTCCGATTAATGATTTTAATTTAAGAGTTGACAAATCTCTGTGGATTTGATCCCTACTTTCCCTATCTACATAGGAATTGTTAGGTTTAAATTTGAGAGCAGTACGACAGGCTTCGTCAATGCCATAACTTGAAATCAATTCTTGAGTTTGTGGTGCCGGTTTTGGCACTTCTTAAACTATAAAATAGTTAGATATTTGCAAAACAAGGAAGGGAAATAGTTATAAATGTCTTATATGTTATTTGTGATATCTTATAAATACCTAGCATATATAAAGTATAGGAAGGGAAGTAAAAAAAGTGGACACAAAAAAGAGAAGTAAAGGATTAAAAAGGATTAGAAGGTAAATAAAAAAAATCTAATTTCAATGACCCAAATTTGAAGGTCCACACAAAAAATATAATTTCAAGGCCCAATGATTGAACCATAATTAGCTTGATTTTCTAGTGTTTATCGTGTTGTTTATTGAGTTTAAATCTAGCTAATTATGTGTTTTTTTGCTTTAAATGATTATTTACACTTATACTTTTGTTTTTAGGTCCTTTGAAGGTTTTAGAAGATATTTAGATGGAATTTGAAGAGATTGGAAACTTGAAGATGATTTTTTTGGAAGAAAAAAGAAGTGGACGAGTGGGAAGAGGAAGTGGGCGCGCAGGGCCAGGAAGTGGACTCGTCCATCAAACCTCATGCGTCCGCTCTCAGAAGTTTGATAGCATCACGCATCCAAGTGGATGCGTCAGTGACTCTCAGGTGTCCACTGTGCTTTCTCGGGCGTCCACTCTCCGAATTAAAGTTTTTAAGCTATTTTTAAGTAGTTTCTGTTTAGGACTCTTGTTGTAATTAACCCTAGGACCTTTTCTAACTATTTATAGGACTTAATAGTTTAGTTTCGAGGGTGTAGCACCTTAGACACATTGTTCCCGAGCATTGTAGGAGATCAAAGGTTGGAGCTTCTCGGGAAATCGGATTTCTGACTAATGAGTTTCTCTCTTTCCCTTAATCTTTTTATGATATTTTCTTTTATGGATTGTGATTAAACATTTATAGTTGGCAAGGACATGTATTAGGTTTACTTTATTCGGGAATAAGAGATTCTTTTTTGTCATTAAAAATCTGATCTTTTTAAGGAATCATTATTTCTATTTGGGTATTTCAACAATTCTTGGTTTTATTTTATCAATTGTGTTATCTCAATTATTATTGGTCATCTTAATTGTTTTACACAATTGATTAACTAGGGTTATGCAGAATCGGTTTTCGGTAACCAAAAGTAGTAACTATTGATTAATTTAAATCTGTGTTTGATTAATTGATAGGGAATTGTTTGAAGCAAATTGCATGATTTTAATCGGTCATTAATTTCATGTAATTTGTGTTGATGTTGTCCTCGAACTGAATAACTTAATTGACTATTTTATGCGAGCGATTCGGTAATTTAGTTTAATTAGGTTAAAGTTAATTTGTCGTGCTCCTCGGGAATTAACCTAAATTTATAAGAATCGGAATTTGCTGCACTACGCGAAATTCTAAGTCATTACTCAAATAGGTTATTATCAATGATTAGTCCCGAATAAATAAAACCGAAATACGAAATCCTTGTTAACGTTATTCTATCCATTGATTCTTAATTGATTTGTGAGTTATTTTATTTAAAGTTTTATTCTTTTAGATAAAAATTGAATATTTTCCCCCAAATCTCGATCAGTTTACTTATTTTGAGATTTTACAAGTTTCTATGCGTTCGACCCTTACTTACCTTAACTGCATAAGTTGGTTAAAGTTTGGAATTTAATTTGATAGCGCAACAACACACTCGTCAAATTTTGGTGCCGTTGCCGGGGAACTTGTTTGAAATTGTTTTTTTAAGATCAAGTTTACTGATCCTTGTCCTTTGTTTTTAGGTTTTATTCCTTTAGTGACAAAGTATAGGTTGGAATTGTTTTATGCTCGTTCATACTGGAAAGACTCTTGGTGAAATCCCGAAGGAATCGAAATTTTCAAATCCTGTGGTCAATAACAAAGGAGATACGAGCATAGAGACCATTAATCATTCCAATTTACAAGGAGGCATCGGTGATATCATTCCTAACCTACCTTACATTATGGCTAATAATAATAATAATGTGGTGGTTAGGAGGACTTTGAGGGAATTAGCTGCACCTACTATTAGCAATCAATCACTTTGCATTGTTTTTCCTGAAGTTAATGAAAATTTTAAACTTCACACTGGTTTTGTGCAAAATATTCCTATTTTCCATGGCATGCCCGGGGATAATCCATATACATTTCTTCAGGAATTTCATACGTATTGCACTAATTTGAAACCATCTAATATCACTGATGAGATTATTAAAGATTGGCTTTATGAACTACCTTCGAGTCAATAACTGAATGGATTGAGATGAAAAAGATCTTTCTAAGAATGTATTTTCCTGCTTCTAAGATCTCAAACATTAGGAAGGAAATTAGTAGAATACGCCAAGGCTTTGGGGGAATCATTATATGACTATTGGGAGAGATTTAAAAGATTGATTGCTAGTTGTCCTAATAATCAAATTCCATATCATTTACTTATCCAATATTTCTATGAAGGAATGGTTCCTACTGATAGGACCACAGTTGATGCAGCTAGTGGTGGAGTCTTTATGGATCAATCACCTGAAGAAGCAAGAGATTTGATTGCTAATATGGCAGATAATGCCCAATCATTCAACATGAGGAACGGAGCTCCTAAGGAAGGTAAATGATGTAAGTTCTTCAAATCTTGAATTACAAGTTAAAAATCTTAGTAACATGATTGGACAGATGATGGGCAAACAAATGAATCCACAAGTTAAGATGTGTGGATTTTGTTGAAGTATTGAACATCATAAGGACAGTTGCCCTACGCTTTTTGAAGATGAATAGGCTCATGCTGTGGGAAATTTTCAGAATCAACAAAGAAGATATAATCCTTATTCTAATACCTATAATGAGGGATGGAAGGATCATCCAAATTTTAGGTGGGGGAATCAGGTACCAAACCAAATAATTTCTAGAATCAACATCCACCTGGTATTCTTCCTGTTCAACCATTAAATCAACCACCTCATCAAGCTCAACCTCAAGGTATGTCTTTAGAAGATATGGTTAAATCAATTGCTTCTAACACAATGACTTTTCAAAAGGAGAACTAATCCAGTATATAGAATCTTGAAAATTAAGTCGGACAATTGGCCTCTGAAGTTAGTCAAATTAAGTCTCATTTGTTCACAAAGCTTCCTTCTCAACCTATAAACCCTCGAGAAAATGCCAATGCTGTTATCCTGCGGAGTGGAAAGGAGTTAGTTGAACCTAAACAACTGCAAGATGCTAAGAAAGAATTAGAGATTAACTCTAGCTAGAGTCCAAACATAACTAGTGATAGTGCACCTCCAAAACTTGAACCTTCTTCTCATTCTAAAATATCGCCCCTTTTTCCTTTAAGGCTAGCTAAGAACCGAAAAGAAAAAGAGGAGAAAGATGTTCTAGACGTATTCAAGAAAGTTGAGGTAAACATTCCCCTCCTTGATGCTATTCGTCAAATTCCTCGTTATGCTAAATTTCTTAAAGAATTATGCACTAATAAAAAAGAAGCTAAAAGGGAATGAAAAGGTAAGTGTGGGGGAGTCTGTTTCTGCAGTCCTTCAACAGAAACTTCCACCCAAACAAAAGGACCCAGGTATGTTTGTTATCCCTTGTGTTATTGGTGATAAAGTGATCTTAGGATGCATGTTAGATTTAGGAGCATCTATCAATATTATGTCATATTCTATCTATTCTTCATTAAATCTTGGACCATTAAAATCTACTAGAGTTATTATGCAATTAGTTGATAGATCCATTGCATATCCAGAATGGGTAATTGAGGATGTTTTGGTTCAGGTAAATAATTTTATATTTCTCACAGATTTTTATATTTTGAAAACTGAAGAGGGAAATAATTCATCTACATCTCATTCCTCAATTCTTCTTGGAAGACCATTTTTAAAAACTACAAAAACTAAATTTGATGTTAATGAAGGAACATTGTCAATGGAATTTGATGGGGAAATCATATCATTTAATATCTTTGATGCCATGAAATATCCATGTGATGAGTTTTCTTCAGTCTCTGTGGTTGACATAATTGATCCTCTTATACAAGATGTTTATAATTTGAGCTATGTTGACATGATGCAAACGATTATGAGCATGAGTATTGATGAGCATGAACTTGATAAATTATCTGTAGAATGTGATCATGATTTAAAAATGGCTGTTAAAGAATTGTCTGCATGTCCAAAAGTAGAATCTACTATTGCCTTACCCACTTTTCATGATAAGATGCTTCCATCTGTTGTATGTCCACCTTCCCTTGAGCTAAAACCTCTGCCTTCACACTTGAAATACGCATATTTAGGTAATTGAGAGGAATTGTCTGTTATAATTGCTAATAATCTTACTTCCAAACAGGAGGAAAGGATAATTGTTGTTTTAAGGGAACATAAAACAACTATAGGTTGGGCATTAGCTAATATAAAAGGAATTAGTCCTTCTACATGCATGCATTGTATTTTATTAGAAGATGGCACTTGTGCAACTAGGGAATCACAAAGGAGATTAAACCCTCCTATGATGGATGTTGTTAAAAAAGAAATATTGAAATTATTAGATGCTGGTATAATATTCCCTATTACTGATTCCCAATGGGTTAGCCCAGTTCATGTAGTTCCTAAGAAAACTGGAATTACTGTCATTGAAAACAAGGAAGGAGAAAAAGTACCTACAAGAGTTCAAAATGGTTGGCGTGTTTGCATTGATTACCAGAAATTGAACTCAACTACTAGAAAAGATCATTTTCCCCTTCCTTTTATGGATCAAATGCTTGAACGTTTATCAGGTAGATCTAACTAGTGTTTTCTTGATGGTTTTTCTGGTTATTTTCAAATTGCAATTGCTCTTGAGGATCAAGATAAAACCATATTCACATGTCCTTTTGGAACCTATGCATATAGGTGCATGCCTTTTGGGTTATGTAATGCACCTGCTACTTTTCAAAACTGCATTATGTCTATTTTCTCTGATTATGTGACTAACAGAATTGGGATCTTCATGGATGACTTTACTGTGTATGGAGATTCTTTTGATGAATGTCTGGACAATCTAGACTTATTCTTAAGAGGTGCATTGATTCTAACCTTGTATTAAATTATGAAAAGTGTCATTTCATGGTTGAGAAAGGTATAGTATTAGGACATGTGGTATCAACATTAAGTCTTCAAGTAGACAGAGCTAAAATTGATGTGGTAAAATATCTTCCTTATCCTTCTAATGTACGAGAGGTAAGAGCTTTCTTAGGCCATGCAGGTTTTTATAGAAGGTTTATTAAAGACTTTTCAAAGATTTCTCAACCCTTGTGCATGTTATTGCAAAAAGACGTGTCTTTTAATTTCAATGATAGTTGTAAGAATGCCTTTGAAACTTTAAAAGAGAAATTAATTTCTACCCCCATAATTCAAGCTCCTGATTAGAATCTACCTTTTGAAATCATGTGTGATGCTAGTGATCATGCAGTTAGTGCAATATTATGACAAAGAGTAGATAAAGTTCCTCATGCTATTTACTATGCTTCTAAAACACTTGATGATGCACAGTGTAATTATACAACCACTGAAAAAGAACTCTATGCTATCATATTTGCTCTGGAAAAATTTGTTCGTATCTGCTAGGAACCAAAGTCATAGTTTTCTCTGATCATGCAGCTCTATGGCATCTTTTGAAGAAGAAAGAGTCAAAACCCAGGTTATTAAGATGGATCTTGTTACTCCAGGAATTTGACATCAAAATTCGTGACAAGAAAGGAGCTGAAAATTATGTGGCTGACCAACCTAGTAAGCTTACTTACGATGGTGAGGTATTTCCTATAACTGAATTATTTCCTAATGAGCATTTATATGTTTTGCATGGTAGTTTACCTTGGTATGCTGATATAGTGAATTATTTGATCACAAGGGAATTGCCAAATTAAAGTGATGCCAAATACTATATTTGGGATGATCCGTATTTGTTTAAGATATGTTTTGATAATATTATTCGTAGGTGTGTACCAGGGACTGAAATTCATTCTATTCTAACTTTTTGTCATGCCTATGAGTGTGGGGGTCATTTTGGTCCTCTAAGGACGGCTCATAAAGTTCTTGAATGTGGTTTCTATTGGCCTAGTTTAAACAAGGATGCATATTTATTCTGTAAGCAATGTAATGAATGCCAAAGAATTGGGAAAATAACTAAGAAGCATGAAATGCCCTTCCAATCTATCTTGGTAACATAAATTTTTGATATATGGGGTATTGATTTCATGGGTCATTTTCCTTTGTCCCAAGGTAATAACTATATTTTGCTTGTCGTAGATTATGTGTCTAAGTGGGTTGAGGCGAAAGCCTCCAGAACTAATGATGCTAAAGTTATTGTCTCTTTTGTCAAGGATAATATTTTTAGCAGGCTCGGTGTTCCAAAAGCAATTATTAGTGACAAAGGCACTCCTTTCTGTAATAAGGTAGTTGCGGCTTTGTTTGATAAATACCATATAACCCACAGAGTTTCTACTGCATATCATCCCCAAACTAATGGTCAAGCTGAGGCTTCCAATAGGGAAATTAAATCAATTCTCGAAAAAGTAGTCAATCCTAATCGGAAAGATTGGAGTATACAGTTGGGAGATGCATTATGGGCATATAGAACTGCATATAAGACTCCTATTGGAATGTCTCCATATAGATTGGTGTTTGGTAAAACATATCATCTTCTTGTAGAACTTGAACACAAAGCTTATTGGGCCATCAAGTAAACTCATTTGAATATTCCTAATGCTATAGTCAATAGGAAATTAGAAATTCAGGAATTGGAAGAATTAAGAAATGATGCTTACCAAAATACTTCAATTTGTAAAGAGAAAGCACGAATTATCATGATAAATATATTGCTCGAAAGAGTTTTAATCAGGGTGATAAGGTTTTATTGTACAATTCTAGATTGAAACTTTTTCCAGGAAAGTTGATGAGTAGATGGATAAGACCTTTTATAGTTTAAATGTCTTTGATCATGGAGCTGTCGAAATTCAAAGTCTTGATATAGGGAAAGTTTTTACAGTCAATGGCCATCGCTTAAAGCTTTATTATGATGAAATTGTCAATCACGAGGTAGAGGCCGTTAAGTTTCTTCAACCATCCTATTCAAAAGCATGAACATTAACTGTGTCGAGCCATGGGAGGCAACCCAAATGAGTATACTTCTTTTTCTTATTTGTTTTGTTTTTTTTAACATTTAAGTGTTTTCTATTATTTGTTTTTTTAGGTAAGGGAACAGTCTAACATACATCAAGAGTCCAACTATTGTGGAAATAACAGATTGCAGAAACTACTGAGAGTGGACGCGCAATGTTCCTCTCACGCGGCCACTTCCGTGAAATATACTGATTGTGGACACGTCCTAGTTCTCTGCATGAGTCCAAGTGGACACGTCAATCTTCTCTTCACGCGTCCAAGTGGACGTTTCCACAGAGTCGCGCATCCACTTTTAAAACTAATAAAAAAAAATTCCAAAACAAAAGAAAAACCATGAAACTATGTCGTTTCATTAAGTGAAACCAATAATATAAACCCTTTTTCCTTCTTTTCTTTCTTTCTTCTTCTTTTCTTTTCTTTTCTCCTTCTCTTCGCCGCGTCTCTTCCTTTCCTGCGTCTGTTTCTTTGCAAAAAAAAAAAAAAACCGTCCATGATGTACTCATAAATTAACTGATTTTTATGTTATTTAATGACTATATTTTGTTTGAAAATCGGTTAATTATGTTATTTAATTGAAATATTTCACGTTTCCCATCTATTTCTTTGTTTGTAAGTTTTTTAGTGTATTTTAGTTCATTATGGAGATAAAAAGAAGAACAAATGTTGGAAAAGTTTAAAAAAAAAAAATTTATATTATCCGATGACGTGGCGCAATGAGAAGATGGACTTTAGTTAATGAATGTGATTATATAGCTAGGATTATTAATCTTGCATTAATGATTCAAGTAGCATCTACTAATTTAATTGAGTTGCAGCCTTTTGGCTTAATTAAATTAGTAGCGGAATTATATAATTTAAATTGTATATAATTAAACTGATTTTTATATACAATTTAATGTTGGTGATGCCTTATTTGTTTAATGCAATTTGATTGAGCATCCTATACACACTGGTTGATAGTGGTGTTTAATTAAATTAGAGATTAATCTATCTGAGCGGATCGAGATTAATCTATTTTGTAAGGATCAGAATCTGTCTGAGCTGATCGGGATTCTAAAACCAATTACTTAGTAATGTATTTATCTATGATTAATCCCATGAAAAATATAACTTAATAATAGTTCCTTGCTAATGCTTTTTATATCATTTGTATTCCAAATTTCGTTTTAATTCTTTTTACAAAATCCAAAACCTCAAAAATATTTATTTTAATTGTTGTCATTACCTTATTCTCAAAATACCAAAAACCCCCAAAACCTTTTCCGATTAACGATTTTAATTTAAGAGTTGACAAATCTCTGTGGATTAGATCTCTACTTTCCCTATATACATAGGAATTGTTAGGTTTGTTGCTGATCATTTGAGTCGACTCACATATGAAGGGGAAGTATCTCCTATCTCTGATTTATTTTCTGATGAGCATCTTTATGCATTGCATAGAATTATACCTTGGTATGCTGATATGGTTAATTATATTGCTACCAAAGTATTTCCAAATCATTATCCTAAGCCTCAGAAGGAATAAATTAGGAAATGACTCAAAACACTACCTTTGGGATGATCCCTACCTATTCAAAAGGCTGCGCAGACAATGTCATACGTCATATGTGTTCCAAATAATGAAATTCAATCCATATTGAATTTTTGTCATACTTTTGAATGTGGAGGTCATTTTGGACAAAAACGAACATGCTAGAAAAATTCTTGAAAGTCGGATTTTATTGGCCTACTCTTAACAAAGATGCATATTACTTTGTTAAATCTTGCAATGAATGTCAAAGAGTTGGTAATATATCCAAGAAAGATGAAATGCCTTTGAAGACTATATTAGTTTGTGAACTTTTTGATGTTTGGGGCATTGATTTCATGGGACCTTTTCCTTCGTCTTTTGAAAATACTTACATCTTACTTGCAGTGGATTATGTATCCAAATGGATTGAAGCTAAGGCTACTCGAACGAATGGTTCTAAAGCAGTTGTGACATTTATCAAGGACAATATATTCCATAGATTTGGAATACCAAAGGCCATCATCAGTGACAGAGGTACGCATTTTTGCAACAAGGTAGTAGAAACTCTGTTTAAAAAATATCATGTTTCTCATAACGTTTCTACTGCCTATCATCCTCAAACAAATGGACTTGCTGAAATCTCTAATAGGGAAATTAAGTCTATTCTAGCTAAAGTAGTCAATCCTAATAGGAAAGACTGGAGCCTTAGATTGGGAGATGCTCTTTGGGCATATAGAACTGCATTCAAAACCCCTATTGGTATGTCACCATTTAATCTTGATGATGCACAATCTAATCGAAAACTGCAAATTCAAGAATTATAAGAGATTAGAAATGATGCCTATGTTAATTCCTGGATTGCAAAAGAAAAGATGAAATATTACCATGACAAAAATATTTCAAGGTGGATTGGCCCATTTGTTATCATTAATATCTTTAATCACGGGTCAGTAGAGGTAAAAAGTTTTCAAATGATCAAAATTTTTAAAGTGAACGGTCATCTCCTGAAACCTTTTCATGAAGGATTTGTCGGACAAATTATCGATTCCATTGCTTTTGAAGACCCACCACCAGAAAGGAATTGAAATCTATGCTCATCCAGTTTAAGACGTTAAACAAGGGCGCTGTGTGGGAGGCAACCCATCGCTTTCTGAAATACTTTTGAATTGTTTGATTTTCCTTTTTCACTTTTTAGCTTGCAGGCCTAGCAGAAATTATTGAATACGCGCTTCTCGGATACTGAAAGATGGCGTATTTAAGTTAATTAAATGTCCAACAAGTGATTAAACACGGCTTTAAATAGCCTGCTTAATTGTTGAAAGAATCACCAAACGATTTCTGCTAATTTCCTTTCAAGAGTAGATTCATCTGCAAGGTATTTCTTTACTTTTTACATTTTAGTTTGTCTTCCCATCCCTTCTTTCTTTCTATCTCTTTGTTACATAATGGATGATTCACTAATGAAAATGAGAAGATATTATCCATTGCTCCCTATTAATTATTTGAGAAAAATCTATCTTATGAGATTGGAGTGTATGAAATTACTAGTATCCATTGGAATGCCTGAGGATATTAGGTGCATAATTGAAGCTAAGGTTCGAATTAGTGGTGAACATCCAGTTTTTCCCAAACGTCAACCTGGGTTGGGGAAAAGTAGTTATGCAAAGAAACGGAGAGGTAAAAGAATGAGAGTCTGTTATAAATGTGCTAGATGGAACTGTGATACCAGTTGTCGTTCACTTGGGTATTTATCCGATAATTGAGAAGACAAAATTGCTTTCATTAAGAATGGAGTGAGTAAAGAGTCATTAGATGATATCAAACTGACTCTTGATTCGCATTCTAGTGGATATTCAAATGGAAATTCTTGGGTTATGGAAACAATTCAAAATTGAACAACTCTGGTACACTCTTCGGTATCTGAATTTAAACGATCCCGTTTGCCAGTTTTTAAGAAAGTTGGATGAGTAGCATACCCTCGACTCATAGAAGGTGTTTGAAACCGCTACTAGACGTAAAACCAGAGGAACATGTGAGCCACAATCACAACTACTTGTTTTTATTTGTTTCTTCCTTGATTTTTTTTATTTGTTTGTTTTCTTTTTAGTGTGTAACAGAATCACTTTTGAAGTTGTTACTATGGAAGGTTCATCAATCAGAAGTCTAACAAACATCGCAGTGTTTGGAGGAACGACCGTGGGTGCTACTGTTTCGCATCTAATTGCTGCTATCCAATTGGGAAGAGTACTAGCTTATCGAAAGATCGGTCTAGTATATGGAGGAGGATATGCTGGATTAATTGCAGAGGTTGCTCAAGCACACCAGTCATACCAAACACTTGTTCAGATTAAAACAAATCAGCCAAACAAAGTTCTCGCGGTAGGTGTAATTCCCACTCCTCTGAAACAAATATATGGCAAAACAATTGGCTATGAGGTACAAAAAAAATCATTTTAGGAATGCAAGACACTCATGTTGCATAACTGTGATGCTTTCATAGTAATACCAGGAGGATATGAGGTATTAGAATGCTTGTTCAATTTAACATTCTGGTTTAACATGAAACTGCACACTAAACCAATTAGTCTTTTAAATGTTGATCACTACTTTGATGGTTTGTTAGCATTTCTTGACATAGCTGTTACAAATAAGCTTCTATCTCCAGTAGCACGAAGAATAATTGTATCTGCACCCACAACCAAGGAGCTATTGGATGAATTAGTAACTTTTGTACCAGAGACAGATCCAGAAGTATCTCCATTAACTAGTCAATTTCCGGTAACAAGCGAAAAAGAGATTCACTGGATTTAGAGTTAAAGTTGTAAGTTTTTCTTTTTAAATAAATGTGTGTTATTTTCTTTTTTATTAAAAGCTGTGGAATAATATTGTTGTTTTTAAAACTTTGTGTGTTTTTACATTGAGGACAATGTAATTGCCAAGTGTGGGAAGGTGGGAAGGTGGTTTGAGTAAAGAGTCAAGTGATTAATCTCATTTGATTCTTGATCCACACCTTTAAAAACATTGTTTTTAATAACTTGTTATTTTGTTGAATAAATCATGCATGTATTATAACTTTTTAAGATGTTAGGTAATTTTGTGTTAAATTTTTCAATCCTTTTATAATTGTACCCCTTTCTGTAAAAAACAAATTTTCATAAAATCAATTGAATATCTTAACAATTTGACAAAAAAACATTCTTATTTAACTATCGACCAAAATTTTTCATCATTAGTGGAGAGTATGTGAGTTTACAAGTTTATAAATTGTGTTGAGAAATTAAGAATGTATTTTTATTTACATAGTGACTTTGTTATTATCCTTTCATTATATTGATAGCATGTTTGAAAAAAAAAATTATCAAGGGGTTTATGTTTTTCACGGTCACATTTTGTTAATTTTGAATGTTAATGTTAAACTTGTAAATGATATTCAAACACACGAGCACAATTGTTTTTTAAATAAAAAGGGGTTAATTGTGAAAGTTGTATTGAAATTTATATCACTTTGTTACCTTATTAATCTTCTTTAAGTTATTTATACTTGTATATTTTGTGTTTATATTTTGCTTGAGGGCAAGCAAAGGGATAGTGTGGGGGAATTTGATGTACTCATAAATTAACTGATTTTTATGTTATTTAATGACTATATTTTGTTTGAAAATCGGTTAATTATGTTATTTAATGGATATTTTTCATGTTTCCCTTCTATTTCTTTGCTTGTAAGTTTTTTAGTATATTTTAGTTAATTATGGAGATAAAAAGAAGAAGAACAAATGTTGGAGAAGTTTTAAAAATAAATAAATTTATATTATCCGATGACGTGGCGCAATGAGAAGATGACACGTGGCGCAATCAGAAGGTGACAAGTGGCACTTCTAGAAGCAGCAATTTGGACCAATGAGGACGCGACATGTGGCGAAGTTGGGGAAATTAGGCCACCAACTAAATTTTCAAGACTTTGGGGTGCAAAATGACCATTTTGCCCCTAATTTTTGTGGCTATAAATAGGGAGCTTATTTTTATGATTTAGACACCAATTTAGCTCTAATCTTCTCCATTTCTTTTGCAATTTATTTCTTTTATTATTGTCTTCATATTAGTATATTTTCCAGATTTTTTAGAATAATATTTCAAGGTTTTTTTGTAATATTTAGTAAAGAAATTATGTCCGGATAATTTCAATATTTCCGGGGAGTTTATCTTTCAAATTTTCTTTCTAATGTTTATAAATTTTATCTTATATTTATTAAATATGTAGTTTGAGTAATTTTCTTTTGTTAGCAAGGATATGTGTTAAGTTATTAATAAATGGGATTATGAGATAATTTTCTTTGTACTTAATTTCTATTTGGATTTATTTAATTGGGCTTATGGTCGGTTTACCCGCCTAGTCTTTATTTATTTTGCTTTATGCATTTTAAATATTGCAAATGGATGGCCGAGCCACCTATTAGTTTAATTTACTTTTGTGTCTTTTATTTTCTGTATTATGGAAAGGACGAGCCTCCTAACTAGTTTAATATATTTTTATGTCTTTAATTCTTTTTTTTATGAAAGGCCGAGCCTCCATACTTTTACTTTAATTTATTTAAATGGCCGGTTGAACCGCCTAATTTATTTAGTTAATATAAATCCAATCTTTCTTTCTATATATATATATGTGTGTGTGTGTGTGTATTTATTTAATATACTTATATATATTAATTATGTATTTATATAATTCCTGTTTTAACCGATATAATTGTGTGAATTAATTGGATTGACAATCTAGTTAATGAATGTGATTATATAGCTAGGATTATTAATCTTGTATTAATGATTCAAGTAGCATCTACTAATTTAATTGAGTTGCAGCTTTTGGCTTAATTAAATTAGTAGCAGAATTATATAATTTTAATTGTATATAATTAAGTTGTTTGTTATCTACAATTTAATGTTGGTGATGTCTTATTTATTTAATGTAATTTGATTGAGCATCCTATACACGCTGGTTGGTAGTGGTGTTTAATTAAATTAGAGATTAATCTATCTGATCTGATCGGAATTAATCTATTTTGTAAGGATAGGAATCTATCTGAGCTGATCAGGATTCTAAAACCAATTACTTAATAATGTATTTATCTATGATTAATCCCATGAAAAATATAACTTGATACTAGTTCCTTGCTAATTCTTTTTATATCATTTGTATTCCAAATTTCATTTTAATTCTTTTTACAAAATCCAAAACCTCAAAAATATTTATTTTAATTGTTGTCATTACCTTATTCTCAAAATACCAAAAACCCCCAAAACCTTTTCCGATTAACGATTTTAATTTAAGAGTTGACAAATCTATTTGGAATCGATCCCTACTTTTCCTATCTACATAGGAATTGTTAGGTTTAAATTTGAGAGTCGTACGACAGGCTTCATCAGTCCATCTCCCACAAATTGTGCACACCTTCTTCTGCCCCACGATCAAGCTAGCGGATTCCATTCCAAGGTTGTTATTTTGGTGGTCTTCTTGGTGCTCTTGGTGGTGCAAAATTCGCATCTTTAAAAAATGGAGTTTTTCTTAACTTTTCAAAAGTTGAAAATTTTGTGTTAGAATTGTTTGAATTTTGTTGTGGGCTTTGTTTCTTTGTCATTGCATTGTTGGATTTCTTGTTTACATTATGCCTAGAACTAAGATTTTTTGTGTCAAACGTGGGAGAACTTCTCGAGATCAATTTGATCAATCTCGTTTTACTAGTCTAAATAATTCTAATTCGTATGAATCTCACAAGGTTCGTACTTTGTTAATTGAGCATCCCCTGGCCCCTGATATTGAATTTATTTTTCATATTCGGGATACTTTCTGAACTCTTGGTTGGGAAGGTATTCTTAATTTGGGCTAGGAATATTATCCTCAACTTATTTGTGAATTCTATGCTAATATAGATAATAAACATAGTGAAGATAACAACAGGATCATCTCTTTCATTCGGGGTCATTTAGTTGATATTACATGTGCTTCGTTGTCAAGTTTTATGAATTCTCCTAATTAAGGTCCTCTTCCTGAGTTTCATTGGCAGCAAGTTATTACTGATAGGACTTATAATTTTGAGGATGCATGTTTTGTTTTTGGCTTGTACCAAAGAAAAACTGGAAGAGTGCGTGAAAAGTATAAGCTCATGGCTAAAGATCTTCAGGCTTTTCCATGCTTATTGTGCATATTCTTGGTCATAATGTTTTACCTGAGTCATCATCCCATAATGAAATGCGCTATTCAGATCTTTATTTTCTTTATCGTTTAACTAATGGCTTAGGTGATACATTATCTGGTATTCCTTTGGCTCATTAACTTATTGCTAATATGCGAGAAGTTGTTCAACAGAAATCTCCATATGTTTTGCTACGTTCTCGTTATTTTGAGAATCTCAGGATACCTATTGCTGACATAGTTCGTCGAGAGCGCATCTCATCTTCCTGGGTTGTTTCCTTGGACCTTTTACGGTCTTTTAGTTATGAGTATCACTGGGGGTGAGTGGATGCATCCTCGGGTTTGTTAGACAGAGCGGAAGGCCATATTCCACCAAAGAGTTCAGGTTCTAAGAGGCCGGTGATTGAGCCTTCTTCGGTGGAGGATTCCGATGATGATGATGAGATAGAGCTCGAGATTTCGGATGTGCCTACATCTACGACTAGTCCATCTATTTCTCTTGAGGATTTGATTCTCGATCAATTGAATCAGTTGCATATGAATCAGTCCAAGATTCTCGAGAACCAAGTGCGTCAGCAGGCACAATTGAATGTCATTGAGGGGCGACTTGTGTCTATTGAATAACAAGTCTCTTCACTTCGAGCTTGCCTTCCTAGATCTTCCCTCGGGTGACATCTTCTTTTTCTCTACTTGTTCTTGGATTTGTTTGTTTGTTTTTGTTGTTTTTCTTGTCTTGATTATGTTGTGACATTAAGGACAATGTCTCGTTCTAGTGTGGGGCAGTCTTGTTTTTAATGTTTGTGTTTTTCTATTTTCATTTATTGTTGTTATTGTTTATTGACTGTTATGTTAAAAAAAACAATTTTATGCATGTTTGTGTGTTTGTTATGCATGTGATGAAAATTGTACAAGTCTATGTTAATTGATAGAATTTCAATATTATTTGTGCTTTACAACTCTCTATTTATTATGAGACATCTTGACACTCTACGAGTTTTTGTGAAACATCAAAATTGTCATTTATGGATGATTTGTGATAGTTAATTTGAATTGACATGGCTTATTTTTAGTAAAAAATCTTGATTTTTTAAAACACTTGACAAGTTTGAATGAGGTTGAGTTTACTTTTGACTTAGATGCATTCATGGTCAATTTAGACACTCTAGAACTTGTTTTCTCACATTCTTGAGGCGAAATATGATTGAATTTGGTTTACTTGGGTATGACATAAGGTCTTCTTTGGACGTTTGAGCCTTTCTTGACCAACCTTTCTATATTATATCCCTCGATCCTATTTTTGAGCTTTAATGTTGTGATGGATGAATCCATTATTATCTTTCTTTGTAAGCCTTTGAGAATAATGTTTAAAACCTTTACATGTCATAATTGTCAAGAGATTTCTTTGAAATATCTTTAGATTGGCACTTGTGAAGTTTATTGTTGTGTTAAAAAGGTGTTGAAAAGGTTTTGCAAAGTTGTGTTGAGGGATGATGAAAAAGATCTTGAAATTTTAAAGAAAAAAAAAGTTTGTCTTCTTTTAAAAAAGAAAAGAGAGCAAAAGTGCAAAAGAAAAAGAGACATATGATGAAAAAAAAAAGCAAAAACACTTGAAAAAATAAAAAAAAAAGTTCCAAGATTGTCCAAAGTATATGAGTTGGTTGATATGGTTGAATGTAAATAAGGAGAGAAGTGTCAATTGAAGAACTTTGGTTTCAAATTATTTTATTCTATTGTGTATTTCTCTTGGCTACTTTGTTTTCCTTGCCTTTCTCTATTAACCAACACTCAAGCCTAATGTTACGTGCCTCAAGTCCAATTTGACTCAAGTCGACTTTATTTTTTCCATTAGTGGAGAGATGTGTGAGATTACAAGCCTATGGTAGTGTGGACATTACTTTTCATATGACTATGATGTGTTTGAGTTGATTGTGGCTTGATTGAATTTGTTCTTGTTATTTGTGTATAGTCTTTTATTTTAAAATGGATTTTGGTTGGTTTTCAAGGTTGTTGGTCATGTTAAGGATAGTTGACTGTTACAATGAGTCTATAAGTGATGATCTATCACACATGCACGATTTATTTTAAAAAGTAGAGTTGATGGATGACTTTGAGGATTATTGAAGAGAATTTGGTGCAAATGTATTGACGTTCTTAATATTGATTAACTTGTTTCCTGAGGCATTGAGTTATTATTTTATTTGATTTATAAGTTTTCTTGAGGGCAAGCAAAGGTGTAGTGTGGGGGAATTTGATTCAACCATAATTAGCTTGGTTTTCTAGTGTTTATCGTGTTGTTTATTGAGTTTAAATCTAGCTAATTATGTGTTTTTGTGCTTTAAATGATTCTTTACACTTATACTTTTATTTTTAGGTCCTTTGAAGGTTTTAGAAAATATTTAGATGGAATTGGAAGAGATTGGAAGATTGAAGATGATTTTTTTGGAAGAAAGAAGAAGTGGACGTGTGGGAAGGGGAAGTGGACGCATCCATCAGACCTCATGTATCCACTCTCAAAAGTTTGACAGCATCACGCGTCCAAGTGGAAGCGTCAGTGACTCTCAGGCGTTCATTGTGCTTTCTCGAGCGTCCACTCTCCGAATTAAAGTTTTTAAGCTATTTTTAAGTAGTTTCTATTTAGGACTCTTGTGTAATTAACCCTAGGACCTTTTCTAACTATTTATAGGACTTAATAGTTTAGTTTCGGGGGTGAAGCACCTTAGACACTTTGTTCCCGAGCATTGTAGGAGATCAAAGGTTGAGTATTTGAACAATTCTTAGTTTTATTTTATCAATTGTGTTATCTCAATTATTATTGGCCATCTTAATTGTTTTACACAGTTAATTAACTAGGGTTATGCAGAATCGGTTTTCGGTAACCAAAAGTGGTAACTATTGATTAATTTAAATCTGTGTTTGATTAATTGATAGGGAATTGTTTGAAGCAAATTGCATGATTTTAATCGGCCATTAATTTCATGTGATTTGTGTTGATATTGTCCTCGAACTGAATAACTTAATTGACTAGTTTATGCAAGCGATTCGGTAATTTAGTTTAATTAGGTTAAAGTTAATTTGTCGTGCTCCTTGGGAATTTGCTGCGCTACGCAAAATTCTAAGTTATTACTCAAATAGGTTATTATCAATGATTAGTCCTGAATAAATAAAACTAAAATACGAAGTCCTTGCTAACATTCTTCTATCCATTGATTCTTAATTGATTTGTGAGTTATTTTATTTAAAGTTTTATTCTTTTAGATAAAAATTGAATCTTTTCCTCCAAATCTCGATCAGTTTACTTATTTTGAGATTTTACAAGTTCCTGTGGGTTCGACCCTTGCCTTAACTGCATAAGTTGGTTAAAGTTTGGAATTTAATTTGATAGCGCAACGACACGCTCGTCACCCAAGACAAATGTACTACTTCTTGCCTCACATTTCAATTATTCACGTTTCTTTTTGGATATCTCATTTAAATTGTTTAATATGTAATTTTAATATGAGTTTTTACAGTTATATCTTCATTATTAATGAATGATTTAAATAAATTATTAACTGTTTATTGGATAATACAATTTTTTTAGGATGAGTAATACATTTACACTAACTATTAAATGAGGGAAATTTAGAAAGTTTAGTTGCATAATTTTCATTTTTAATATTTATCTTAATTGTTCTAAAGTCCAAAGTGAATAATTGTGATAAAACGAAATAAATATATTATTTTCATTTCATTCCAATTGTCCATTTTGAACTTGCACAAGAATTAAGATAAATATTGAAAATAATAGTTATGCAACTAAAGTTCTTAAATTATCTTTATTTAATAGCTAATGTATATATATTAATTATTCTAAAAAATATATTTTGACAATTTATTAAATTCATTAATTAATAATAAGGGTATAATTGTAAAAATACATACTAAAATTAGAAACTAAATAATTAAAAGTAATAAAATTAGAAAATGAAGAATTGATATTAAAATTAGAATTGAGATCGAAACAATTGAGTGTCCTATAACCGAAACAATTGAGATCGAAACATGAAAAATGAGACAGAGGGAGAGAGTAATACTTTTCATGGAATCAATTATTGTGTGCCCTTAAAGTTTGGAAGAATTCAAAGTATATGTGAGTGTCCTATACATCCGCCTTCATTATTAAATGTACAGCTACAAAGAATGCTCCATTTACCTTTTCAGATAGAATCTATGAATTAGAAATGTTTTATATATGTAACATATATATATATATATATGAAAGCTCTAAAGTTTTTAATGTCTTAATTTTGATTAAATGACAAACATTGATAAGAACTAATGGCTTAATTGTATTAGTGTTGGTCTTTTAGGATTCATATATCTAATCCATGCAAGATCGAAATTTCAAGTCTTCAGGAAAGAGCGTTTGGTGTCAAGCGTTGAAGATAAGCCGTTTCTGGATTAGATAGGATCTAGAGGTGTAGTGTTATTTCTTTATATATCTATTAGATGTCTCTAGGTCTACCTCTATGAGTAATAAGTTCTATAGGTTGCTCAATAAAAGTGAAATGTTTTTCAAAATGCATTTCATTTAGATAAAACATGAGTTGGGTGTTTGAAATGATTTTCAAAATACATGCACATACTTTAAATTTCTTAAAATGTATTCCAAAAACTCTTGGAGTTGTTTGGAATCTTGTTTTGCATAGTTTTAATGCATGTGCGGTCGACCTAACTGAAGTGTGGTCGATCGCAGATCATGCGGTCGACCAGACGTCTCAGTTTATCGTCTGCTGAATGTCCAGAGCTCTCTGGAACACTTGCAGATGATGGTGCGATCGACCAGACTTCTCAACTCATCGTTCGCAGTATGTCCAGAGTTCTCTGGAACACTTGCGAATGATGGTGCGGATGACCAGTCTGATATGCGGATCGACCGCACTTCTCCTAAGTGGGATTCAAGCAGCTATTTTTATGACCGTTGGTACATATATATAAATACCCAATTGTTTGAAAAACAAATTAAGATTACTTTTTGAGCAAAAATCCGATTCCTATTCTTTATAGAACATCTTGAAATCATTTTGAAACCCTTTTCATAACATTTACATTGTGAAAATCATCCAAGAAGGGTCTTGACAAAATCATTGGTGTTCTTGAGCAATCTATAGAAACATATTACTCAAGGAGGTACTTATGCTTCAAATTGATATATCTTCACATTAAGGTGATATCTATATCAAACTCTTCCTATTCTTATCTTGTTAGTTTTATTCAAGGTTGCATTGAGCTTCAAACTCTAAGGGTTAGAGTGAGCCTTGAATTATAGATAATTGTGATTGTTTTAAGTGTTTGTATTTCATTAATTGTTGTATTAGAGATAAGTGTATAATCAAGGTTGTAGTGTAAAACTCAAAGTGTTGAGTGAACCTTGATTAGGTAAGAGGTTTGTGTTGTAAAACCCTAAGGTGAATTGGGTGAGCCTCTATTGTAATCTCTTGTACTAAATTATTGAAAGGTTTTGTGAAATCCTTGAGTAGATAGTTCAAGGCAGTGGATTAGGTTTTGTTGGATAAACCGAACCACTATAAATCGTTTTGTTCTTTGCAAATTTCTAAACACATTATTCCACACACTGTTTGAGCACCAAGTGTTTGATATTTGTTGTCTTAGAAAGCATTGTTTGTTTTAAAGTTGGAAAAATCGGTTAAAACCTAATTCACCCCCCTCTTAGGTTTTTCAATATATATATACACTTTTGATAAGGGAGAGATGAGAAACTCCCCCACCTGTATCAGAGGTCCCTTAACCAGGCGAGTTATAAATCGAGGCATGTGCCCGAGTGATAGACACATATGGGAGAGAGCCAATAGGATTCAAATCGCAAGACAAACATCCACAATATTTCAGTGAAAATTTGTCCCACACGGGATTCGAACTTGCGTTGCCGGAGGATTTCTCCTCAGATCACCACATGCCTTACCCCTTGGCTATGCCCCTAGGGACATATATATACCCTTGAGAAGCATATACTAAACCTTACTTACTATAACTACCACAAATAATTTAAACATTCAAGTAAAATGACTGAAATATAAATAATCTATATAATACATTTGTCAAAAATACGCAAACCCATTTGTCAAATCACTAATTTCAGCCCTAGTTATTCTAATATATTGGTTAGATTGATGGATTAGGGTGGTATTTTTTACCATAATAGGGTGGTATTTTTACCATAATGGGCATGTTCCTCCAACATTAGAGTTGTGTATTGACCTTGAAATTACTAAAATTTGAATAGAAATCAATCTAGAAGCATACAATTCAGCAACTAAAATAAAAAGAAAAGCTATAAAACATTCTATTTTTTTATTTCTTGTGTAATATATATATATATATATATATATATATGAAAAACCTAAGAGAGGAGGGTGAATTAGGTTTTATCCGATTTTTCTTTAACCTAATTAAAATAATATCTTCTAAGACAACAAATATAAACACTTGGTGCTCAAATAGTGTGATATAATGTGTTCAAGAAGTAAGCAAAAATAAAACAAAGAACAAAACGATTTATAGTGGTTCGGTTTATTCAACAAAACTTAATCCACTAGCTTGAGCTACCTACTCAAGGATTTCACAAAACCTTTCACTAATTTAGCACAAGAGATTACAAAAGAAGTTCACCCAATTCACCTTAGGTTTTTACAACACAAACCTCTTACCCAACCCAACTCCTTGAGTTTACAATACAACCTTGATTACACATTTATCTCTAATACAACAATTAATGAAATAGATACAATTAGGATAATCACAATTATCTATAATTCAAGGCTCACTCTAACCCTTAGAGTTTTAAGCACAATGCAACTTTGAATGAAACTTACAAGATAAGAATAAGAAGAGTTTGATATAAATATCACCTTAATGTGAAGATATATCAATTTTGAAGCAAAAACACCTCCTTGAGTAATATGTTCATCTAGATTGCTCAAGAACACCAATGATTTTAGTAAAGACCCTTTTTGGATGATTTTAACAATGTAAATGTTATGAAAGGTTTTCAAAATGTTTCTAAGATGTTATATATTGATTATGAATTAGATTTTTGCTTGAAAAGTCGTTATTACAAGTTTTTCAAACAATTAGGTATTTATATTTAAGTTCCAACTGTAATAAAAATGACTATTTGAATCCCACTCAGGAGCCGTGCGGTCGACCGCTTCTCAGGCTGGTCGTCCGCACCATCATCCGCAAGTGTACCAAAGAGCTCCGAACATTCTGCAAACAATGAGCTGATGATTGAACCAGAGTAGTCTGGTTGACCGCTTGATCTGTGGTCGACCTCACATGCATCCAAATCATGCAACACAAGATTCCAATCAATTCTTAGAGTTGTGGAATAAAGTTTTAAGCAAATGCATGTATTTTGAAAACCATTTCAAATACCCAACTCATGTTTTATCTTTATGAAGTGCATTTTGAAAAAAAACGTTTTACTTTTACAACCTATAGAACTTATTACTCATAGAGTTAGACCTAGATATATCTAAGTGATATCAATATAAAACACTAAATCTCTAGATCCTATCTAATTCAGAAAATGCTTATCTTCAACTCTTGATAACCTATGATCTTTCCTGAAGACTTGAAACTTCGATCTTGCATGGATTGGACATTTGAATTCTAAAAGACCAACACCTATACAATTAAGACATTAGTCCTCATCAATGTTTCTCATTAATCAAAATTAAGACATTAAAAGCTTTAGGCCTTTCAATCTCCCCCTTTTTGATGATGACAAATATTGATGCAAAGTGATTGATAAAACAATTAAGTGCAAGGATTCAAAGTAAGGAAGAGTTTATAGAAAATGTAATAAGACTTTTAAAATGCTCCGCCTTACAATATGCTAGGTATTTGTAAAATATCACATATAACGTATAAGACATTTAGTTTAATGATATCAAGAGATGAAACATTTATAGGACAAATATTGAATCTCAAAATGAAAAAATTCATTGTAAGTATAAGAGATCACATCCTAGCTTATATAGGCTCAAATGAGCCTATTTTTCCACTAACCTCCGTATATAGAGACATTTATAAAGACATTTTTAAAGCTCCCCCTATCAATATGCATCAGTTTTGTAAAATTTTGATAGAGTTTCCTTTGTAACTCTTATAAAAACCATTTTCACAAAACAAGTTTACCAATCAAAAAGAGATAAAATATATCACATAAGGCCAACCCGGCCATCAACACACAATTCTCATTCTCCTTCAATCAATAAAAAATAGAATTTAAACCAAGGATAGCAATACTTAACATTTTAGAGCTGTTTCTTCTTTATTTTGGTTTTGATGAACTTGATCTTTGAAGTTCATCTCAATTTTCCCGAAATACATAGTTAGTTTCATAACAATTATATATTGCAGTCAATAGTTGTTTTTCTCCCCCTTTGTCATCATTCAAAAAGAATAGATAGAAATGATAGAACTAAGTTAATTAAACAATAAAATCCCTCAACTACCAATGAGTCATCATTGGGAATAAAATTGCATATAAAAATGAAATATCAAATGATACAATAGAGTTCAAAGATAGGTAGCTAGAAATATGTGTACAAAATAGACAAGAACTATATCCTAGGCCTTCTCACATAAACTTTGGTCATGGAAGAGGATGATCCAGCAGGCGGCTCAACAGGTGGGGGCATGTCACCTGAAGGTAGCGGTGGTGTAGAGATATCAACTTGAACACCGTGAAACGCTTCAAGGTGATACTTGATATTAGTGATCTCGATGTCATAGTACTCCACCCGTGATGCTTGACGAAGCCTGTCGTATGACTCTCAAATTTAAACCTAACAATTCCTATGTAGATAGGGAAAGTAAGGATCGAATCCACAGAGATTTGTCAACTCTTAAATTAAAATCATTAACCGAAAAAGGTTTTGGGTGTTTTGGTATTTTGAGAATAAGGTAGTGACAACAATTAAAATAAATATTTTTGAGGTTTTGGATTTTGTAAAAAGAATTAAAATGAAATTTGGAATACAAATGATATAAAAAGCGTTAGCAAGGAACTCGTATCAAGTTATATTTTTCATGGGATTAATCATAGATAAATACATTATTAAGTAGTTGGTTTTAGAATCCCGATCAGCTCAGACAAATTCCTATCCTTACAAAATAGATTAATTCCAATCAACTCAGATAGATTAATCTCTAATTTAATTAAACACCACTACTGAAAAAACCTAAGAGGGGGGGTGAATTAGGTTTTTATCCGATTTTCAACCTAATTCAATAAAACACCTCTTTGACAACAAATATCAAACACTTGGTGTGCTAGTTGTGTGAGAAATAATGTGTTCAAGTAAAATGCAGAAATTAGAGCAATGAACACAATGATTTATAGTGGTTCGGTTTATCCAACAAAACCTAATCCACTACCTTGAGTTACCTACTCAAGGATTTATCAAATCCCTTCACTAATCAAATAAATGAGATTACAAAAGAGGTTCACCCAATTCACCTTAGGGTTTTACAAATAACCTTTCAACCAATCAAGGCTCACTCAACCCTTGAGTTTTACAACACAACCTTGATTATACAATAATCCCACCACTCTCCTTAGTGAATCCTAACACAACAATTCAATTCAAGGTTCACCCAAAGGTTTTACAAACAAACCTTGAATACAAAACAACCTACACAAGGCTCACCCTAACACTTAGGGTTTTATGCTACTTGCAACCTTGATACAATTACAATCAATAATAATAAGAGAGAGTTTGATAGATATCACCTTAATGTGAAGATATATCAATTTGAATCACAATCACCTCTTTGAGTAATGGCTTGTCAAGATTGCTCAAAATTCACCTTTGAATGAAAAAACCCTTATTGAATGATTTTAACAAGATTGATGTTTAGAAAGGGTTTTGGAATGTTTCTAATATGTTATAGGATCAAGATATACAATGTTTTTGCTCAAAAATATTCTTAGAAAGAATTCCAAAGGTTTTGGTATTTAAAGGTTTGTTCCCAACGGTCAAAAAAGAAGCTGTTGGAAACCCACTCAGGAAGTGCGGTCGACCGCAAATCAGACTTGGTCGTCCGCACCATCATCCTCAAGCTCACTGGACAACCACCGGATGATGATTTTTCATCCTCCGGTCGACCGGACTTCACCTGCAGTCGACCTCACTTCACCTGCGGTCGACCTCATGGTCGTCCACAAGTTGGCAGATGAACAAATTTGACAGCACATGCATCCACAAGATAAACTAACTTATGGACGATACCTGGACCACTTTAGGTCGACTGAAACATGTTCATTTGTGTATCAACAATACTCTAACACACAAATGATGATTTCAATCAACCATATAAGTTATGGTATCAATCCAACAAGAGTTTATGAACCATATAAGTTTTGAAATCAAGATGCATGGTTTTCGAAATACCAAAACATATTTTAACATAAAAAACATTTTGAAATAACGTTTTAAGTTCATAGAGCAACCTTTAGAAACCATTACTCAATTAGAGGTAGAACTAGAGATATCAAAATATATAACTCTAAGACTATACCTCTAGTTCCTATCTAATCCAATAAAAGCTAGTCTTCAAATCTTGACTTGTATACTTCCTTGAAAACTTGAAATCTTGTTGTTGCATGGATTAGATCATGAATCCAAAAACTCTATCACTTGTACAAATAAGACATTAGTCCTCATCAATGTTTGTCATTAATCAAAATTAAGACATTAAAAGCTTTAGGGCTTTCAACTACCAACCAGCGTGTATAGGATGCTCAATCAAATTGCATTAAACAAATAAGACATCACCAACATTAAATTGTATATAACAATCAGCTTAATTATATACAATTTAAAATATATAATTCCGCTACTAATTTAATTAAGGCAAGACCTGCAACTCAATTAAACTAGTAGATGCTACTTGAATCATTAATAATCCTAGCTATATAATCACATTCATTAACTAGATTGTCAATCCAATTAATTCACACAATTATATTGGTTAAAACAAGAATTATATAAATACTTAATTAATATATATAAGTATATTAAATAAATACACACACACACACATATATATATAGAAAGAAAGATTGGATTTATATTAACTAAAGAAATTAGGCGGTTCAACCTGCCATTTAAATAAATTAAACTAAAAGTATGGAGGCTTGTCTTCCATAAAAAAAAGAATTAAAGACACAAATATATTAAACAAGTTAGGAGGCTCGGCCTTCCATAATATAGAAAATAAAAGACATAAAAGTAAATTAAATTAATAGGTGGCTCGGCCATCCATTTGCGATATTTAAAGTGAATAAAGCAAAATAAATAAAGACTAGGAGGGTAAACCAACCATAAGTCCAATTAAATAAATCTAAATAGAAATTAAGTACAAAGAAAATTATCTCATAATCCCATTTATTAATAACTTAACACATATCCTTGCTAACAAAAGAAAATTACTCACAATATATATTTAATAAATATAAGATGAAATTTATAAACATTAGAAAGAAAATTTGAAAGAAAAACTCCCCGAAAATATTGAAATTATTCGAACAAAATTTCTTTACAAAATATTACAAAAAGCCTTGAAATATTATTCTAAAAAATCTGGAAAATATACTAAGATGAAGACAATAATAAAAGAAATAAATTGCAAAAGAAATGGAGAAGATTGGAGCTAAATTGGTGTTTAAATCATAAAAATAAGCTTCCTATTTATAGCCACAAAAATCAAGGGCAAAATGGTCATTTTGCACCCCAAAGTCTTGAAAATTTAGTTGGTGACCTAATTTCTCCAACTTCACCACGTGTCACGTCCTCATGGTCCAAATTGCAGCTTCTAGAAGCACCACTTGTCACCTCTTGATTGCGCCACTTGTCATCTTCTTATTGCACCACGTGTCATCTTCTCATTGTGCAACGTCATAGGATGACATAGATTTTTTTTCTTTTTTAAACTTTTCCAACATTTCTTCTTCTTCTTTTTATCTCCATAATGAACTAAAATACACTGAAAAACTTACAAACAAAGAAATAGAAGGGAAACGTGAAATATATCCATTAAATAACATAATTAACTGATTTTCAAACAAAATATAGTCATTAAACAACATAAAAATAAGTTAATTTATGAGTACATCATTGCTAGATCTTCGATCTTTGAGTTAAGTGTCTTGAAGTGATTGTCGAATGTTCTGAACATCGAACCAATCTGAGATGAGAGTTCTTCCAATGTACTCTAGATGGCAGGATATGGAGTGGATTCTTCTTCCTCCCCAACTTTGTTTTACCTTTGACCTTCTTTAATTACGGAGCCTTAGGGAGAATATCTTCTTCCTCATCAAAATGAAGTGACCGTTTAACGCCTTGGGAGCCCTTAGCTTCCTCTGTAACAAATTATTCACCAAGAACATCTTCTTCAAGGATAATGGGTTGATCTTTCCTCATCAACCTTGTTGTCTCCTTTGTTGCCATAGAGATCTCTTCCAGAGACATATTGTTCTTGAAATCCTATGTGCCACTGAGACACAAAGCCTGCATTCTCTTGAAGGATGCAAAATTGAACTTGAGCACATATTTTGTGTCCTTCAATTCAGGGAATGGAACGTTGAAGAACCAAAAGACTTTGGTTAACAAGCGTCCGTAGGGCAAGCTCTTGGGGAACACCTTTACTCTTCTCAATGGTAGCCATCTGATGTACATATAAATTAACTGATTTTTATACTACTTAATGACTATATTTTGTTTAAAAATTGGTTAATTGTGTCATTTAATGGATATATTTCACATTTCCTTTCTATTTCTTTGTGTTATAAGTTTTTCAATGTATTCTAGTACATTTTGGAGATAAAAAAGAAGAAGAAGAAATGAAGATGAAGATGAAGAAAGAAAAAAAAAAATGAACAGTAACTCCGGTGAATAGTACCACCGTCGATGATGACGTCACTACTTACGTCATGAACAGTGTCCGTCGGCTGGTCAAAGTCAACAAGTCAACCTGCTATAGTACCCGGAGGACAAAATGACCATTTTACCCCTAGAAATTTCCCTATAAATATGCTAGCTTCATTTCTCATTTAGGACACCAATTTAACTCCAATCTTCTTCATTTCTTTTGTAATCTCTTTCTTTTATTATTATCTTCATATTAATATAATTTTTAGAATTTTTAGAATAGTTTTTCAAGTCTTTTTGTAAAATTTAGTAAAGAAATTATGTCCGGATAATTTCAATATTTTCGGGGAGTATTTCTTTCAAATTTTCGTTCTAATGTTTATAAATTTCATCTTATATTTATTAAATATGGATTGTGAGTAATTTCCTTTTGTTAGTAAGGATATGTGTTAAGTTATTAATAAATGGGATTATGAGATAATTTTCTTTGTACTTAATTTCTATTTGGATTTATTTAACTGGACTTATGGTCGGTTTACCCGCCTAGTCTTTATTTATTTTGCTTTATGCACTTTAAATATCGCAAATGGATGGCCGAGCCACCTATTAGTTTAATTTACTTTTATGTCTTTTATTTTCTTTTTTATGGAACGCCGAGCCTCCATACTTTTAGTTTAATTTATTTAAATGGCCGGTTGAACCGCCTAATTTGTTTAGTTAATATAAATCCAATCTTTCTTTATATATATATATATATTTGTATATTTATTTAATATACTTATATCTATATATTAATTAAGTATTTATGTAATTCCTGTTTTAATTAATATAATTATGTGAATTAATTGGATTGATAATCCAATTAATAAACGTGATTATATAGCTAGGATTATTAATCTTGTATTAATGATTCAAGTGGCATCTACTAATTTAATTGAGTTGCAGCTCTTGGCTTAATTAAATTAGTAGTGGAATTATATAATTTAAATTGTATATAATTAAGCTGATTGTTATATACAATTTAATGTTGGTGATGCCTTATTTACTTAATGCAATTTGATTGAACATCCTATACACGCTGGTTGGTAGTGGTGTTTAATTAAATTAGAGATTAATCTGTCTGAGCTGATCGGGATTCTAAAACCAATTACTTAATAATGTCTTTATCTATGATTAATCCCATGAAAAATATAACTTGATACTAATTCCTTGCTAACGTTTTTTTTATATCATTTATATTCCAAATTCCTTTTTAATTCTATTCTCAAAATACCAAAAACCCCCCAAAACCCTTTCCGATTAATGATTTTAATTTAAGAGTTGACAAATCTCTGTGGATTCGATCCCTACTTTCCCTATCTACATAGGAATTGTTAGGTTTAAATTTGAGAGCCGCACGACAGGCTTCGTCACCATCATATGTTCTACCATCATATATTCGAGATCCACCCTGATTCTCTTGACCAACAAAAACATGAGGAACATATGCATAAAAGTAATGTTAGTTTTATGGCTTTCAATTGGGATGAAAATGTTAGTGCACAGATGATGAAGAATGCGATGCTCAAAACTAAACACATTGGCTTCTCTCTTGACTAAGTTTACAAATGGTTTGTAATGTACTCATAAATTAATTGATTTTTATGTTATTTAATAACTATATTTTGTTTAAAAATCGGTTAAAAAGATGACACACGGCGCAATCAAAAGATGACAAGTGGTGCTTCTAGAAGCTGCAATATGGACCAAAGAAGACGCGACACATGGCGAAGTTTGGGAAATTAGGCCAACAAATAAATTTTCAAAATTTTGGGGTACGAAATGATCATTTTGCCCCTGATTTTTGTGCCTATAAATAGGAAGCTTATTTTTATGATTTCAACACCAATTTAGCTCCAATCTTCTCCATTTCTTTTGCCATTTCTTTCTTTTATTATTGTCTTCATCTTAGTATATTTTCCAGAATTTTTAGAATAATATTTCAAGGCTTTTTGTAATATTTAGTAAATAAATTATCTCCGGATAATTTCAATATTTACCGGGAGTTTATCTTTCAAATTTTCTTTGCAATGTTTATAAATTTCATCTTATATTTATTAAATATGTATTGTGAGTAATTTCCTTTTGTTAGCAAGGATATGTGTTAAGTTATTAATAAATGGGATTATGAGATAATTTTCTTTTACTTAATTTCTATTTGGATTTATTTAACTGGACTATGGTCGGTTTACCCACCTAGTCTTTATTTATTTTGCTTTATGCATCGCAAATGGATGGCTGAGCCACCTAATTAGTTTAATTTACTTTTATGTATTTTATTATCTTTATTATGGAAGACCGAGCGTACTAACTAGTTTAATTTATTTTTTTCTTTAATTTCATTTTATGGAAGACCGAGCCTCCATACTTTTAGTTTAATTTATTTAAATGGCCGGTTGAACCGCCTAATTTCTTTAGTTAATATAAATCCAATCATTCTTTATATATATATATATATATATTGTATTTATTTAATATACTTATATATATTAATTGAGTATTTATATAATTCCTATTTTAAACAATATAATTTTGTGAATTCATTGGATTTACAATCTAGTTAATGAATGTGATTATATAGCTAGGATTATTAATCTTGTATTAATGATTCAAGTAGCATCTACAATTTAATATTGGTGATGCCTTATTTGTTTAATGCAATTTGATTGAGCATCCTATATACGTTGGTTGGTAGTGGTGTTTAATTAAATTAGAGATTAATCTGTCTGAGCTGATTGGGATTAATCTAATTTCTAAGAATAGGAATCTGTCTGAGTTGATCGAGATTTTAAAACTAACTACTTAATAATGTATTTATGTATGATTAATCCCATGAAAAATATAACTTGATGCTAGTTCATTGGTAACGCCTTTTCATATCATTTATATTCTAAATTCCGTTTTAATTCTATTTACAAATCCAAAAACTCCAAAAGTATTTATTTCAATTGTTTTTATTTTCTTGTTCTCAAAATACCAAAACCCCCAAAACCTTTTTCGATTAATGATTTTAATTTAAGAGTTGACAAATCTCTATGAATTCGATCCCTACTTTCCCTATCTACATAGGAATTGTTCACCTATTATGTTAGGTAGACCATTTCTGAAAACTGCTAGAACTAAAATTGATGTTAATGAAGGTACTTTATCAATGGAATTTGATGGTGATAAAATTTCTTTTAACATATTTGATACCATGAAGTACCCTTCTGATGAATGTTCTACAGTTTCTATTGTGGATATTATAGATCCACTTATTGAAGATATTTTTTATTTGAGCTATACCGAAATGATGCAATCCATTATGAACTTGAGTATGGATGAAAATGTTATTAACACTTTATTTGTGGAATGTGACAATGAACTCAAACAAGCTGTCAATGATTTATCTGCATGTCCTGTTAGTAATTCTAAAATTGCATTACCTACCTCACATGATAAAATTTTACCATCTGTTGTTTGTCCCCTATCACTTGAGCTTAAAGCTTTACCTTCTCATTTGAAATATGCATATTTTAGTGAAGATAATGCTTTACCTGTTATTATTGCTAACAATCTCTCAGTTTCCCAAGAGGAGAGGTTAGTTTTTGTGCTTAGGGACAACAAGACTGCCATCGGCTAGACTCTAGCCGACATTAAAGGTATTAGCCCATCAACATGCATGCACCGTATATTGTTAGAAGATGGAGCTAAACCAACCAGAGAGTCACAAAGGAGACTAAACTCGCCTATGATGGAAGTAGTAAAAGCTGAAATTCTAAAACTTCTTGATGCTGGTGTCATCTACCCAATCACAGATTCACATTAGGTAAGTCTTGTACATGTTGTTCCAAAGAAAAGTGGAATAACTATTGTGAAAAACTCTAAAAGTGAGAATGTTCCTACTAGAGTGCAAAACGGTTGAAGAGTCTGCATAGACTACAGGAAACTTAATGCATCAACTAGGAAAGACCACTTTCCCCTTCCTTTCATGGATCAAATGTTAGAACGTCAATCTGGTCGTTCTCATTATTGTTTCCTTGATGGTTATTCGGGTTATTTTCAGATTGCTATTGCCCTGGAGGACCAAGGTAAGACTACTTTTACATGCCCATTTGGTACTTATGCTTATAGAAGAATTCCTTTTGGTTTATGCAATGCACCTGCTACTTTTCAAAGATGCATGATGTCTTTATTTTCTGATTTTGTCACGAATATCATTGAAAGTTTCATGGATGATTTTACTATCTATGGAAATTCATTTATTCATGTTTAGAAAATTTGGAACTTGTGCTTAAATGGTGTGCTGAACTTAACCTTGTTCTCAATTATGAAAAGTGTCATTTTATGGTAGAACAAGGAATTGTTTTAGGGCATGTAGTTTCGCCAAGAGGACTGGTTGTTGACAAAGTCAAGATTGATGTGATTAAGTCTATTCCTTATCCTTCTATGGTAAGAGAGGTAAGATCTTTCTTAGGCCATGTTGGATTCTATAGAAGGTTTATTAAGGATTTCTCTAAAACTGTTCAACCTTTATGCAAGTTATTACAAAAAGAACATAAATTCAATTTTGATGAAGGTTGTAAACAAGCATTTAAATTGTTGAAAGAGAAATTGATTTCATCACCTATCATTCAACCCTCTAATTGGAATTTTCCTTTTGAAATAATGTGTGATGCTAGTGACAAAGCAGTTGGAGCTGTTTTAGGTCAGAAAATAGATAAAGTTCCTCATGTGATATATTATGCATCTAAATTACTTGATGATGCTCAATGCAATTATACTACAACTGAGAAGGAACTCTACTTTGTTATTTTTTATCTAGAAAAATTTAGATCTTATCTGTTGGGAACAAAAGTAATTGTTTATTCAAATCATGCAGCTCTAAAGTACCTGTTAAAGAAGAAAGAGTCTAAACCAAGACTACTGAGATGGATTCTCTTACTCCATGAATTTGAGCTTGAAATCCGAGATAAGAAGGGAGTAGAGAATCTTGTTGCTGATCATTTGAGTCGACTCACATATGAAAGGGAAGTATCTCCTATCTCTGATTTATTTCCTGATGAGCATCTTTATGCATTGTATGGAATTATACCTTGGTATGCTAATATGGTTAATTATATTGTTACCAAAGTATTTCCAAATCATTTATCTAAGCCTCAAAATGATAAAATTAGAAATGACTCAAAACACTACCTTTGGGATGATCCCTACCTATTCAAAAGCTGCGCAGACAATGTCATACGTAGATGTGTTCCAAATAATGAAATTCAATCCATATTGAATTTTTGTCATACTTTTGAATGTGGGTGTCGTTTTGGACCAAAACGAACTGCTAGAAAAATTCTAAACTGTGGATTTATTGGCCTACTCTTAACAAAGATGCATATTACTTTGTTAAATCTTGCAATCAATGTCAAAGAGTTGGTAATATATTCAAGAAAGATGAAATGCCTTTGAAGACTATATTAATTTGTGAATTTTTTGATGTATGGGGCATTGATTTCATGGGACCTTTTCCATCATCATTTGGAAATACTTACATCTTACTTGCAGTGGATTATGTATCCAAATGGATTGAAGCTAAGGCTACTCGAACGAATGATTCTAAAGCAGTTGTGACATTTATCAAGGACAATATATTCCATAGATTTGGAATACCAAAGGCCATCATCAGTGACAGAGGTAGTAGACACTCTGTCTAAAAAATATCATGTTTCTCATAAGGTTTCTACTACTTATCATCCTCAACCAAATGGACTTACTGAAATCTCTAACAGGGAAATTAAGTCTATTCTAGCTAAAGTAGTCAATCCTAATAGGAAAGACTAGAGCCTTCGATTGGGAGATGCTCTTTGGGTATATAGAACTGCATTCCCCTATTGGTATGTCACCATTTAGGTTGGTTTATGGTAAAGCTTGTCATCTACCTGTGGAATTAGAACATAAGGCATTTTGGGCCATTAAACAATGTCATCTTAATCTTGATGATGCACAATCTAATCGAAAACTGCAGATTCAAGAAACATTTATGCTAAGCGGTATGAAAGTGCTTAGGTTTATTTGTTTTTTAGGTAGAGTGGAACACATTTTCATTTCCTTCAAGATCCAATTCCGCAGGAAGATTTGCTCAGCGGTCCATATCCTATGCCAAGGCCTTCATAAATTCTACTCCACGATCCTTTTCTCCCCCTTCCAAGCTCGGTGGACTGGCACCAACCATTCATTCCGCTGCTCCTCGACTCTCTCGTCACCAAAATCTCTTCTTCACTTCCAGGTTTACCTTAGTATTATATGTGCCCTTACTGTGTATTTTGTTGTAGGTAATGGCCAATTCCTTAAATTTCTACAGTTATTGTACCCCTTCAATTAACTAGTTCTCGGTACATGGGTGGATTTAGGCTGCCAAAGGAGTTGGGCTGTGCGGATTCATTGATGCCTTTGCACTCCGTCACTGCTTCTGCGTTGCTAAAGTCCTGACTTTCTTCAGAACTTGGTCAATGGGGTTGCCTTTCTGAAGGTATTGACCAGTTCCCCTTTAAATTTTTATCGCGTTATTCTCTCTGTCTTTCCTTAATGTAGTATTTTATTGAATAAATCAACTAGTTAAGGCCTCTTAGTTACCATATCGCATCCCTCTATACTCTTTACTGATTGTAAGTTGCAATTCTAAATGAGCTAATGGCCCTAATCATTTGCTCTTCAATATTAAACATCATAATGTGAATGGAATTTTCTAATTTTTAAAGAGATTCCGTCTTTGCATTCTTTCCTTTGAATTTTAGGAGTTTGCATTTTGAAAGGGTAGAATTGAACATTCATAAGAAGGATATTTTAATATTCAATTAACATATGGTGCTCTTTTTTCCGTTTTCTGTGATCATGTCTTATGGGAAGAGAATTTGATCAGAGTGCTTTGGAAATCCTTTCTAGCCTTTACAGACCACTGAAGATACCAATAGTGAAACGGGACCCCTTTGGCCCATAATATGTTGGGTTGTTAGTTAATCAAATCAGTAACATTATTTTGTAGACCATGCTAGATGTAAATTCTTGAATAATATGTAATGCATATACTTAGTCATGTTACTATCTGCATCCGGCATAAAACTGAGATTGGTTAATTTTGGTAAAAGATCCATTTCTTGAACAACTGAGTTCATTTGCACTAGTTGATTAGTGATTATGTCACATGTGCATGTTGCTAACTATTCTACTTTCTTAGATGATAGAATTCAATATTTGACATCTATTCACTTATCTAGCAAAAGGTAGCTTTAGTTGAACTGTACCTTTAATTGTCATTTCAAACTTGTTGGTCTGATTGTATAGTGCAAACAAGTGGCCTCTTGGAACCTTTTAATAAAACAATCTAGGAGCTAAGCTACTTTTGAGTTTTGATGTGGCACTGCTAGAACATATTTCCCAGATGCAGTTCATTTAGTCTTTGGTTTCATTTATGCTAGCTTATTGTTTATTTGAGTGGATATGCAATGTAGTGGCATGCATGAATGATTGAATCCAATTATTTTCATCCGAAGCTCTATAGGTGGGAGTTAGTGTATATTTTTGTCTTTCTTGTTATAATTTGACTGTGAATGGTTTAGTTTAATGGTGTAATGCTTTCTTTTGTTGTATGATAGGATTTGCAATGCCACTATAGCAGGGCCTTTGACTCTCTCAGCGTACCAACTTAAGGTGTGACATAGCTGCAAGTTGTCTTCTCTTTTGCTCTTTTTGGCTGCGTGACCACTGTAGGCCTTAGAAGGTAGTAGGTGTGCTGTTGTGTTTTTTTGTTTTATGGTTAGATTAAGTGTTGGATATTCTGTAGTGTTTATGGATGTTCTATTGTGTTTTATTTGCAAAATATAAATAAAGATTTTGCGTGTTTGAATGGCTCTGACATATTAAGGGGATTGTTGTGAATTCAAGTGATTGAATATGTTGGTTTCAATTTATGTTTGGTCATTCATTTCTTATTCTGTTTGTTATGAAACTGGATTTGTAATTTCCTATTTGCTATTTACATATACTACTTATTTATAAAAAGTTGATTGTGTGAACTAGTTTCTATACTTACATGAGAAACTAACTAAATATTGTTTTAACAGTGAATTAACTATGAGCATGGATAGGTCTTAGATCGACCTATCAGATTTTTTTTGCAAAGAATTTGATGATGGCTTAAAAGGGTTTCTTGAATGGGCTTATACTGATAAACTGAGGGTGTGAAAATACCTTGCCCTTGTTCTAAGTGTCAGAATCGTTTCTATAAGGAACGAGTAGAAATAAGACAACACTGTAAGATGTGGGGGTTTTTACATTGGTATAAGAATTGGCACTGTCATGGTGAAAAGTTTCAGCCTAGAGCAGAACCTCAAGTAGGGAGTCCTCATTTTGAATTTAATGCACGTTTAGATGATATGGAAGGTATGGTTCGGGATGCTACCGGCATAAATGATACATGTAATGAAAGTGAAGTACCGAATGACATTAAAAAAATGCATAGGTTTTTTGAAGAGGAAAATGCTGAATTGTATCCAGGCTACACAAAGTTCTCTTCCTTGTCATTCCTAATACGATTATTGCACGCGAAGGCTTTGTATGGGTGGTCAAATATTTCATTTGACATGTTGTTGGAACTGTTGAATGAGGCATTTGGTGAAATTAGTGCACAAATACCTAAGCATTATTATGATGCAAGCAAGATAATGGATATCCTTGGAATGAAATGCACTACTTGGGATGCATGTCAAAATAATTGCATGTTGTATAGGGGCGTAAAGAGAGGGCTTACTTCTTGTGAGGTGTGCAAAGCTCCTAGGTACACTAAGGAATGTGGGAAGGTGGCATTCAAACGTGTTAGGTATTTTCCTCTTAAGCCTCGTTTAAAGCGTTTATTCATGTCCACTAAAACAGCTTCTCTTATGCGATGGCATGAGGATGGACAGGTGAGAGATGGTGTGTACAGGCATCCAGCAGATTCAAATGCATGGAAAAAGTTTGATGAGGTGAATCCTTTATTTGCTAGTGATTGTCACAATGTTCGTTTTAGGTTATCAGCTGATGGTTTTAGTCTTTTTTCTAACATGCATATTCGCCATAGCACTTGGTCTGTGATTCTTGTCCTATATAATTTACCACCATGGCTTTGCGTGAAACAGCCATATTTTTTATTGTCAACTCTTATTGATGGTCCAAAGTCTCCAAGAAATAAAATTGATGTCTATTTGCAACCATTAATAGAGGAATTGAATGAGTTGTGGAATGATGGTTTAATGGTATACGATTCTATTGCGCAAGAAAGGTTTCACTTGCATGTTGCTCTTATGTGTGACTATTAGTGACTTTCCAGCTTATGGTAATTTGTTAGGCTACTCTGTTCATAATGACAAAACATGTCCAATTTGTGGTTTGAATTGCTTAAGCTACAGATTGCCTAATAGTGGAAAATTTTGCTTCCTATATAATCGATGCTTCTTGAAACTAAGTCATAGGTTACGTAAGAACAATGTGTCATATTTTGGGGGCATAGAAATGCGTTCTGCACCAACAAGGATTGATGGTGAACAAATAATGACACAATTAGATAGCTGTCTGACAAGTACGTGATTGATGATGTGAGAAAAAGATCTAGGCATGATTATGAAAAAAAGTGTGGAATTAATAGTTATAATTGGAAGAAAAAGAGTATATTTTGGGAGCTGCCATATTGGAGTACGAATCTAATGAGACATAATCTTGACCCTATGCATATTGAGAAGAATTTTTGTGATAATTTGTTGTATACTATCTTGGGAGATAGCAGTTGCACTAAGGATACTTTGAAAGCTCGCCAAGATTTGGAGGTGATGAATTTGAAAAAATCACTGCATCCTATATTGAAACCATCTGGTTCAGGATATACTCTTCCCCCAGCTCCTTATACAATGAGCAAATTAGAGGTCAATAGATTTTTAAATGTGTTGAAGGATGTGCGTGTGCCTAATGGTTATTGCTCCAACATATCGCGTCATATGAACTTGCAAAAAAGGAGTATTAGGGGTTTGAAATCTCATGATTGCCACATTTTATTGCAGCAACTAATTCCTTTGGCTGCAAGAACTACTTTGCCTAAGGATGTGGTCCAAATTGTAATCGAAATTGCAGGTTGCTTTAGACAACTAAGTTCAAAGGTGAATAGGGTTGGAACCCTTGAGCATCTGCAAGATCGATTTGCGATCACATTATGTCTTCTTGAGAAGACATTCATACCAGGCTTTTTTGATATTATGGAGCATCTTCCAATTCACTTGGCTGAAGATGCATTACTAGCAGGGCCTGTACAATGTAGATGGATGTATCCAATCGAAAGGTAAAATTTTATTGCTTCATTAATAATCCCAACAACATTTTCCTTTATTTCTTTTTCTAAACCTTTATATTAATTTATTGATTCTTCAATGAGTAATATAATGTTACCCCTTTGAAGGTACTTAATGACCTTGAAGAGATATGTGCGTAATCGTACACGTCCAGAGGGATCTATTGCCAAAGGATATCTCGTGGAGGAATGCATGACATTTGTTTCTAGTTACCTGAATACTGATGTGGAGACCAAAGAAAATAGGGCGCCAAGGAATAAATATGATAATTTTGATGGTGGAAAAACACTTGGTAAAGGATTTATTACGGAATTTGACCGTATTACTTCGACACAAGCTCATCGTTAGGTGCTTGGCAATTGTGAGGAGTTAAATTCATATAGAGAGTGAGTCAACCCTTAGAATATTGATTGTCATCCATGTATAGTTAACCTTTACTTTTCACTGTGATTCATTACATTTTTTTTTCCTAGCATCCACATGAGTGTTGTCTCTAAGGAAAATCCACGGGCCAAGTAGCATGAAAGACAACGTATTCATCGACCAGTTTTCATACGTAGCTAAAAACTTATGTAGGTTTAGATAATTCAAAAAATTACAAGTTCATTGATTGCTGTTTTTCCTTCATTACTTTCATGAAAAAATTTTCCCTCTCATGATGTCCCATCTAACATGTCCTTCAATGTTAGGTTGAAGAAAATGCCAAGTTACTTGATATTTCTAACAAGGTGCAGTGCCTTGCCACTGGTCTATTCAACCAAGGATAGTCCTACAAGGCTTGTGTTGCCAATGGTTTCAAGTTCCGCACGAAAAGTCATGAGTCGACAAGATCAACACAAAATAGTGGTGTCATTTGTAGGGCCGATACAATAAGTTATTCTAGTAGTAAGGATAAGAATCCTAGGGCGTATACTATTGCGTACTACGGGGTGCTAATTGATATTATCAAGATACGAAACACTAATTCAGTTACTTTTATATTGTTTAAGTGTGATTGGGTGGATTTAGAACGTGGAAGGAAACTTGATGTTTTTAACTTCACATTGGTCAATTTCAATCGATTATTATATCGAGAAAACAAAAAGACTGATGAGCCATTCATACTATCTAACCAAGCTGAACAAGTTTGGCATTCACGTTGTCCTGCTGAGAGTGAATGGCATGTGGCCATGCCAATGATGAGGAGAGATAACTTTGATGTCTACTCTACAGAAAATGTACTTGATGCTTTTCTAACACAAGAATAGATTTCTGACCCATTATTCGAGAACAGGATAGCTCTTGGATTCGAGATGACATTCAAAGTGAAGAAGTTGACTTAAATGGCAAATGAATGGAAGCGGCAACGTGAGATGACATATACAACATGATCTAAAATTTATCATTCTGATTTACTTGATATATGTGTGTTTATGTGTGATTTTTTTTGGGCAATTTTGTGGATTGTACGTCTGGAGTTATTTTTGTTATTAAGCAATATTCTAAAGCTGCAAAATGGAAGAACACAATGACATAATTGGGCTTTCATTACTTCTATATTTATTCCTATTTTCTCTTTACTTGTTTCTGTTTCCCATTTTCTATTTTCTGTTTCATTGTTTCTAAATGTAATAATGTTTATTACAGTTAAATTAGAACCTGAAGATGCCAAATAAACGCACCAAGATGAAGAACACTATTCGAGAATATGTCCGGCCAAATGGTTGAGGGAGGCTATCTAGGAAATTGACGGGCTCAAGCATTTTGAATGGAATGCTGAACACCAAGCAATTTGATGATTATTTTTCAGCATGCAAAATCATGAAATATTTATCATGATTAAGTGACTTGTCTATTTTTACAATTATTTGTACATTTGAACCTCAATTTCACATTTCCATTGCAGGATAATATGGAATGGACTGCCCAATGATAGGGTAAAAAATTTTGCATATTTCGACGCACTTTGGTTTCATGCTTATGCCATTGGCCAGAATGGAAATGTTGCGAAAAGGATCATGAAGAATGATTTTTTCAGCAAACATTATATCATATTGCCAACTGTTATATGGTGCGTTATGAGTAACTAACTACCTATTTTCATTTATTACAATTTATATCTCAGTAAATAACTAAGAATTTTGATTTATTACAGTTTAAGTACTAACTACCTATTTATGTGTTATTCTGGAAATGTTTAGGTCGCATTGGAGTCTTTTAATATTATGTGGTTTTGATGATGACACGAATACTGATTCCAAGTGTATGATTTTTCTTGACTCTCTTCAAGGAACTTGTCATGCGCACATTGAACCTATGATCAGAAAGTGAGTAGATACACAAGCTTTAACTTCAGTATTTTTCCTTCATTAGGCATATTGTCAATTATTTTTCTAAATAATTTTGTGGTTAGCTACTTAAATATGTGCTTAAGTAAATTTTTTATAAGTTTTTCATTGACCTTCATTTATACACAATTGAAAAGGTTCATCTCTGAATTATTGGAAGCAGCAGAGAGGTCTGTTTCTTGTTCATCGCTTCCTGAAGTTCCATTTTTAATTCCCATGGCAAGTGGCTGACATTATATTTGTTGATTTTTAGTCTTTAGATATATAACATATATGTGTCTATTTTTTTAAACAATAAGTCAAGCATTATTTTGCAGGTTCCACAGCAGTTGGGCAGTGTGGAATGTGGAGTGTTTGCACTATATTATGCTAAATTGTTCATCCAAAATGCCCTTGACAGATTTAGTATGGAAGAAAGTGGTTATCCCTATTTTGTGAGCTCTTCCATTATCTCACTACATTTTTACCTTTCTGCTTATGTTTGATAAGTTATATGGCAGTTACATTCATGATAAGATTCACTGTTTTAACATACAGATGACACGTGATTGATTTATAATGGACAATTTAAATGAATTCCGTCTTAGTTTAAGCTTGGTCGAAGTTGAAAACAACATAAATGTCTCTTCTATCAACGCTGAAGTATTTGATGAGCATTCCCCTGATGAAGTTCAATTAATTAAAGAAGAACACATTGTGGATTGTCCAAAGGTGTGACATAAGTTGTTCATTGATTGCACTATTTTTTTAGCATGAAGATTATCTTTTAATATTATGTGACATAATTATTCTATTAGGTATTGATTAATACCATTGATTATTTTACAGGTTATGGCCCCAAAAGCTGCAGTTCATCAGGAAGGTCCTATTCCGATGACACGATCTCCACTATCGTCGGGAAACAGAACTCAATCATCTGGAGGAAGGAGTGCAACTGCACCTTGCAAGAAAACAATTGCCAAAGTTGGTCGTTCCATGAAGGAACTTATAGCTGCCAAAGAGTCTTCAAAGGGGAGCATCTCACAATCTTTTCAAATAGCACCCCAGTCAAGACAACGAGCAGAAGACCAACAAGCTAAGAAAGTTGTTTCAGATGGGCACACGAAGCACATTGAGAATACCCCAATTACAGAATCTGGTTTGCTCTTCACGTTGGAACAACAAAAATATCCAGCATATTGAATCTCACTAAAACAATGGGGTTTTTAGTTGATGAAATGCATTAATATTTGAAAAGAATCAGACTTGTAGACAATCAATTTTAATATGGTTTGAAACCATCTGATTCTGTCTATGATTTGTGTTGTCTCAATTTCAATGCAGTTGAGGTGTCTTGTTCAACTGGAAGAAACAGTCGTGGATTTGCAAAGTTTCCATCCAAATGGGGAATGGGCAGCGCATACATGTGACTTTGACAGCAGAAGGCACAATTGTTGGCGAGGAATATAACAGCTTTGCCACAGCTTTAGGTGTGTTGGCACGAATGGGGAACAAGTTGCCAATTACTTACACAAGATGGGATGATGTGCATGTTGAAATTAAGGATGCACTGTGGCACGATATTTTGGTATTGTTTGCTGACTTGTTTGATTGAAATACAGACATATTTCTATTTCAAAATTGTCTAACTGTTTGGGTGGTTTTTTTTTTTTGCCTGAAAAAATAGTTATTGAAGGATATTACTTTGGCATATTTTCATGTCTCAAGATTTTTCGAAAGTTACATTATAAGTGTGATTCTATCATAGCCATGTACATAACATATCCATGTGGTGGGTGGTCAATCATGACATTGCAGGAAAACACAAACTTTCCTGATTCTTATGTAGCTAGAAAAGTGACCTTCAAAATTATTGCTTCAATTTGGAAGGACTTTAAATCCAGGTTGAAGAAGAAATATTTTGAGCCCTTCATAGATGATGAAGACATCCCACCATGCCATGATGATAGAGTTGATCCCTAACAATCCCTAAGTTGCAAGAAGTCAAGGTTTTTAGATATATATAATTGGAAAACCATCCTTTGAATTCATCAGTAACTTAAATATGATTTGTCAAAAATAATATTTGATGAATTTTCACTTTATGCAGGAGATGGCTTCACAAAATTCTGCCAACCGGGCCTGCTCGTTGTTTCCCCCTCTCACAGGAAGAACTCCATTTCCTATTGTTCGACAACAGGTAAATTTATTGTAATTCTTTAGTAGAAAATATTTAAGTCTCCAACTCTATTATAACTAATCATTTGATAAATTATGAAGATGTCCTCTGAAGGAAAATCTATTACACAATATGATGTTTTCATTACAACACGGAAGAGCTGGTTCTTGTGATGAGGGAACATCTGATATTATTGTAAGATTTTATTATAATACTCGTTAATACGTTTATGCATTTTCATAATACTCTTTAATTCATTTTATTCATTTAAGAATTATGTATCACAATTATATTTCAGACCCAATTAGAGCAAGGGGTTAAGGAATTGCCCAAGGAAGAGCAAACTGAATCAGCAAAGCAGGAGATTTTCAAGAGTATAATAGGCACTGAAAAAAAAGGTCAGATTAGGTGCATGGGTAAAGGGCCTACTGCAACTGCTGTGAGGGATGCTGCAGTATCGAATCTTGATGAACATGTTGAACGGGTGCGCTTGGAGTTTCAGGAAAAAATGGATCATGTCTTACAATGTGTACAAGAAGCTCAACAACGTGAAAAGGAGGAATTGTTGGCTCGTTTTCAGCTACAGCAATAGGAAATGGAGAAAAAATTCCAACAACAATTAGATGCCATTTTCTCCAAGCTAGAGCCAAATATTGGCAATCTTGTTCTAAGTAATGTGCATCCACATGTAGATTCAAATATTTCCCCTAGTGTAGGCTCCACTAGCAAGCGACCAAAATTAGACGATTCAATGACAGAGAGTGAAGATGCAATTGATATTAGTCCACTGTGAGGATGAGGTAATTTTAAAACAATAATTTATTTGGTGTTAATTTTAAATATTTTCATTTTCTGATGGAAACTTCATACATAATTAGCATGTTACAAATATAAATAATTGTGGGTATTGGTTTTAGTCTTCGGTCCTCTGCTTTTGCTATAGTTTTTTATGTGTTGAGGATTTGAAGGCTCTACACTCTTTTACTCGAATGACAATGGTACACCTGATTGTTGTGGAATTTCTAAGTCATTTATTAAGTATATCAGTCATTGAACTTCACAAATTGTCATTGCCACTGCTTCATAGTAAGCTTCTGTTGAAATCCTTCACAATGGTACTCCTGATTGTTGTGGTCTTTGTTATATACTTCTGGTGGTTAATATAGTTTAGATTGCAGGATGAATTATGATGGTGGTGATGAATGATAATCTTGATTATGTATTTAAGATGATGATGCAGGATAATATGAACCTTTGAATGTTCATTCTTTTTTTGTGCACTATAATTTTGGTTGCCCAATGCAGCTCCAAGTCCTGTATCCAAGTGATGGGATTCACTTAGATGATGATAGAAAGTATGTTTATGTTATTCATTTTTGGTGTAATATTCCTATGTCGTTTTTTGTGATTTTTTAATGCTTTTTAACTCTTTCAGTCTTTTGTTGAGTGGGGTTCTTTCTTATTACGTTTTCTATATTTGTAGGTGCGCTAATTGTGGAGCGGATATTAACCTGAGATGATATTAGAAGATACTATACAGTTTTGATCAAATACTTGAAACAGGATATGAAGGTCCATTTTTATTTATCTATTTCTAGAACATATGTGTGAGCAGAAACATAAGTTAATCAATTTTCCTTCTAGTTTTTCTACTTTGTTATAATTGTATTGTGCAACACTTTTAGGCATGGTATATATAGTGGTTGTCATATCAGAACCAAATGTTTCAGATCAGGATGTTGTATTCAATGATCTATTTAATATTGAATTTTTTATCTTTAGTATCATGATATAGGGTAAATTTGTTATTTTATAGACATGTTACTTTGTGTAAATTTGTATTAAATGTAAATATACAACATTTTATAGATTTTTGAAGAGGGTAAAAATTATTTTTAATGAATCATGTAAAGAGTTAAAAAATTAAATACATATGACAAAAATATATAAATGACGGCCATCAAGATGTAGTATATATCATATTTATATACGACGGACTTTTGACCGTCCTATATAATTTAAATTAAATACGACACTCTTCTTATATACGATGGCCTTTGATCGTCGTATAATATTTTATATGACGGTCCTCTGGTCCGTCGTATAAGTTTACTATACAGTTTTATACGACAGTTGCATGCCCGTCATATATAATTTAACACATATACGACGGTCCGAGATACGTCGTATATAATTCCACCATATACTATATTTTTCCTTTTTAGACAACCGTCCGTCGTTTTATAGTAAATACGACGGACCATCACTATCGTATTAGCCTAAAACGACGTACTTTAAAATGAAGGACCAAAAATCATCGTTTGGCCGTCGTTTAAGACATAAGCGACGGTCCTACTAACATAAACGACGGTCCTCAAACCGTCGTTTAAGGTTGTATTTCTTGTAGTGACATAAGCTTCTATCTCTAATAGCACGAAGAATAATTGAATCTGCACCCACAACCAATGAGCTATATGATGAATTAGTAACTTTTGTACCAGAGACAGATCCAGAAGTACCTTCAATTAACTAGTCAATTTCCGGTAACAAGCGAAAAAGAGATTCACTGGATTTAGAGTTAAAGTTGTAAGTTTTTTCTTTTTAAATAAATGTGTGTTATTTTCTTTTTTATTAAAAGCTGTGGAATAATGTTGTTTTTAAAACTTTGTGTGTTTTTACATTGAGGACAATGTAATTCCCAAGTGTGCGAAGGTGGTTTGAGTAAAGAGTCAAGTGATTAATCTCATTTGATTCTTGATCCACACCTTTAAAAAAATTGTTTTTAATAACTTGTTATTTTGTTGAATAAATCATGCATGTATTATAACTTTTTAAGATGTTAGGTAATGTTGTGTTAAATTTTTCAATCCTTTTATAATTGTACCCCTTTCTATAAAAAAAAATCGTAAATCAATTGAATATCTTAACAATTTGACAAAAACATACTTATTTAACTAATGTGGCTAAATCTTTTGAAAAACCTAAGAGGGGGGTGAATTAGGTTTTTATCCGATTTTTCAACCTAATTCAATAAAACACCTCTTTAACAACAAATATCAAATACTTGGTGTGCTAGTTGTGTGAGAAATAATGTGTTCAAGTAAAATGCAGAAATTAGAGCAATGAACACAAAGATTCATAGTGGTTTGATTTATCCAACAAAACTTAATCCACTACGTTGAGTTACCTACTCAAGGATTTATCAAATCCCTTCACTAATCAAGTAAATGAGATTACAAAAGAGGCTCACCCAATTCACCTTATAGTTTTACAAATAACCTCTCAAACCAATCAAGGCTCACTCAACCCTTGAGTTTTACAACACAACCTTGATTATACAATAATCCCACCACTCTCCTTAGTAAATCCTAACAATACAATTCAATTCAAGGTTCACCCAAAGGTTTTACAAACAAACCTTGAATACAAAACAACCTACACAAGGCTCACCCTAACACTTAGGGTTTTATGCTAATTGCAACCTTGATACAATTATAATCAATAATAAAAGATAGAGAGTTTGATAGATATCACCTTAATGTGAAGATATATCAATTTGAATCACAATCACCTCTTTGAGTAATGGCTTGTCAAGATTGCTCAAAATTCACCTTTGAATGTAAAAACCCTTCTTGAATGATTTTAACAAGATTGATGTTTAGAAAGGGTTTTGGAATATTTCTAAGATGTTATAGAATCAAGATATACAATGTTTTTGCTCAAAAATATTCTTAGAAAGAATTCCAAAGGTTTTGGTATTTAAAGGTTTGTTCCCAACGGTCAAGAAGCTGTTGGAAACCCACTCAGGAAGTGCGGTCGACAGCATATCAGACTGGTCGTCCGCACCATCATCCGCAAGCTCATTGGAAAACCTCCGGATGATGATTTTTCATCTTCCGGTCGACCGGACTTCACCTGCGATCGACCTCATGATCGTCCACAGGTTGGCAGATGAACAAATATGACAGCACATGCATCCACAAGATAAACTAACTTATGGACGATACCTAGACCACTTTAGGTCGATTGAAACATGGTCATTTGTGTATCAACAATACTCTAACACACAAATGATGATTTCAATCAACCATATAAGTTATGGTATCAATCCAACAAGAGTTTATGAACCATTTAAGTTTTGAAATCACGATGCATGGTTTTCGAAATACCAAAACATATTTTAACATATTAAAAACATTTTGAAATAACGTTTTAAGTTCATAGAGCAACCTTTAGAAACCATTACTCAATTAGAGGTAGAACTAGAGATATCAAAATATATAACTCTAAAACTATACCTGTAGTTCCTATCTAATCCAATAAAAGCTTGTCTTCAAATCTTGATAGTCTTGACTTGTATACTTCCTTGAAGACTTGAAATCTTGTTGTTGCATAGATTAAATCATGAATCCAAAAACTCTATCACTTGTACAAATAAGACATTAGTCCTTATCATGTTTGTCATTAATCAAAATTAAGACATTAAAAGCTTTAGGGCTTTCAATCTCTCCCCTTTTTTATGATGACAAATATTGATGCAATATTGTGATAGGTAAAACAATTAAGTGCAAGGATTCAAAGTAAGGAAGAGTTTATAGAATATGTATCAAACATTGTAAAATGCTCCCCCTTACAATATGCTAGATATTTGTAAGATATCACATATAGCATATAGCCATTTAGTTTGATGATATCAAGAAATATATAGAATGTAACATTTTTCAAACCAATATTGGATCTCAAAATGAAAGTATTCATTGTAAGTATATGAGATCACTTCCTAGCATATATAGGCTTAAAGAAGCCTATTTTTCCACCAACCTCCGTATCCTCCTTCCTTCTAGTATTAAGAGCATATAGATAGACTATAAAAACATTTATAAAGCTCCCCCTATCAATATGAATCAGTTTTGTAAAATTTTGACAGAGTTTCCTTTGTAACTCTTATAAAATCCAATATCACAATACAAACTCAACAATGCAAAAGAGATGAGATATATCACATAAAATCACACAAATGGCCAACCCGGCGATCAACAAACAATTTCCATTCTCCTTCATTCTCAATATCTTAAAAACTTAGAAATACATAAATTTTAAACCAAGGATAGCCATACTTAACCTTTTAAAGTTATTTCCTCTTCTTCTTGGTTTTGATGAACGTGATCGTCAAGTGTCATTCAAATACTTCAAGTTCCTCAAATTCTCCCCTTTTGTCATTTCGTCCCTTTTTTACCTATTCTTGATTTTCCTCAAAAATGATTGAACTTCAAGTATCTTTCTTTAGAAGGTTTCTCCTATTTGCATTGAATTCTCCCCTTTTGTTGTAAGTGTTCTCGATCTTCATCTTCCAGCAAAATGTTAGTTTCCAAAAGAATAGAACACAAATATAACTCCTAAACATTGCTATCAACACTTAGTTTTTCTCCCCCTTTGTCATCATTCAAAAAGAATGTATATGAAGGATTAAAATAAGGTCAAAAGCATATAATAAAATCTTTCAATTTACCAAGGAGTCATTATGAGGAAAAAACAAACGAACAAACTACATTACTTAAAATTTTACTATATAAAGAGATCATAATGTAGCAGAAAACATATGAAAATAGTGCATTATAGATATAAAAAGAAAATGAAAGGTATAAAGATGATCCTCAAGTAGCCAAAACTAGAGTCCGAAGCTTAGGGAGCATAGACCTTATGAATAAGTGGTCTCCGGAATGATAATAGCATTAACTGGTAGATCATCAATAGAAGTAGTAACTACAATAATATCCTTTGAAATGATGGTAGAGGATGTATCAGCAACAATAGATGGCTCAATACTACTTGATGACACAACAATAGGAGTAATAGGATTCTTTGTCATATATGTGGTCTTCTCATCAAAATGTGAAGAAATATCTATGTGGACTCCATATAATGCCTCAAGATGAGTAGATATATTGTCAACCTTGTGATGAAGAAACTTTACTCTTGATTTCATGTTAAACAACTTCTTCAAGCACATCTTGGATTTTAGTATTAAACTTCTCAAAGATAATATCCATATTGTTTTAGAGATGCTCCAAATCATTCCACAAGGCATCTTTTGTATGAGGAATAAAGCCTTTATTCCTCTTGCATCAATCATTTTCCTTCACTCAATTTCTTTCTAATAGAAGTATCAAAAGGAGTTTCCTTTTCCTTTTTCCATTGATGTCTTCCCTTTCCTTATTCTTTCTCTAGTGGAAGTATCTAGTGGTATATTTTCTTCTCCCTCTAGTTGATCAACTTTTCTCTTTATACCTCTTGATGTCTCAGCTTCTTCTTGACCAATTCCTTTCTCATGAATGCCCATTTTAAATAATAATGAGTACATTTTCACCCATCAATCTTACAATTTCGGTAATGGCTTGGAGTAAATCTTCATGAGATATTTTCTTTCTCAACTCCCAATCATCATTGAAACATAAGTCATGCATACTTTTGTATGCAACAAAATCACGTTTATGAAGATATCTCATGTCAACAACCTCAAGTAAAGATATTTCAAAATGTTTGAACACTCTTTAAAGCAACCTTCCATAAAGTAGGCTCTTTGCTATTTTCTTAGCCTTCTTAACAAAGAATAATATCCATAAGAAAACCAAGATCTATTTTTTTTCCTTTGAACATAATTAGCATAATAAACATGTGCAAATGAGTAATAGATGTCATATGACCATCTATGAGTACAAATATAGTGGTGCACATATGACAAAGTATATTATTTTTGACGAGTGTGTCGTTGCGCTATCAAATTAATACCAAACTCAACCAACTTATATAGTTAGGGCAAGTAAGGGTCGAACCCACAGAGACTTGCAAATTCTTTGATTAAGTAAACTAATCACGACTTTGGGGGGAAAAGATTTTGTTTTTATCTAAAAAGATTAAAACTTAAAAATAAGTAATTCACAAAATAACTAGAAATCAATGGATAAAAAAAACGTTAGCAAGGACTTTGTATTTCGGTTTCATTTATTCGGGATTAATCATCGATAACAACTTATTTGAGTAATGACGTAGAATTCCGCGTAGCGCAGCAAATTTCGATTCCTATGAAAGTTAGGTTAATTCCCGAGAAGCACGGTAAATTAACTTTAACATAATTAAACTAAATTACCGAATCGCTCGCTTAAAATAGTCAATTAAGTTATTCAACTCGAGGACAACATCAACACAAATTACATAAAGTTAATGGCCGATTAAAATGATGCAATTCGTTTCAAACAATTCCCTATCAACTAATCAAACACAGATTTAAATTAATCAATAGTTATTACTTTTGGTTACCAAAAATTGATTCTGCATAACCCTAGTTAATCAACTATGCAAAACAATTAAGATGGCCAATAATAATTGAAATAACATAATTGATAGAATAAAACCAAGAATTGTTCAAATACTCAAATAGAAATAATGATCCCTTGAAAAGATCGGATTTTTAATTACAAAACGTAAATCTCATATTCCCGAATAACATAAACCTAATACATGTCCTTGCTAACTTAAGAAAACTACTCACAAAGCATAAAGGAAAACATCATAAAAAGATTAAGGGAAAGAGAGAAACACTTTGAAATAACGTTTTAAGTTCATAGAGCAACCTTTAGAAACCATTACTCAATTAGAGGTAGAACTAGAGATATCAAAATATATAACTCTAAAACTATACCTCTAGTTCCTATCTAATCCAATAAAAGCTTGTCTTCAAATTTTGATAGTCTTGACTTGTATACTTTCTTGAAGACTTGAAATCTTGTTGTTGCATGGATTAAATCATGAATCCAAAAACTCTATCACTTGTACAAATAAGACATTAGTCCTCATCAATGTTTGTCATTAATCAAAATTAAGACATTAAAAGTTTTAGGGCTTTCATCTTTTATGTTATGAAACCTAGAGTTAAAAACATTAGTATTGTGATTTGATGATAATGTATGTTTACTATGTGTTTTAGTACATTTAAGGTGACTCTCTACACACTAGAACTTGTTCTTTCACATGCTTGAGATGAAATTTAATTAAGAACTTAGTTGATTTGGGGATGACATAAGGCCTTCTTTGATAGTTTGAGCCTCTCTGAACGAACCATACTTATATATATCCCTCAATCCTAATTTGAGACAACATGTATGAATAGTTTCATTACTATTTAATTTCTTTGATAAATAGCCTCATTTATTACTTTCTATCCAGATACTTTATTGAGAATGTATTAAACATGTGTTAATCTGCATCGAAAATATATGAACACTGTTGATAAAGGATTATGAGATATTGTCAAAAAAAAATCAAAAGGTATAAAGCTCATTTATTTGATCTCTTAAAAAAAAAAGAGAAAAAGAAGAGAAAGCAAAAAAAAGAAAAAAATAAATGAAAGATATCATGGCTAAGGTTTTCATCAAGAGGTGGTAATTCATTCTCAATTTAAACTCTTGATATATTTTGTATATTCCTATCTTTCGTTTGTAGTCAAATCCCGAGCTTAACATTACAAGCTTAAAAGTCCTATTTGACCCAGATCAACCAAAATTTTTCATCATTAGTGGAGAGTATGTGAGTTTACAAGTTTATAAGTTGTGTTAAGAAACTAAGAATGTATTTTTATTTACATAGTGACTTTGTTATTATCTTTTCATTATATTGATAGCATGTTTTAAAAAAAAACAATTACTAAGGGTTTTATGTTTTTCAAGGTCACATTTTGTTAACTTTGAATGTTAATATTAAACTTGTAAATGATACTCAAGCACAAGAGCACAATTGTTTTTTAAATAAAAAGGGCTTAATTGTGAAAGTTGTATTGAAATTTATATAACACTTTGTTACTTTATTAATCTTGTTTAAGTTATTTATACTTATATATTTTGTGTTTATATTTTGCTTGAGGGCAAGCAAAGGGATAGTGTGGGGGAATTTGATGTACTCATAAATTAATTGATTTTTATGTTATTTAATGATTATATTTTGTTTGAAAATCGATTAATTATGTTATTTAATGGATATATTTCACGTTTCCCTTCTATTTTTTTGTTTGTAAGTTTTTCAGTATATTTTAGTTCATTATGGAGATAAAAAGAAGAAAAAGAAATGTTGGAGAAGTTTAAAAATAAAAAAAAATCTATGTCATCCGATGACGTGGCGCAATGAGAAGATGACAAGTGGCACAATCAGAATGTGACAAGTGGCACTTTTTAGAAGTCGCAATTTAGACCAATGAGGACGCGACATGTGACAAAGTTGGGGAAATTAGGCCACCAACTAAAATTTCAAGACTTTGGGGTGCAAAATGACCATTTTGCCCCTGATTTTTGTGGCTATAAATATGAAGTTTATTTTTATGATTTAGACACCAATTTAGCTCCAATATTCTCCATTTCTTTTGCAATTTATTTCTTTTATTATTGTCTTCATCTTAGTATATTTTCCAGATTTTTTAGAATAATATTTCAAGGCTTTTTGTAATATTTAGTGAGTTTATCTTTCAAATTTTCTTTCTAATGTTTATAACTTTCATCTTATATTTATTAAATATGTATTGTGAGTAAATTTTCTTTTATTAGCAAGGATATGTGTTAAGTTATTAATAAATGGGATTATGAGATAATTTTCTTTGTACTTCATTTCTTTTTGGATTTATTTAACTGGACTTATGGTCAGTTTACCTGCCTAGTCTTTATTTATTTTACTTTATGCACTTTAAATATCGCAAATGGATGGCCGAGCCATCTATTAGTTTAATTTACTTTTATGTCTTTTATTTTCTATATTATGAAAGGCCGAACCTCCTAACTAGTTTAATATATTTTTATGTCTTTAATTATTTTTTTTATGGAAGGACGAGCCTCCATACTTTTAGTTTAATTTATTTAAATGGCCGGTTGAACCGCCTAATTTCTTTAGTTAATATAAATCCAATCTTTCTTCCTATATATATATATATGTGTGTGTGTGTGTGTATTTATTAATATACTTATATATATTAATTAAGTATTTATATAATTCATCTTTTAACCAATATAATTGTGTGAATTAATTGGATTGACAATCTAGTTAATGAATGTGATTATATAGCTAGGATTATTAATCTTGTATTAATGATTCAAGTAGCATCTACTAGTTTAATTGAGTTGCAGCTCTTGGTAGTGGTGTTTAATTAAATTAGAGATTAATCTATCTGAACTGATCGAGATTAATCTATTTTGTAAGGATAGGAATCTGTCTGAGCTGATCGGGATTCTAAAACCAACTACTTAATAATGTATTTATCTATGATTAATCCCATGAAAAATATAACTTGATACTAGTTCCTTGCTAACACTTTTTATATCATTTGTATTCCAAATTTCGTTTTAATTCTATTTACAAAATCCAAAACCTCAAAAATACTTATTTTAATTATTGTCATTACTTTATTCTCAAAATACCAGAAACTCCCAAAATCTTTTTCGGTTAATGATTTTAATTTAAGAGTTGATAAATCTCTGTTGATTCGATCCTTACTTTCCCTATCTATATAGGAATTGTTAAGTTTGTTAGGTTTAAATTTGAGAGCCAAACGACAGGCTTCGTTAATACTCTGCATTTCCCTTGCTACCGTAATTTCTAGTCTAAGGTTTGAACATTCAATTTTGTCGGATGTTTTCAAATTAATTTTGTGTGATACTTATCAATTAATATTTTTATTTTTTTATAAATATTGTTTTCTCTTCTTTACTTAATATATGTATTTATATAATGTTATTGTATAATTTTGTTATAAAATAAAATATTAGGTGAATAATTAATGAGATCTAATATTAATAAATAGCCAATTATAGGCCTAAAAAAAGAATTATTATGAAATAGTCAATTATAAGCCTAAAAAAGAATTATTTGGAAATAGTTAATTATAAGCCTTAAAAATATAATGAAGAAAATTAATTTTGGAGAATTAGATATTTCTTTTTTCAAAATTAAAATATTAGGAAAATAATTAATCGGATTTAATATTAGAAAATAATAAATTAGAGAGACTTAAAAAAAGAGAGGAAAGAATGAAACATTACCTTTAGATTCATTCAATAGACAAATAAAAGTTAAACGTTAAAGATTTGTTTAGTTGAAAATAATTGATAATTAAAATTCTAGAAAATTGTAACAATTTAACTCTCCTTAATTAGCTTATAAAAAGGTTTCAAAATTAAAAGTGTTGAAAGAAAAAAAAACTTTAACATTAAAATTAATACTCCAATCGTGGTACTAAATTACATAAAAAGAACTCCAATTTAATCGTGGTACTAAATTAATACTCCAATTGCATGTATTACTTATAGAATTTTATTAATCATGCCTCTAGCATTGCTTCTACTAAAAGAACTTTTTCAAAATTATAAATACTAAAATTTTATTTAAGATAAATTATATATATATATATATTAATAGATTAGATATTGAAAGCCCTAAAGCTTTTAATGTCTTAATTTTGATTAATGACAAACATTGATGAGGACTAATGTCTTATTTGTACAAGTGATAGAGTTTTTGGACTCATGATCTAATCCATGCAACAACAAGATTTCAAGTCTTCAAGGAAGTATACAAGTCAAGACTATCAAGTTTTGAAGACAAGCTTTTATTGGATTAGATAGGAACTAGAGGTATAGTTTTAGAGTTATATTTTTTGATATCTAGTTCTACCTCTAATTGAGTAATGGTTTCTGAAAGCCTTAAAGCTTTTAATATCTTAATTTTGATTAAATGACAAACATTGATAAGGACTAATGGCTTTATTGTATTAGTGATGATCTTTTAGGATTCATATATCTAATCCTTGCAAGATCAAAGTTTCAAATCTTCAGGAAAGAGCTTTTGATGTCAAGCCTTGAAGATAAGCGTTTCTGGATTAGATAGGATCTAGAGGTGTAGCTTTAATTCTTTATTTATCTTTGGTTATCTCTAGGTCTATCCCTTTGAGTAATGAGTTCCATAGGTTGCTCAATAAAAGTGAAATGATTTTCAAAATGCATTTCATTTAGATAAAACATGAGTTGGGTATTTGAAATGATTTTCAAAATACATGCACATACTTCAAAATTCATAAAATATAGTTTGCAAACTCTTAGAGTTGTTTGGGAACTTGTTCTGCATAGTTTTAATGCATTTGTGGTCGACCTGACAAAAGTGTGGACGACCACAAATCATGCGGTCGACCAGACTTCTCAGAGTATCGTCCGCAGGCTGTCCAGAGTTCTCTGGAACACTTGCGGATGATGGAGCGGTCGATCCGGACTTCTGAGCTCATCGTCCGCAGGCTGTCCAGAGTTCTCTAGGAACATTTGCGGATGATGGTGCGGACTGACCCTCCTTGATTTGCGGTCGACCGCACTTCTCCTGAGTGGGATTCAAACAGCCATTTTTATGACCGTTGGTGCATACTTATAAATACCCAATCGTTTAAACAACTCGAATTAATCACTTTTTGAGCAAAAATCTGATCCTAACACTTCATAGAACCTCTGGAGATTATTTTGAAACCAAATCTTAACATTCATATTGTGAAATTCATCAAAGTGAGATTTATACAAAATCATTGGGGTTCTTGAGCAACTTACAAGAAAACATTACTCAAAGAGGTATTTATGCTTTACATTGATATATCTTCACATTAAGGTGATTTCATAAATCAAACTCTTCTTATTCATATCATGATTGATTTGTTCAAGGTTGCATTGAGCTTAAAACTCTAAGGGTTAGAGTGAGCCTTGAACCATAGAAAAATGTGTTTATGTTAAGAGCTTCTTTTTCATTAATTGTTGTAATAGAGGTAGGTGTGTAGACAAGGTTATATTGTAAAACTCAAAGTGTTGAGTGAACCTTGGTTGGTTAAGAGGTTTGTGTTGTAAAACCCTAAGGGAATTGGGTGAGCCTCTATTGTATTCTCTCTTACTATATTAGTGAAAGGTTTTGTGAAATCCTTGAGTAGATAGCTCAAGGTAGTGGATTAGGTTTTGTTGGATAAACCGAACCACTATAAATCTTTGTGTTCATTGCTTCTTTTCTTTAACTCATCATTTCATACTTTGGTTGAACACCAAGTGTTTGATATTTGTTATCTTAGAAAGCTTGTTTATTTTATAAAGGAAAAATCGGTTAAAACCTAATTCACCCCCCCTCTTAGGTTTTTCAGTTTCTAAAGGTTGCTCTATGAACTTAAAACGTAATTTGAAAATGTTTTTAATATGTTAAATTATGTTTTGGTATTTCGAAAACCATGCATCGTAATTTCAAAACTTATATGGTTCACAAACTCTTGTTGGATTGATACTATAACTTATATGGTTGATTGAAATCATCATTTGTGTGTTAGAGTATTGTTGATACACAAATGAACATGTTTCAGTCGACCTAAAGTGGTCCAGGTATCGTCCATAAGTTAGTTTATCTTGTGGATGCATGTGCTGTCAAATTTGTTCATCTGCCAACCTGTGGACGACCATGAGGTCGACCGCAGGTGAAGTGAGGTCGACCGCAGGTGAAGTCCGGTCGACCGGAGGATGAAAAATCATCATCCGGTGGTTGTCCAGTGAGCTTGAGGATGATGGTGCGGACGACCAAGTCTGATTTGCGGTCAACCGCACTTCCTGAGTGGGTTTCCAACAGCTTCTTTTTGACCGTTGGGAACAAACCTTTAAATACCAAAACCTTTGGAATTCTTTCTAAGAAGATTTTTTGAGCAAAAACATTGTGCATCTTGATCCTATAACATCTTAGAAACATTCCAAAACCCTTTCTAAACATCAATCTTGTTAAAATCATTAAAGAAGGGTTTTTACATTCAAAGGTGAATTTTGAGCAATCTTGACAAGCCATTACTCAAAGAGGTGATTGTGATTCAAATTGATATATCTTCACATTAAGGTGATATCTATCAAACTGTCTATCTTTTATTATTGATTGAAATTGTATGAAGGTTGCAAGTAGCATAAAACCCTAAGTGTTAGGGTGAGCCTTGTGTAGGTTGTTTTTTGTATTCAAGGTTTGTTTGTAAAACCTTTGGGTAAACCTTGAATTGAATTGTTGTGTTAGGATTCACTAAGAAGAGTGGTGAGATTATTGTATAATCAAGGTTGTGTTGTAAAACTCAAGGGTTGAGTGAGCCTTGATTGGTTTGAGAGGTTATTTGTAAAACCCTAAGGTGAATTGGGTGAGCCTCTTTTGTAATCTCATTTATTTGATTAGTGAAGGGATTTGATAAATCCTTGAGTAGGTAACTCAAGGTAGTGGATTAGGTTTTGTTGGATAAACCGAACCACTATAAATCATTGTGTTCATTGCTCTAATTTCTGCATTTTACTTGAACATATTATTTCTCACACAACTAGCACACCAAGTGTTTGATATTTGTTGTCAAAGAGGTGTTTTATTGAATTTGGTTGAAAAATCGGATAAAAACCTAATTCACCCCCCTCTTAGGTTTTTCAATTGGTATCAGAGCGGGTCTTCTTGTTTAAGGTTTAATCACCTAGAAGTAAAGATCTTATGGCTCATGTAGACAACAATATCATAAGTGAAGGTTACTCTACTAGTAGACCACCTTTGTTGAATGGCTTTAACTACACTTTATGGAAAGATAGAATTCATATGTATATTTCCTCCATTAATTTTGATTTATGGAATATTGTTATAAATGGTCCTTATGTTCCCACTAAGATTATAAATAGAAGAAGTGTTGAGAAAACTCTTAATGAGTTTGATGAAGAGGATAAAAAGAAAATGACTTCAAACTTTATTGTTATGAATATTCTTTGTTGTGCTCTTGATTTAGATGAATACAATAGAGTAAGTGGTTGTAGTTCCGCATATGAAATGTGGAGATTACTTGAAGTTGCACATGAAGGATTGACATGCACATCAAATCAAGAAGAAAGTGAAAATGAAGAAAACGATCAATCCGAGTTTGCAAACACTTGTCTTATGGCTCTTGAAGATGAAGTAAGTACTTCTACCTCACAAAGTTTGCACATTAGTGAAAATGATTGCAATGATAATTGTGATATATTTGATCAAGATGAATTTGTTGCTAATCTCTATTATGAAATGAAGAAAGTCATCAAGAAGAATAAATTCTTGAAATGTCAAGTTGAAAATTTGTTATTGGAGAATGCTAAATTACTTGATGAAAATGCTTTATTGCTATCTTCCAAAGTGACTCTTGATGAAAATATTATTGGTCTATGTGATAAGGTGAAATTTCTTGAAAATGCTAATAATGATCTTGTTATTAGAAACAAGAAATTGAATGACATGATGAGTGACTATGATGCTATGAAGTTGAGAATAGATGATTTAAGTGTTAGCTTACATAAACTCACATGTGGTAGAGATAATTTAAATAAATTACTTGGTGCTCAAAGATTCTCTAATGATAAGAGAGGTATTGGTTTTATTGATACACATGATGATGCCTTGCATACACACAAAAATATATCACACAAGAATATCTCACATGTGCATCATAAAGTACATCATACACATCACACACATACTCATATGTCATCAAGAATATGTTGTACCTATTGTGGTAAGTATGGCCATAAGGTAAATATGTGTTATGCCAAGAAGAAAATCGAGAATGGTGCAAAAAGTATTTGGATTGTTAAAACAAATTCGACTAATTCTCATGGATCCAAAGCCATTTGGATACCAAAAGTTTCATCTTCTTTGTAGGTAACTCAATATGTTGATCATGAAGGAGCAATACAACATGTCAAGAGAATTTTCTCAATCCACATGATCAAATATGATATACTAAGGTACAATGTTCTTCTTGAAGGTAATAAAAAACAAAATCATTATTTTGAGATTGAATCATTAGTAAGAATTTCTTGGTTATGAATTTTGTAAACCTTGTTCATCATGTTATATCTGTTAGATGTGGTTGAAAAGTATTTTTAATACTATTACTTGATTAGTTCTCTAATTAGATTTTGTATTTTGTATATGCTAAATTATTTCCTCATGAAACATGTAAATTGCATATAGTGATAATTGAGTTGTCTTGCCATATTGTTTGATATAACTCTTTTACAAACTTTTCTCAAAAACGTTGAATATACTATAAATATCATTTGATTGTTCACATGGTATAATTAGGATTGTGTCTTTGAGTGAAGACTAGTAGTTCTGATGAACTTGCGGACGACCCTTGAGAAGGCTCCGGTCGACCGCATGGAATAATTGATCATCCGCTAAGTGGACAGTAAGGTTGTGGACGATCTAAGGAAAAGTTTGGTCGACCGCAAGCTCAAGAATGATCATCTGCAAGTGTGAAGAAATGAAAATATGTATGATATCTATTTTGATGATTTAGTTGAACAAAATGTTATATGCCTTTCTTTGAAAGTTGATGATGCATATCTTTGGCATTGTAAATTAGGACATGTTAGCATATATACTTTGCATATTTTTTCAAAACTTTAGTATGTTAGAGGTTTGCCTAACATTAATTTTGAGAAAGATCATATCTGTGATGCATGTAAACAAGTCAAGAGTTCTTTCATATCAAAGAAAATGTCTCTACTTCAAAACCTCTTGAACTTGTACATATGGATTTATTTGGTGCTATGAGACCATGAGAATTGGTGGCAAACTATATGTCTATGTAATTGTTGATGATTTTTATAGATTTACTTGGATATTATTCTTGTTGAGTAAAGATGAAGTTTTTGTCAAACTCTTTAAACAAGTACAAAACACCATTAGTTGCAAACTTATCTTCATTAAAAGTGATAATGGTAGAGAGTTTTGCAATAGTATTTTTACAAAATTATGTGATGAGAATGATTTATCTCACAATTTTTCAATTGCAAAAGTTCCTCAACAAAATGGTGTTGATGAAAGGAAAAATCGTACTTTACAAGAAATGGCATATTCCATACTATGTGAAAATTATTTGCGAAAATATTTTTGGGTTGAATTTATGAATACTTCTCGCTATATTGTTAATAGAGTGCTTCTTATATCCTTTGTTAATAAAACCCCTTATGACCATATATTTGACAAAACTCCTTCCATTTCCTACTTTAAAGTGTTTTGTTGTAAATGGTTTATTCTAAATGTCAAAGACAATCTTGGTAAGTTTGACAAGATATCCGATGAAGGTATGTTCCTTGGCTACTCTTCAAATAGAAAAGCTTTTTGTGTTTACAATAAAAGAACTATGGTTATTGATGAAGCTATTCATGTTGTATTCGATGAGTCTAATATTTACTTGCCAAGAGATGAGAATGAAGGTGATTTTCAAGAGCTACCTTTTGAGTCAACGAACAAAGATATTGTTCAATCAAATGAAGATCATTCAATACCTAAGGATGAAAGTGAAGAAGATCATTGACATTCAATAATCAACCTCACATGAAGGAGAGACAAGTCATGATCTTCCAAAGGAATGGAAATACGTCCATAATCATCCAAATGATCAAATCATTGGTAATCCCAATGAAGGGGTAAGAACAAGAAGACATCTTATAAATTGTGTTGATAATCTTGAATTTTTGTCTCATATAGTACCTAGGAACATTGATGAGGCTTTTAGTGATGATTTTTGGATCATTATCATCCATGAAGAGCTAAATCAATTTGAAACGAGCAAAGTTTGGGAACTTGTACCTAAACGTTCAAATCACATCATTATTGGTACAAAATGGATTTTTAGAAATATACTTATTGATCATGGTATTGTCACTAGAAATAAGGCTACACTTGTTGCTCAAAGATATAATCAAGAAGAGGGCATTGATTATGATGAGATTTTTGCCCCAATTACTAGATCAGTGTCCATTAACATGTTATTTGCATTTGCATATTTTATAGGTTTTAAATTATCTCAAATGGATGTTAAAAGTGCATTTCTAAATTTGTTACATCCAATGGGTAGTTTATGTTGAACAACCTCCTGATTTTGTGCATGAATCTTTTGAAAATTATGTTTACAAACTTTCAAAATCTTTATCTGGTTTGAAACAAGCTACAAGAGCTTAGTATGAAAGACTTAGCATATTCCTCATTGAAAAAGGATTGACTAGAGGAATTGTAGACTCTACACTATTTTCTAAAAAAAATAAAGTGCATGACATTTTAATTGTTCATATTTATGTTGATATTATATTTGAGTGATCTTTGTTATTAAAATTGATGTGTTTATCCATTGGCCGAGAAAATGTTCTATTTTTAGAAAGCTATTGAGTGTTTATATACATTTGCTAATGAGTTTGTCATTGTATAGCTCTTTTAATTATCAAAACAACGATTCTTGGTTGATTATAAATTACTTAGAAGAAATTTCAAATGACACCTGAAGAAGGTGCGGTCGACCGCATCTTACGGGAGTATCGTCCGAAGAATGGCCAGTGGACTTGCGGAAGACCTCGAGAAAATCTTCGATCGACTGTATGGTACAAGCCATCGACCGCAAAGTAGACAGAGGACTTGCGGACGATCAATATCAAATTTCCGGTCGACTGCAGATTACTACTCATCGACCGCAAAGTAAGCAGAGAACTTGCGAACGACCACAATCGAATTGTTCGGTCGACCGCAGAAATTGATTCTATAGTCCGAAAGAAGAAATAACAAGGGATAAGAATATTGGATCAAAATGTGGTTCAACCAAATCTCAAATGGTACCAAAGAAGAAGAAGAGCAACACTACCCTATTCACAAGTGGAGAATTAAATTTGATTCTATGACTATCTCGAGCTTTGAAATGTGATTCTTGAAAGTACCATCTATTCTAGTAAGTTTCCTTTTTGAAAATATCTTGAAGTATTTTGCTAAGGAAGGATAATATGATATTATTGTGCATGATGAGCCTGTGTACTATGACTATATACTTCAATGCTATGCTAATCTAGAGAAAAATATTCTTAAAGGATATCAAGTTGTATATTATGTGTCTATAGTATATGGTATTGTTTTAAATTTCAATCAGTATAACTTGGATGATATTTTGAGTGCTCCTATTGATGAGATTACATTTTTTTTTACTCACCAAATTTGCCATTATTATGCATTCTCCATTCAAGATTTTGAATATGCTTTTACAAATAAAGAATCCTTTGTGAATTTTGCAAAAAGGGAATCTATTTTTTTAGTCTTGAACATAATATACTTTGTCTTATGTGCACTACTATATTTGTACTCATAGATGGTCATAGGACATCTATTACTCATTTTCACATGTTTATTATGCTAATTATGTTCAAAGGAAAATGAGTAGATCTTGGTTATCTTATAGATATCGTTCTTTGTTAAGAAGGCTAAGAAAATAGCAAATAGCCTACTTTATGGAAGGTTGCTTTAAAGTGTGTTCAAACATTTTGAAATATCTTTACTTGAGGTTGTTGACATGAGATTTCTTCATAAATGTGATTTTGTTGCATACAAGATAGTGCATGACTTATGTTTCAATGATGATTGGGAGTTGAGAAAGAAAATATCTCAAGAAGATTTACTCCAAGCCTTATCCGAAATCGCAAGATTGATGGGTGAAAATGTACTCATTATTATTTGAAAGAGCATTCATGAGAAAGGAATTGGTCAAAAAGAAGCTAATCACTTGATACTTCCACCAGAGAAAGAATAAGGAAAGGGAAGACATCAATGGAAAAAGGAAAAGGAAACTCCTTTTGATACTTCTATTAGAAAGAAACTGAGTGAACGAAAATGTTTGATGCAAGAGGAATATAGGTTTTATTCCTCATACAAAAGATGTCTTGTGGAATGATTTGGAGTATCTCTCAAAAAATATGGATATTATCTTTGAGAAGTTTAATACTAAAATCCAAGATGTGTTAGAAGAAGTTGTTCAACATGAAATCAAGAGTAAAGTTTCTTCATCACAAAGTTGACAATATATCTACTCATCTTGAGGCATTATATGGAGTCCACATAGATATTTCTTCACATTTTGATGAGAAGACCACATATATGACAAAGAATCCTATTACTCCTATTGTTGTGTCATCAAGTAGTATTCAGCCATCTATTGCTGCTGATACATCCTCTACCATCATTTCAGAGGATACTACTGTAGTGACTACTATTGATGATCTACCAGTTGAAGCTATTATCATTCCAGAGACCACTTCTTCAACATAATCATTTTTGCAGTTTAAAGTCTATGCTCCCAAGCCTCGCACTCTAGCTTTGGCTACTTAAGGATCATCTTTATACCTTTCATTTTCTTTCTATATCTCTAATGCACTATTTTCATATGTTTTCTGCTACATTATGATCTCTTCTTGTCGTATATTTTTAAGTAATGTAGTTTATTGGTTTGATTATTTCCCCATGATGACTCCTTGGTATATTGCGAGATCTTATTATATGCTTTTGACCTTATTTTAATCCTTCATACACATTCTTTTTGAATGATGACAAAGGGGGAGAAAAACTAAGTGTTGATAGCAAATGTTTAGGAGTTATATTTGTGTTGTATTCTTTTGGAAACTAACATTTTGTAGGAAAATGGAGATCAAGAACACTTACAACAAAAGGGGAGAATTTAATGCAAAGAGGAGAAACCATCAAAAGAAAGATTCTTGAAGCTCAGTAATTTTTGAGGAAAATCAAGAATATGTACAAAAGGGAAGAAATGACAAAGTGAGAGATTTTGAGGAACTTGAAGTATTTGAAGTGCACTTCAGAATCACGTTCATCAAAACTAAAGAGAAAGAAGAAACAGCTCTAAAAGGTTAAGTGTGGCTATCCTTGGTTTAAAATTTATGTATTTCTAAGTTTTTGAGATATTGAGATTGAAGGAGAATGAGAATTGTGTTGTTAATGGCCGGGTTGGCCTTATATGTGATTTTGTGTGATATATCTCATCTATTTTGTATTGTTGAGTTTGTATTGTGATATTGAATTTTATAAGAGTTACAAAGGAAACTCTATCAAATTTTTTACAAAATTGATGCATATTGATAGGGGGAGCTTTATAAATGTTTTTATAGTCTATCTATATGCTCTTAAATCTGGAAGGAAGGAGGATACGGAGGTTGGTGGAAAAATAGGCTTCTTTAAGCCTATATAAGCTAGGAAGTGATCTCATATACTTACAATTAATACTTTCATTTTGAAATCCAATATTTATTCGAAAAATGTTACATTCTATATATTTCTTGATATCGTCAAACTAAATGGTTATATGTTATATGTGATATCTTACAAATACCTAGTATATTGTAAGGGGGAGCGTTTTTAAAAGTTTCATTACATATTATATAAACTCTTCCTTACTTTGAATTCTTGCACTTAATTGTTTTACCTATCACATTGCATCAATATTTGTCATCATCAAAAAGGGGGAGATTGAAAGCCCTAAAGCTTTTAATGTCTTAATTTTGATTAATGACAAACATTGATGAGGACTAATGTCTTATTTGTACAAGTGATAGAGTTTTTGGATTCATGATCTAATCCATGCAACAACAAGATTTCAAGTCTTCAAGGAAGTATACAAGTCAAGACTATCAAGTTTTGAATATAAGCTTTTATTGGATTAGATAGGAACTAGAGGTATAGTTTTAGAGTTATATTTTTTGATATCTAGTTCTACCTCTAATTGAGTAATGGTTTCTAAAGGTTGCTCTATGAACTTAAAACGTAATTTCAAAATGTTTTTAATATGTTAAATTATGTTTTGGTATTTCGAAAACCATGCATCGTAATTTCAAAACTTATATGGTTCACAAACTCTTGTTGGATTGATACTATAACTTATATGGTTGATTGAAATCATCATTTGTGTATTAGAGTATTGTTGATACACAAATGAACATGTTTCAGTCGACCTAAAGTGGTCCAGGTATCGTCCATAAGTTAGTTTATCTTGTGTATGCATGTGCTGTCAAATTTGTTAATCTGCTAACCTGTGGACGACCATGAGGTCGACCGCAGGTGAAGTCCGGTCGACCGGAGGATGAAAAATCATCATCCGGTGGTTGTCCAGTGAGCTTGAGGATGATGGTGCGGACGACCAAGTCTGATTTGCGGTCGACCGCACTTCCTGAGTGGGTTTCCAACAGCTTCTTTTTTAACCGTTGGGAACAAACCTTTAAATACCAAAACCTTTGGAATTCTTTCTAAGAAGATTTTTTGAGCAAAAACATTGTATATCTTGATCCTATAACATCTTCGAAACATTCCAAAACCCTTTCTAAACCTCAATCTTGTTAAAATCATTAAAGAAGGGTTTTTACATTCAAAGGTGAATTTTGAGCAATCTTGACAAACCATTACTCAAAGAGGTGATTGTGATTCAAATTGATATATCTTCACATTAAGGTGATATCTATCAAACTGTCTATCTTGTATTATTGATTGAAATTGTATCAAGGTTGCAAGTAGCATAAAACCCTAAGTGTTAGGGTGAGCCTTGTGTAGGTTGTTTTTTGTATTCAAGGTTTGTTTGTAAAACCTTTGGGTAAACCTTGAATTGAATTTTTGTGTTAGGATTCACTAAGGAGAGTGGTGAGATTATTGTATAATCAAGGTTGTGTTGTAAAACTCAAGGGTTGAGTGAGCCTTGATTGGTTTGAGCGGTTATTTGTAAAACCCTAAAGTGAATTGAGTGAGCCTCTTTTGTAATCTCATTTATTTGTAAACTCAAGGTAGTGGATTAGGTTTTGTTGGATAAACCGAACCACTATAAATCATTGTGTTCATTGCTCTAATTTTTTCATTTTACTTGAACACATTATTTCTCACACAACTAGCACACCAAGCGTTTGATATTTGTTGTCAAAGAGGTGTTTTATTGAATTTGGTTGAAAAATCGGATAAAAACCTAATTCACCCCCCCCTCTTAGGTTTTTCAGATATATTATCTATTTAAAGCAATATGTTAAAGCATATTGAATATGGATTTTAATAATTAATTTTGTAGCAAAAAAACAAGAAATAAAAAAATTAAACTATTCAACCCACATAGCTTCTTGTAAAATTTTGCCTCAAACCTCGTATTCTCTTAACACGACTTGAATAGGTTAATAGGTTACCAACCTAGATTTCATGTGCAATTTCTGTTATGGTGGGTGCAGTAATAGTCCAATAGGTTACTTTTCAAAGGAAAACAAACAAGAGCCGATAAGCAATGCAAATTCTAGCACAAGAAAATAATTCCCCATTGTTGCTAATGGGCAAAAATTAAATGTAATTTTGGTAATATGCTAAAAATTCAATCTTGGTTTCCCACCTCCCTCAGGAATAATGTGCGACCATGGTAAAACTAACTCTCTAGACCCGATCAAGATTGAACCTGAACCATCAAATCGGATTGAAATTTCACGGTTTAAAAATTGTTAACTAGATTTACGGTATATAAAGGTTCATGAATCGATAGTTTTCAATTTAGATTTTGATAAGCTGTTAACTATTGAACCAGCGGTTCAAACGTTAAAAAAATCTTAAATATAATTTTATTTAACAAGTAATGTTTATTTTTGTATGCATTAGTCTTGTCACAATCTCATCATTTTATCATAATTATATAAAACAAAATAAATAAATTTTTAGTTTTTCAAATTTTAAACTTTTAAAATGTTTAAAAAACCATTCTTGTAAGCTTTAAACAATTGTTATCCACTATCCAATACTCATATTACCTTTCATCATTTCTATGGAATGAACTGAGTAAATACCTGAAATAGATTTAATTACGACTGTTTTTTATCTTCAAATTAAAATTGAAGATTTACAAGAATACTTAGCTATATATTACGATTCTATTTGTGATGAAATTATAATAAACCAAGTTTTAAAAAAAATTAATAATGTTAAGGAAAAATATATCTGATTTGTATTTGGAGTATAGTTCAAATTGAGAAATTATCTTCTAATGCTATCGGTAAACAAAAAGGTCATGATTGTTTGATACGTATTTGACATTGAGGAGACTTCTATTAGCATTGAAGTCAAAATCCCATGAATAATCGATTGAGGTAAGAGAACATTTACAGGTAAGATAACTACTATAGTTTTGATTCCTCTATACTCTCGAAGAATAGATAGATAACTTAATTTTTGTAAACAAAGAATAACTTCAAACTTATTTTAATAAGAAACTTTCATTTATTTAATTAAAAGAAATTACCTTGAAATTTTAATTTTTTTCCAAATCAAAATCAAAACCATAACTGTATTAAAAAAGTAACCATAATCGTCTAAAATCGTAACATTGTCTGAATCAGCTGAAACCGAACCTTGTCGGAACCATGAATCGTTAAAAAATATTTCTTTAAAATTTTAATTCAAGTTTTTCATTTTGATAAAACCGTAAACCAATGGTTTATGAACCGTGGTCAGATCTAACTCATTTATCCTTTGTAATTTGGATGTGGATGTTTTGAATGATTAATATTTCATTTATAAAAAAGAAAAAGGATTGTAAATGAAACTTAATATTCCCTTCATCCGTTTTATAAGATGTTATAACCAATATCACAAAGATCAAAATAATATTTTACTTCTCATTACACCCTTATTTATTTTACTCTTTTTTGGAAAAATGAGTATTTGTTATTTCTTTCTCTCTCAATAAAGTAGAGATGAATTTGAAAATAACATATACCATAACTTTAAAAAGTAAAATAAATCTTATAATTAAATATAAGAGAGTTTATTTTATGCATATTATAAAGAAATGAGGGAGAGGAGAGGACGGAGGAGTACAAGGTTAGCTAGGGTTAGATTGGACCGATAATATTCTTTCAGGCGGCATGGACCCAATCAATTCATGGGGACCTAGTTTTGGTTCTGACGAGGGTTTTGTTACCAAAATACAAATCTATAGATAAATATTATAAAGTGGAGGTTTGTGCTTAGAATTTTTCCATCTAATCATTCTTGAATTTTAATTATATGTATTTTTTAGTTTTATTCCCTTATAGTTTTAATTAATCATTTTCTTAATTTTAAAATAAATAATTATATTTATCCACTTATCCATTGCATATATTGTAATTATATAATGCTCTTAATAAGAAAAATATCATTAAAGTTTTAATATATGGCAAAAAAATTCATAAAATAATAAAATAAAGTTTAATATTCACGTAGAACTTCACCTGGAACTAGAAGCTGTAAAATTTTAATTTGTGGTGTGACTAAAAGTATGAGAATTGAACATAAGAAACATAAAATTCTTATATTTTTCTGTTTTATTTCACTATTTTTCACTTAGTTTTTACATTAAATTTCATCTATTTATTGAAATTAAATTGAAACCTAGTTTTGAACAGATTTTATACTTATATTATTAATAAATGAATTGTTTTGTCCTAACATGAGAACTCTTGACAAATGCTTTTTATTATCTACTTTGAAGGAATAGAGAAATTGAAATAAATATAATTAGAAGATGTCAAGAATTGAAGTGAAATGTGATTGCATTTAAACAAAACGAGATGACACTGTACAATGGATTGAATAGCAGATTGAAAGACAATTTGAGTGGCAGCTATCAAGAATAAATTTCCACTTTTTGTTCCAGATTGAAAGATAATTTGATTTATATCACACTCCTTGGAAATGTTGAAATTATTTTGACATAATTTCTTTTCTAAATATTACAAAAAGACTTGAAAATTTATTTAAAAAATTTTGGAAACTATATTAATATGAAGATAATAATAAAAGAAAGAAATTGCAAAAGAAATTGAGAAGATTGAAGCTCAATTGGTGTAAAAATGATAAAAACAAGCTTGCTATTTATAGGAACAAAAATTAAGGACAAAATGGTAATTTCACACTCCAAAATCTTCAAAATTCAGTTAGTGGGCAAATATCCCAACGCGGCACCACATGTCGTGTCCTCATTGGGCCGTGACGAAGCCTGTCGTACGGCTCTCAAATTTAAACCTAACAATTCCTATGTAGATAGGGAAAATAGGGATCGAATCCACAGAGATTTGTCAACTCTTAAATTAAAATCGTTAATCGGAAAAGGTTTTGGGGGTTTTGGTATTTTGAGAATAAGGAAATGACAACAATTAAAATAAATATTTTTGAGGTTTTGGATTTTGTAAAAAAGAATTTAAAACGAAATTTGGAATACAAATGATATAAAAAGCGTTAGCAAGGAACTAGTATCAAGTTATATTTTTCATGGGATTAATCATAGATCAAGACATTATTAAGTAATTGGTTTTAGAATCCCGATCAGCTCAGACAGATTCCTATCCTTACAAAATAGATTAATCCCGATCAGCTCAGACAGATTAATCACTAATTTAATTAAACACCACTACCAACCAGCGTGTATAGGATGCTCAATCAAATTGCATTAAACAAATAAGGCATCACCAACATTAAATTGTATATAACAATCAGCTTAATTATATACAATTTAAATTATATAATTCCGCTACTAATTTAATTAAGTCAATAGCTGCAACTCAATTAAACTAGTAGATGCTACTTGAATTATTAATACAAGATTAATAATCCTAGCTATATAATCACATTCATTAACTAGATTGTCAATCCAATTAATTCACACAATTATATTGGTTAAAACAGGAATTATATAAATACTTAATTAATATATATAAGTATATTAAATAAATACACACACACATATATATATATATATATAGAAAGAAAGATTGGATTTATATTAACTAAAGAAATTAGGCGGTTCAACCGGCCATTTAAATAAATTAAACTAAAAGTATGGAAGCTCGGCCTTCCATAAAAAAAAGAATTAAAGACATAAAAATATATTAAACTAGTTAGGAGGCTCGGTCTTCCATAATACAGAAAATAAAAGACATAAAATTAAATTAAACTAATAGGTGGCTCTGCCATCCATTTGCGATATTTAAAGTGCATAAAGCAAAATAAATAAAGACTAGGCGGGTAAACCGACCATAAGCCTAGTTAAATAAATCCAAATAGAAATTAAGTACAAAGAAAATTATCTCATAATCCCATTTATTAATAACTTAACACATATCCTTGCTAACAAAAGAAAATTACTCACAATACATATTTAATAAATATAAGATGGAATTTATAAACATTAGTAAGAGAATTTGAAAGATAAACTCCCTGGAAATATTACAAAAAGCCTTGAAATATTATTCTAAAAAATCTGGAAAATATACTAATATGAAGACAATAATAAAAGAAATAAATTGCAAAAGAAATGGAGAAGATTGGAGCTAAATTGGTGTCTAAATCATAAAAATAAGCTTCCTATTTATAGCCACAAAAAATCAGGGGCAAAATGGTCATTTTGCACCCCAAAGTCTTGAAAATGTAGTTGGTGGCCTAATTTCCCCAACTTCGCCACATGTCGCGTCCTCATTGGTCCAAGTTGCGGCTTCTAGAAGCACCACTTGTCACCTTCTGATTGCGCCACTTGTCATCTTCTGATTGCGCCACGTGTCATCCTCTCATTGCGCCACGTCATCGGATGACATTTCTTCATCTTCTTCTTTTTGTCTCCATAATAAACTAAAATACACTGAAAAACTTACAAACAAAGAAATAGAAGGGAAACGTGAAATATATCCATTAAATAACATAATTAACCGATTTTCAAACAAAATATAGTCATTAAATAACATAAAAATCAGTTAATTTATGAGTACATCAGGCCGCTCCGTGGCTTCTGAAAGCGCCACTTGGCACACATATCTTCCATTGAGAACGCATTATGTAAATGCGTTCTTGGGCTTTGATTTTTTTTTCTTCGACCCAAAACGACAACGTTTCGGGCGATGCTGCCGCACGCCTTTTCTATGACGTGTCATCTTCTATTTGTGCCACATCATTAGCTGACGTGGATTTTTTTTTTTTAACTTATCAAACATTTTTTCTTCTTCTTTTTATCTTCAAAATGAGCTAAAATACACTGAAAAACATACAAACAAAGAAATAGAAAATAAATGTGAAATATAGGCATTAAATAACACAATTAACTGATTTTTAAATAAAATATAATCATTAAATAGCATAAAAATTAGTTAATGTATGAGTACATTAAATTTCCCACACTATCCCTTTGTTTGCTCTCAAGCAAATTTAAACACAAAATATACAAGTGTAAAAAACTAGACAAGATTAAATAAGGTAACAAAGCGTTATAATAATTTCAATACAACCTTCACAATTAACCATTTTTATTTGAAAAGCAATTGTACTCAGGTGCTTGAATATTATTTTGAAGTTTAACATTAATATTCAAAGTTAACAAAATGTGACTGTGAAAAACATAAACCCTTAAAAAAATTTATTTTTTCAAAACATACTATCAATATAATTAAAAGATAACAACAAAGTCATTATGTAAATAAAAATACATTCTTAGTTTCTCAACACAACTTATAATCTTGTAAACTCATATACTCTCCACTAATGATGGATCTTTTGGTCGATCTGTGTCAAATAGAACTTTTAGGCTTATAATGTTAAGCTCGGAATTTGGCTACAAACGAATAATATGAATATACAAAATATTTCAAGAGTTTAAATTGATAATAAATTACCACCTTTTGAAGAAACCCTTAGCCATGATATCTCTTCATTTTCATACTTTTCTATTTGCTTTTTTTTTATTTGAAGATATCATATTTATTAGTTTTTTATCTTTTGATTTTTGCAATATCTTATAGTCTTTTATCAACAGTGTTCATAACTTCTCAATACAGATTAACACATGTTAAAACAATCTCAATAAAGTATATGAGTATAAAACTAATAAACGAGGCTAATTATCACATAATTTAAATGGTAATAAAACCATTCATTTATGTAGGTTCAAAGTAGGACTGAGGGATATATAAGTATGGTGTGTTTCATAAAGGCTCAAACTATCAAAGAAGACCTTATGTTATCCCTAAATTAACTAAGATCTTTATTAAATTTCGTCTCAAGCATGTGAAAGATCAAGTTCTAATGTGTAGAGAGAGGGATATATAAGCATGGTTTGTTTCATAAAGGCTCAAACTATCAAAGAAGACCTTATGTCATCCCCAAATCAACTAAGATCTTTATTAAATTTCGTCTCAAGCATGTGAAAGATCAAGTTCTAATGTGTAGAGAGTGACCTTAAATATACTAAAACACACAGTCAACTTACATTATTATTAAGTCACAATACTAATGTTTTTAACTCTGGATTTCTTAACAAAAGAATTTAGCCATATTAGTTAAATAATAATATTTTGTCAAATTACTAAAATATTCAATTGATTTATTAAAAAAAAATTACAGAAAGGGATATAATTATAAAAGGACTGAAAAATTTAACACAAAATTACCTAACATCTTAAAAAGTTATAATACATGCATGATTTATTCAACAAAATAATAAATTATTAAAAAAAATGTTTTTAAAGTTGCGGATCAAAAATCAAATAAGTTTAATCACTTGACTCTTTACTCAAGCCACCCTTCTACATTTGGGAATTACATTGTCCTCAATTGAAAAACACACAAAGTTTTAAAAACAAAACAACAACATTATTCCTTTTAATATAAAGAAAAAGATAACACATTTATTTAAAAAGAAAAATTATAACTTTAACTCTAAGTCCACTGAATCTCTTTTTCACTTGTTACTGGAAATTGATCAATTAATTGGAGGTACTTCTGGATCTGTCTGTAGTACAAAAGTTACTAATTCATCCAATAGCACCTTGATCGTGGGTGCAAATACAATTATTCTTCGTGCAATTGGAGATAAAAGTTTATGTGTACACTTATCACAGGAAACTTTGTTTGACTGATTTGTTTTAATCTGAACAAGTGTTTGGTATGACTGGTGTGCTTTAGCAAACTCTCCAATTAATCCATCATTTCCTCCTCCATATACTATACTAATCTTTCAGTGAGCTAGTAGTCTTCCCAATTGGATAGCAGCAGTTAGATGCGAAATAGTAGCACCCACGGTCGTTCCTCCAACCACTGCAATGTTTGTTAGACTTCTTATTGATGGACCTTTGATGTATTCATAAATTAACTGATTTTTATATTATTTAATGACTATATTTTGTTTAAAAATCGGTTAATTTTGTTTAAAAATTATTTATTTTAATTGTTGTCATTATCTTATTTCTCAAAATACCAAAAACCCCCAAAACCCTTTCCGATTAATGATTTTAATTTAAGAGTTGACAAATCTCTGTGGATTCGATCCCTACTTTCCCTATCTAGATAGGAATTGTTAGGTTTAAATTTGAGAGCCATACGATAGGCTTCATCAACCTTCCATAGTAACGGCTTCAAAAGCGATTATGTTACACACTATAAGAAAACAAAGAAATAAAACAAATAGAAACAAGTAGTTGTAATTGTGGCTCACATCTTCCTCTGGTTTTACATGCAATAACGGTTTTAAACACCTTTTATGAGTTGGAGATATGCTGCTCATCCAGCTTTCTCATATTAAAAACATTTTGAAAGAATGTTTTAAGTTCATAGAGCAACCTTTATAAACCATTACTCAATTAGAGGTAAAATTAGAGATATCAAAAGATATTAAACTCTAAAACTATACCTCTAGTTCCTATCTAATCCAACAAATGCTTGTTGTCTTCAAATCTTGATAGTCTTGACTTGTATACTTCCTTGAAGACTTGAAATGTTGTCATTGCATTGATTAAATCATGAATCTAAAAATTCTATCACTTGTACAATCAAGACAATAGTCCGCATCAACGTTTGTCATTAATCAAAATTAAGATATTAAAAGCTTTAGGGCTTTCAATCTACCCCTTTTTGATGATCACAAATATTGATGCAATGTGGTAGATAAAATACTTAAGTCCAAGGATTCCAGGTAAGGAAAAGTTTATAAAATATGTATGAAAAATTTTAAAAATGCTCCCACTTACAATGTGCTAAGTATTTGTAAGATATCAAATATCATATATAAAACATTTATAATTTAATAATATCAAGAAATATATTAAATGAAGCATTTTTGGAACGACTATTGCATCTAAAAAAAATGAAAAGATTCATTGTAAGTGTATGAGATTACTTCCTAGCTTATATAGTGTATCTTCCTTCCTTCCAAAATTAAAAACATATAGATAGGTTATAAAAATTTTGACAGAGTTTTGACGAAGCCTGTCGTACAACTCTCAAATTTAAACCTAACAATTCCTATGTAGATAGGGATAATATGGATCGAATCCACAGAGATTTGTCGACTCTTAAATTAAAATCACTAATCGAAAAGGGTTTTGGGGTTTTTTTTTGTGTTTTAAGAATAAGATAATGACAACAATTAAAATATATATTTTGGGGTTTTGGATTTTGTGAATAGAATTAAAAAGGAATTTAGAATATAAATGATATAAAAGGCGTTAGCAAAGAACTAGTATCAAGTTTTTTTTTCATGGGATTAATCATAGATAAATAGATTATTAAGTAGTTTGTTTTAGAATCCCAATCAGCTTAGACAGATTCCAAATTAGATTAATCTCAATCAGCTTAGACAGATTCATCTCTAATTTAATTAAACACCACTACCAATCAACATGTATAGGATGCTCAATCAAATTGCATTAAACAAATAAGGCATCACCAACATTAAATTGTATATAACAATCAGCTTAATTACATACAATTTAAATTATATAATTCCACTACTAATTTAATTAAGCCAAGAACTGCAACTCAATTAAACTAGTAGATGCTACTTGAATCATTAATACAAGATTAATAATCCTAGCTATATAATCACATTCATTAAATAGATTGTCAATCTAATTAATTCACACAATGAATTCAAGTGTTTCAAGATTCATAAAATGAGCAAATGAGGATGGTTTGAAAAGAAAAGAATTTTATATTTGTAGGGAAATAATACAGACGAAGTGTTTAATATATACATTTCATTTGAATGTAATTTATTAATATTATTTTATTTTTAATTTCTCTCCTCATGTCGTAGATGGGAATTTCATTTATGCAGCTTCATTGTTTTATTTTGAAATAATGTAATCAAATTCCATTGTTAGTTATTTGACAATAAAATGAATTTTTTGTTAAATCACGGATGTCATTGCTAAATATCGTGTTTTTTATTACAAAAATATCCATGTCCTATTTTCAAAATTTCAAATTAACCAGCCATTTGTCTTCAACCACTCTAGACTTCTGTCTCAATCTCCACTACAACTCTAGCGTAAAACAAACAACAAAGCGAATTCATCCGATTTTGATTTGAAAACGATGTTGAAATAATTTAAACTTGTTGGTTAGGTCAACAAAAAGTTGTGGTGAATGAGAATAATACTTGTATGGCCTTTAGTAGTTTTTAGGGGTATCTTTGTGGAATTTGTTACCAAATTTAAAATTCTATGACATTCTTAGGCATTCTCAATTAAAATTCTATGGAATCTATCAAAATTCAAGGTCCTCAATATGGAATTTAATGGATTCCATAAGATTCCAATGTCCTCAAAAGTTCATGGATTTTAATAGAATCTATTTTTAATGGAATTTAAATGACTTTGATGAAATTTGAAGAAAAAAATATGAAGAAACAATTATTCCACAAATCTGACCTTGATCCCTCAGAATTTTGTGAAATTCTTCTTTTTTGTTGCCAATAAAAATTAAAAATAACAAATTAAAAATATAAAAAACAAAATAATATGTATATCTCTCAACTTGATTGCCATAACCTTATCACTACAGGAAAATCATATTTTTTCAACCAAATTTCCCGACGGATATTTCGGTCTGAAATTTGAGACGGATTTGAGATAGAATATCGACGGAAAGTATGTTTGACCGGACGTCTAAAATCAGTTGCTATTTTTCGACCACTTTCCAACTAAAACGTGTTAGTTGGTAATTAGTTGGTAGATTTTCTACGCATTTCCGACTGAAATTTAAAATGTAATATATATTAGTTAGGAAAAAAAATTAAAAATATCTGTAGGTAATTCGTCACAATTTAGCGATGGATTTCCAATGGAATTTATTTTAAAAAATTTTAATTTTTTTTTGTCACGTTCGTCCAATTTTCGTCTATAATTAGTTGATAATCAAAGACCGATTGCTGACGGATGTTGCATTTTTCTTTTTTAAAAAATTGTGAAAAATGAAAAATATTCAATAGCAAATTCGTCTGTAATCTGTCTCCAATACAAATACTTTTTTCCTCAGTTTTTCCCTTTAATCTAAATAATTGTAGTTTTTTATTATTTCATATACAACTAGTTTATGAATACCTCAATTTAGGCATATAACATTTAAAAACAAATCCTAGTTAAAAAAATAAATTTTAAAGTTTATTAATTAATTTGGTATATACAATATGTATATATGATTGTATGTGACAACATGACTATTATAAAAAATATTTATAACATATACCATAAGATTGAAATTGACGTCATAGAATATGAAATTTTAATTTGCCAAATAATAAAGAATTCAAATGAGCATCATAAGTCATAGCTAACGTAATTATGCTCTCCAAAATCTTTGATGATTGATTTGAAATCCTCATTTATTTAACTTATATTCTTTAAAATTGAAACTGTCCTAAATTGTAATTAAGAGTATAAGTATTCCAGATTTATTAATTGATTAGTTAGGTAGTGTTTTAGGGAGTCAATATATATACACACACAACAATCATATATGTATATATAATTGTGTGTGACAACATGGCTATTGTAAAATTTTTTTATAATTTATACCGTAAGATTAAAATCGATGTCGTATAAATTGAAATTTTAATTCATTAAGTAATTAAAAATTCAGCTGAGTATGATAATTAAAGTAATTATGCTCTTTATATTTTTCATTTTCTTGATTTGTAATCCACATTTATTTGACTTATGTTCTATTAAATTGAAAAAATTATAAATTTGATTATATATAGAAATTTCAAAACAGAGCGCAAGAGTGTTATCCATTTAGATTTTTCGTATAATTTGAAGACAACGATTATTTTTGTGAAAATAAATGATTCATTTAGTAGATATATATCTTGTGAAATAATTGATCGTAAATCTCTTATGATTATATTAACTACTTTAGCTTAATGTTTTTATTATGTTAACATTTCAGTTTAATGTTAGTAAACATTTCTATTTATGTGCATATTTTAACTTCAATTAATGATGATAAATGTAATGAATATATCGAATAACAAGATATCGATCAAATATAATGTGTATAACATGTAAATATAATTTTAATCAAATTTATAATCTAAAAGTGTGTATATGTACACATAAGAAACTTATTTAAAAATCAAATTTTCTACTCTTGTTTTAGGATGTTTATTGGTTTTTGTTTAAATTTTTTTTTGAAAGAATTATTTTGAGTCTTAAATCTATCAGTATCACAAACAGAATCACGACGGAAATTTAATTATTTTTAAAATTAATAAATATTGGCGACCGATTTGTTACCCAAAATTTAATTATTTAAAATATTAATAATGATTCACGACGGATTCCAAACGACCATTGGATTATTTTAAACTTAATAAATATTGGCAACGAATTCATGATGGAAATGTTATTTATTAATTTAAAAATTAATGCATATTGGCGATGGATTTTCGACGGAAATTTAATTATTTTTAAAATTAATAAATATTGGCGACGGATGTCCGACGAAAATTGAATTATGTTTAAAATTAATGCTTATTGGCGACGAATTCCCGACGGAAATGCGATTAATTAATTTAAAAATTAATGGATATTCCCAACGGATTCTCGACGAAAATGTGATTTATTATTTTAAAAATTAATAAATATTGGCGACGAATTCCCGACGGAAATGATATTAATTATTTTTAATACATATTGGCGACGGCTTCGCGACGGAAATGTGATTTTATTATTTTAAAAATAAATAAATAATCACGATGGAATTTCGACAGAATTGTGATTAATTATTTTTAAAATTAATAAATATTATCGATGCATTACAGACAGAAAGTTAAAATTTTAAAAAATTAATAAATATTAGCGACGTATTCCAGACGGAAATGTGAATTAATATATTAAAAAGTAATAAATATTGGCGATGGATTCCCGACGGAAATGAGATGCATTATTTTTAATGCAGATTGGCGATGGATTCTCGACGGCAATGCGATTTTGCTATTTTAAAAATTAATAAAATTCCCGATGGAATTGTGATTAAGTATTTTTAAAATTAATAAATATTATCGACGGATTACCAATTGAAAGTTAAAATTGTTAAAAAGTAATAAATATTGGTGACGTATTCCCGACGGATATGATATTTAAGATTTTAAAAAGTAATAAATATTAGCGATTTTATTTTAAAATTTTTTATTAAATATTCCCAACGGATTATAGACGGAATTGTGATTAATTATTTTTAAAATTAATAAATATTATCGACGGATTACCGATGGCAAGGTAAAATTTTAAAAAATTAATAAATATTGGCGACGGATTCCCAATGGAAATGTGATTTTATTATTTTAAAATTTATTAAATATTTCCGATGGATTGTCAACGGAATTGTGATTAATTATTTTAAAATTAATAAATATTATCAACGGATTACCCACGGAAAGTTAAAATTTTAAAAAATTAATAAATATTGGTGACGGATTCCCGATGAAATGTGATTTTATTATTTTAAAAATTATTAAATATTTCCGACGGATGTTCGACAGAATTGTGATTATTTATTTTTAAAAATTAATAAATATTGGCGACGGATTCCCGACGGAAATGTACTTAAATTAAAAATTGGCCTTTTCCCTAGTTTTCATTTCTTCCTCATTTCCCCTATTTTCTTCCTCACCTCTGTTTTCTGTCAAGCCACTGACTGTCTTTTCTTCCTCATTTCGTCGCTGCTCCCCCTACCCGTCCCTCACTGTCGCGTCGCTACTGTCTCTGCCTGTCCCTCACTCTCGCCTCACTGCTGCCTCTGCCCGTCAATCTTGTCGCGTTGCTGCTGCCACTGCCCGTCGATCTTGTCTCGTCGCGTCGCTCCTGTCGCTGCCATTGTCAAGCTCGACCCTGCTGTCGGAACCCCCCACACTCCATCTCGTCGCTGTCACGGTGTTTGTAGGTTAGTTTGATGAATTATTTCTCTAACTGAAATTATTTCCTAACTTTGTCACTGAACATTGCTTTCTTATTTCAATATGTTTTCCTATTCCAGTAGTGCTCTTCTTCCTGATATGTTGGTTTGTTAGGTTTTTAGTTCTTGAGGTAGTCAGTCGCTGCATTTTCATAGTTGTATTGGTTTCTTGCTACTGTAACTCTGCTCTAGGTGGTTTACAGAGTTTATCAATAAGCTGGTTTTCTCAACAAATTGCCTTGAATAAAAGAATAAATCAAAGAGTAGTACTTGCAGTCCATAATAACAATCTCATTAGGGGAAAACATTTTTTTTTTAAATCGTTTCTCAATTAGGCTAAAAATAATATTTATTTATTGTTCTCCTTCTAGTTTAATTCCTTATTCTTTAACCCAAATGATTAAAATAAACAAATTATATTATTTAATTTGAGTCATTTTTTAACTTATATGAAAATTAGGCTTGACTTTTTGGGTTAAAGAACTATTAGTTAATTATTAATTTATGTTAGATAAAAAAAAACCAACACTTTTTTTTATTTTGGTGTAGTTTTTAATTAATAAAAAACTATCATGTCAAGGATAATTAATTTGACACTTGACATTTTTTTATTAATTAATTTTGGTGTAGTTATATAAAAAAAACAAACACTTAATTAATAACAAGGATAATGAAATAATTGAATTAAAGTCATAGACTATTATTAATTTTTAAACTAAATCAAATATTAACATTCAATTTCGAAAGATATTTTCCAAAATGTATGCAAAAAGTATTGAAAATGTAAATTCTTTTCTTCTGTTAAAGGAACAATTATACGTATCAATTTTAAGAGGTGGCCACAATTTCTCCAACTCCAATTTTGTTGTAGAGATCTCTTACATTGCCATTCCAGTATCAAAGTTTGGCTCAATTTATTCCACTTGATGAAATGTTTGACTATTTCCAATTAAGTTCGGTCAATTTGCATGTTCTTAGTAACAAATTGATGTTTAAAATGGATTTTACTAAAAAGACAAAATGATAGTCAAAATGGTTGGAGATGTCAAACTGAATAATTATTGACATATATGTTGATTCGGAAAAACTTTTCAAATGGCAAAGTAAAATTTTAAAATTTTATTTATGAAAATTTTAGTTCGATTTAATTTATTTTGGTGTATTTTTTAAAACAATTGGTTTCATTTTTTATTTATGAAAATTTTAGTTCGATGTAATCTTGTCTAAACTTTATGAAACCTAAATTCAAAATTTAAAACAGAATTCACGTCCTAATTAGATAAAAGAAAAAGAAGCATTTTTAAACCTATATGATTTACAAGAACATTGTCTAAGAATATTTGAGAAAAACTACTTTGAGAAAACTTTTCAAATTAACCCCATCAGTTCTAACAAGTTTGCATGTATAGACGTTTGGGAAGTCAACCATCAAAACTGTAACTACGAATTACTATATATAACTGACAAGTAATTATATTCTTAATGCAATTGCTTTTGCTGGCATGTGTACAAGTGATCATGTGATGTTTTTCCATTCTTTGTGTTCAAAATGATAAGTTTTTACATGAAGTTTACCTTCAATCTCCTTAGGTTGCATAGTAGCTTTCCTTTGTTAATGATGTTTCCTCTAAAACACAAAGAAATGCAGCCACATGAATCAACAACTATCATTTGAAAATTGAAGTCAACACTTATTCCAACAACATCCTAGCTTCCATTTAAAAAATTCCTCTCGTGTTGTACACACATCAATTTTTAATCATTAACCTCCTAACTCCTAATGCCAGCTTTGATTCAGAGAAAGGCTCAATCTTCTTCAATTTCTATATAAAGAGCTTAATTCCTTTGTAACCTTCACGGCCAACACAAACTTAGAGCACTTGTCATAAATGGCGAGGGAATACTTATCTGAATCTAAATCGAAATTGTTAACTAAAAAAAGTAATGTTTGAATATTTGGAGTTTTGCTAACCACTTTCAAAACTATTGACATTTCTTCTAATTATTGATAGATGGATGACCGTACTTAGATGTATAAGAGACATGTACAAGGTGTGAAAGGAATTACAATTGAGTTTGAACAGGGAGTTGAAGGATTCATTAAATTCGCAACATCAAATGCACGATTTCCAGCAAACATTCGATATCCGTGTTGTAAATGCAAGAATTTGAAACATTGATCTCCGGATGAAGTTGAGGTACACTTGTATAGATGGGGATTTGTGACAAATTATCATCAGTGGACTTGTCAAGGTGAAACTTCGACTTCTCAGCCTACAATGGCATCATCGAGCCAACTAAGAACCCTTCCGGGATCCATCTCAAACATTAGAATGCGAGATGCGATCTTAGATGCTGTCGGGCCTAACTTTAACTTGGAACCACCGTTATCTCAATCTCGGGCTGAAAATCCTAATCCTGAGGCTCAAAAGTTTTATGATATGCTCAGAGCTGCAGATACACCAATTTTTGAAGGATGTTCCAACCATTCTCAGTTGTCGGTTGTTTATCGATTACTTAATATTAAGTCCGAGAACAATATTTCTGAAAAATGCTTCAACCAATTGACACAACTTATGAAGGAGTTGTTGCCAAGCAACAATAAACTTCCTAATGACTTTTATCAAACTAAGAAGTTAGTTTCTGGCCTTGGTTTGCCGGTGCAAAATATAGATGTTTGTTTGAATGGTTGTATGTTGTATTGGAAAGATGATGATGCTTGCAATGTTTGTAAGTTGTGTGGGCATGCACGTTACAAGCCAAACAAGAAGATTGCAAAGAATAAACAACAAAAAGACGTTCCATACAAGAAGATGTATTACTTTCCATTGACACCTAGGTTGCAGAGGCTCTATACTTCTGAAATCACAGCTAGACACATGAGGTGGCATGCAGAGAGTGAATCGGAATCAGGAGTGATGATTCATCCAAGGGATGGTGAAGCTTGGAAGCATTTTGATCGGTGTTATCCTGAATTTGCTAAAGAGGTCCGAAACGTGAGGCTTGGTTTGTGCACTGATGGCTTCTCACCATTTGGAATGTCAAGAAAACAATACTCATGTTGGCCAGTTATTTTGACCCCATATAACTTGCCACCATGGATGTGCTTCAAAGATCCAGTTATGTTATTGACAATTATCGTCCCTGTTGATAAATCCAAAGAACAAATTGAACGTATACTTACAACCACTTGTTGATGAGCTAAAACATCTATGGCGTGATGGAGTCTCATGTTATGATATATCAATGAAACACAATTTTCAGTTACATGCTTCACTTCTTTGGACAATTAATGATTTCCCTGCATATGGGATGTTGAGTGGATGGAGCACAGTAGGTAGATTAGCATGCCCATATTGTATGGATAATTCAAAGGCATTCTATTTGAAACATGGTGGCAAGATGTCATGGTTTGATTGCCATCGTCGTTTCTTGCCGATGGATCATCCATTTAGACGGGATGTGAGGTCATTCCTTCGTGATAGGGGCCGCGAATTATCTACTACGATTCTACGTCCTACAGGATTGGGGACATGGAATAGGGTTTGTCATTACCCTATGATCTTAGAAACAGGCACAAAACTTGGGAAGAGTGAAGGTAGAGGAGTTACCCACAATTGGTCAAGAAGGAGTATCTTCTAGGAATTACCATATTGGAAAACCAACTTGATACGTCATAACATAGATGTGATGCACAATGAGAAGAAAGTGTTTGATAATGTCATCAATACTGTTATGGATGTAAAGGGCAAAACAAAAGATAATATAAAGGCTCGTCGTGACATCAAGTTATATTGGAATATGCCATAGCTATGTGTTGAAGAAGTTTCTAAAAATGAAAGGGTGTCCATGCCAAGGGCAATCTACACATTGACAAATGACCAAAACAGGGTATTGATTGAGTGGGTGAAAGAATTGCGTTTTCCCGATGGCTATGTTTCTGATATTGGGAGATGTTTTGATCTTAAAGAATTGAAGTTCTCTGGGATGAAAAGTCATGATTGTCACGTATTTATGGAGAGACTCCTACCAATTGCATTCAAGGAACTTCTTTCCACAAATGTGTGGAGTTTGTTGACAGAATTAAGTCTTTTTTTTAGAGACTTGTGTGCTCCAAAGTTGACAGTCGATCATATGAAACAATTGGATAATGAAATTCCAGTTCTTGTATGCAAGTTGGAGAAGATATTTCCACCTGGGTTTTTTGATGGAATGGAGCATTTATTGATTCATTTGCCATACGAAGTTACAGTTGGCGGGCCAGTTCAATACAGATGGATGTATCATTTTGAAAGGTAATGTTATAATTCTACCACTTTATTTACCATTAAGATAATGCACTAATGAATTTTTGATATATGTTGTCTTATAGATTCTTACATCGTTTGAAGATAAAGGTGAAAAATAAAGCTAGAGTAGAAGGATCGATATGTAATGCGTATCTTGGTGAAGAAGCATCAACTTTCTTCTCATATTATTTTGAGCCCCATGTGGATACGAGACATACAAGAACCACTCGAAATGATGGATGCCAAGTAGATGTGGATTCCATAGGAGCACATGTTTTGCCAATATGCAACAATCATGGTAGGTTACTTGGAAAGGTTCACAGTAGGTACTTATTACAGGAAGAATTCAAAGCCGCTATAAATTACATGTTGCTCAATTGCGATGAAGTCACACCTTATATAGAGTAAGAATTATACATGGTATATTGTATAATGTATTTAAAAATTTCGATTACAACTCTAAATGCGATCGATTGTAGATTATTCAGGACTGATGTACGAACTCAAGAACCACACATTTCTCAATTGGATGTGGAGAAAAAAGTGGAAGACGACTTTTATGTATGGTTTAGGGAACATGTAAGGGATCAATATTATCATTAATATATACAACTGAAAGCCTTAAAGCTTTTAATATCTTAATTTTGATTAAATGACAAACATTGATAAGGACTAATGGCTTTATTGTATTAGTGATGATCTTTTAGGATTCATATATCTAATCCTTGCAAGATCAAAGTTTCAAATCTTCAGGAAAGAGCTTTTGATGTCAAGCCTTGAAGATAAGCGTTTCTGGATTAGATAGGATCTAGAGGTGTAGCTTTAATTTTTTTATTTATCTTTGGTTATCTCTAGGTCTATCCCTTTGACTAATGAGTTCTATAGGTTGCTCAATAAGAGTGAAATGATTTTCAAAATGCATTTCATTTAGATAAAACATGAGTTGGGTATTTGAAATGATTTTCAAAATACATGCACATACTTCAAAATTCATAAAATATAGTTTGCAAACTCTTAGAGTTGTTTGGGAACTTGTTCTGCATAGTTTTAATGCATTTGTGGTCGACCTGACAAAAGTGTGGACGACCACAAATCATGCGGTCGACCAGACTTCTCAGAGTATCGTCCGCAGGCTGTCCAGAGTTCTCTGGAACACTTGCGGATGATGGAGCGGTCGACCGGACTTCTGAGCTCATCGTCCGCAGGCTGTCCAGAGTTCTCTGAAACATTTGCGGATGATGGTGCGGACGACCCTCCTGATTTGCGGTCGACCGCACTTCTCCTGAGTGGGATTCAAACAGCCATTTTTATGACCGTTGGTACATACTTATAAATACCCAATCTTTTAAACAACTCAGATCAATCACTTTTTGAGCAAAAATCTGATCCTAACACTTCATAGAACCTTTGGAGATTATTTTGAAACTAAATCTTAACATTCATATTGTGAAATTCATCAAAGTGAGATTTATACAAAATCATTGGGGTTCTTGAGCAACTTACAAGAAAACATTACTCAAAGAGGTATTTATGCTTTACATTGATATATCTTCACATTAAGGTGATTTCATATATCAAACTCTTCTTATTCATATCTTGATTGATTTGTTCAAGGTTGCATTGAGCTTAAAACTCTAAGGGTTAGAGTGAGCCTTGAACCATAGAAAACTGTGTTTGTATTAAGAGCTTCTTTTTCATTAATTGTTGTAATAGAGAAAGGTGTGTAGACAAGGTTATATTGTAAAACTCAAAGTGTTGAGTGAACCTTGGTTGGTTAAGAGGTTTATGTTGTAAAACCCTAAGGGAATTGGGTGAGCCTCTATTGTATTCTCTCTTACTATATTAGTGAAAGGTTTTGTGAAATCCTTGAGTAGATAGCTCAAGGTAGTGGATTAGGTTTTGTTGGATAAACCGAACCACTATAAATCTTTGTGTTCATTGCTTCTTTTCTTGAACTCATCTTTTCATACTTTGGTTGAACACCAAGTGTTTGATATTTGTTATCTTAGAAAGCTTGTTTAATTTAAAGAGGAAAAATCGGTTAAAACCTAATTCACCCCCCCCCTCTTAGGTTTTTCAACAACAATTAGTTTTGTGCTATATTGTTACTTAACAGAACTCAAATATGTAGGTACATGATTCAAGGAATGGTGTAACAGATATTCACTTGCAGAACCTCGCTTGGAGCCCTTCAAGGAAAGTCAACTCATATCATGGATACTTCGTAAATGGTTTTAGATTCCATACATCCGATCACACAACTAGGAGAAGAACAGTGAACAGCGGGGTGTGTGTTAGAGGATCATCCGATGCTGATTTCTATTATGGACTTCTTCAAGAAGTTATAGAAGTTGAATTTCCTGGGATTCCAGCTCAAAAGGTTGTTTTATTCAAATGCGACTGGTTTGATAACACTCCAAATCGAGGTGTTAAAATCCATCCGCAGTATAAACTTGTTGAAATCAACCAAAGGAGAAGGTACATGAAATACGATCCGTTTGTGTTAGTGCAGCAGGCAATGCAAGTTTACTATGTTTCATATCCAGGAAGTAATAGATCTCGTTCTGATTGGTTAGCTGTTTGCAAGACTGAGCCCCGACATGTAATTGATGCCCCTGTAGCAGACAAGGCTTACCAAGAAGATGTAGCTCGAGATGATAATGTTAGTATAGTTTCAATTGAGATTGACATTTGACTTCTAACACATGAGACGGGTGAAAATTATGTCATGGATGTGTCAGAAATGGAACAATCATCGCCCACAGAAGATGTGTGGAATAGTGAAGCGGAAGAAGTTGAAACATCAGAAACAGACTTTGATAGTGATAATGATGACCCGCATCGCAATTCCATATCTGATTTTAGCGATTAGGTGCATTATATATTACAAACTTTGTTTTGAAATTCAATATCTGATTTATATAGCTTTATGTGAGTTTTATTCATTGCATGTAAAATTTATAAAAGTGTAACTAGTGTTTTTTGTTGCTAATTTGACTTTATCATTGTTTTTTTTTTTCATATTGCAGCCATTGATAGTTCTGGACATGGTACACTGCCCCCTAGGTTACCAGGAGTTATGGAGGATCCTAGTCCAGACATAGTTGGGTTAGACACTAGCACACCTGCCTCCACTTCAGGTCCTGTCCCTTCTAATCCACCAGTTCCCGATTCTGCTATACCATCTACTCATTCACAGTCACGGAGTGAGGATGACCGTCCACTCATTTCTCCTGACGGTGATTCGTAAGTAAATAATTAAGTTTTAATTGCTGAATATTTTGTCACGGTGTTTATCAATGGTATAGTATTCTGGGGAGACGTTGCATGTATTGGTTGATATGATTTCTTAAATGTTAGATGATATATTATTCTTGGAGATGTGGAGTTTATCGGTTCATATTTATTATTATAATAAACAGGGAGTTTGTTGGCATTGTTATTGAGATTTGTGGTGTTCTTGTATGCAAATTGTGTGGCCTGTGTGCCTGGAAAATGTTCAATTTATAGGGGAGATGCTGCCGAAATTGTTAAGATTTTAATTTATTTTGCTAATATGGATAATTTAAACATATTTGATCCGTCTATGGAGCCTGTTAGGAAGGTTACTGATACTATTAAGCAACACTTTATTGGTCCATTTGCCAAATTCTCCCAAGTTCCTGCACAAGTTTGAGATATGTGGTTTACAGAGTGGAGCGTAAGTTTAACACGAACTTGGAATAAATTTATTGTTAAATTATATATTTTAATTTTAAATGCCTTTCATTTAATTTGTTTTCTTGTTTTATTTGCAGAAATTGTATAGATGGCGTCCCGAGCACGACGGCCTTATACGGAAAAATTGGATTAAGGTTGCTAGGAGCAGGTTCAAGGATGAGATGTGTCGTGCCCGTAAGGAGAAGAGTTTGACTATCCCTCCATATTGGATAACAAAAGATGATTGGAAACAACTACATGTTTATTGGAGAACTGAGAAGTGGTTGCGCTCTTCTAGATCCGGTAAGAGCAACAGAGCTGCCGCTCCTTCCTTGACTCATATTGGCGGGTCGATTTCGTTCTCAGAGCACGAGAGGAGGATGGTTAGTCATTCTAATGCATATATTTAAATACTTTAGCTATATTATATGATTATAATTATATGATTATAATTATTTAATCTTTTGTAATATTTTGTAGCGGAAGAAGGAAGGTTCCCAGTTTAGGAACAAAAATTTGTATAAGAAGACTCAAACATTCCAGTCTGGGCCTAGTAAGAGCGAATTCAATAGCGAGAAATCACAGCAGACTATGGTATGTGTACATTCCATTATTAACGTCAATTTAATTATATCGTTTGCTTACAATTTTAATTTAATTGCAGAACGAGGTCAATGCATTGTGTGAGTAGTACTCTCAGATGGAGTCCACTGACTCCACTCATCTTTCAGTGCCTGATGATAAGGAACTATTTGTTGAGGTAGCAGGTGGCTTCAAGAAGGGCCGTGTTTCGGGGTTGGGGTCTGAAGCGCCTAGAGTAAGACGATGTTTGGAATAGGATTCATCTAGTACGCAGTCTACACCATCTGCCTGTTTGGAGCCAGTTGATATAGAGGCTCGGATCCAGGAGCGTGTAAGGCAACAGGTGGGCTTGCAGGTAGGCATGGAGGTGGGTATTATACGGAGGAAGTTCGAAGACAAGTTTAGAGCGATGAAGTCCCGAGAGGATAGTTTGCAGGCATACCTCAAAAACTTGGCTATTCATATGGGATTTCCGGCTCCACCAGTACTACCTTCTATACCCGAGGATGACATGTTTTTTGAGGATGAGTATGTTGCGGAGGATGAGGATTTCACTGTGTCACCACCTGGTGATTATCCCGGTCCGTCAAGCATTTTGATCCCCCTCCCCCTCCTCCTCGTCCTGCCCCTGCCCCTGCCCCTGGATAGTAACATTCAGTTGTTGTTAGTTGATGTTTATGTACTATATTTATATACTTATCACACATACATATTATTTTAGTTTTATTTGATAAATTTATTTCGGATATATATTATTTTAGTTTTATTCATTAAATTTATATTATTTTACAGATTTTATTATTAATTTGGTGTTTTTAATTCAAAATACAGGTTTTATTCACTAATACAAATTTTATTCACTAATCCAAAAATTTAAAATTTTCGACGGATTAATTCATCATAGTAATATTTTCGACGGATTCCCAACGGAAATTAATTCATCACAGTAATATTTTCGACGGATTCCCAACGGAAATTAATTCATCACAGTAATATTTTCGACGGTTTCCCTACGGAATTTGTTTAATTTTAAGAATTTAATAAATTTGTGCGACAGTTTCCCGACGGAATTTAATTTTTAAAAAATTTAATAAATATTAGCAATGGATTACCGATGAAAAATGAAATTATTTTTAAAGATAATAAATGTTGGCTACGTATTCCTGACAGAATTGTAATTGATATATTAAAAATTAATAAAGATTACCGACGGATTTCCGACGGCCGTTTAATTATTTTAAAATTAATAAATATTGGCAACGGATTTCTGACGAAATTGTGATTAATTGCTTTAAAATTAATATATTACCGACGGTTTTTTCGAAGGATGTTTAATTATTTTTAAAATTAATAAATATTGGCAATGGATTATCGATGGAATTGTGATTAATTATTTTAAAAATTAATAAATATTACCGACGGATTTTCGACGGAAGTTTAATCATTTTAAAATTCATAAATATTGGCAACGAATTCCAGACGGAATTGTGTTTATTGATTTTAAAAATTAATATATATTATCGACAGTTTTTCGATGGACGTTTAATTATTTTTAAAATTAATAAATATTGGCAACGGATCCCGACGGAAATATTTTAATTTTGTAAAAAAAATTCATAATTGCGACAATTTCCCTACGGATTGACTTATTTTTATGATGTTAAAAATTAAAAATTTAATAATATCCGTCGGAAAACGCTTTGTAAGATTGACGGATCCGAGACTAAATATTTTGTCGTTGACCAATTCTCTTCGCTTACGTTGCCGTCGAAATTCGGTCGTAAATAACGATGGATTACTCAGGCCGTCGGCATTACCGCCTGCCTAATCGCCGACGGAATTTTCCGTCGGTAATCGGTCTAAACCCATGGTTAGAGACGGATTACCGATGGAAATGTCTGTTGAAAATAATGATTTTTTCTGTAGTGTATATTTCTCCTCCTACGACAATATTCTTTTACACATATATTGATTTGTTTATATGTAATTTTTTATATAGAAATTATTATATTTATTTATTTAAAAAATCTCAATAAAAATTCACCAAATTCCACAAAAAATAATGGCATAAAATTTCATGTAATCTATCTACTTAGTTTGGTATCTTATACTATAACTCACACATGAATTTGGTTTGAGGTAGAAAAATTTGTTCTTTGTTTCCTCTTGAAATTATTGTTCGAGCGTATTAACGATAAAACTATGATATTGAGAAGAAACGTTTATTCAGAATTTCATATGTAGAAATGTATGGAATAACATATATACATATTTCAAACAAAGCATATCAAAAAGTATAAAATATAAACTGAATGTAAAATCTATTTTGTTTGCTTAAAACAAAGCATGCCATTAAAAAATTGATGGATTATGAAATCGAGTTTAGACATATATTGGTTCGCTTATATTTTTTTATATAAAAAATTTGTTTTATTTATTTTGTTGAAACTCCAATAAAATTTTCAAATTCCACCAAATTTTGTGATATAGAATTCTATGTAATTCTATTGAATCTACTAAATTCTATAGAATTCTATGAAAATCCAAAAAATCCATGAAAATTTGCAAGAATTAAAAATTCTATTGAATTCGATGCTGGGACACCTCCTTAGTGTGTGATGAGGGCACATTAATTGTGTAATATTGAGGGATTAAAAATGATATAGTGTAACTATAAATATGTGCATTTGAACCACGGAGATGCAAAAGAAATGAAGAAAGAAAAGTAAACAAAGTTTCCAAAAGTTACACTATATTTTATTTAAATCTTTAATCTTTTAGAAAATAAAAATCAAATCTTTTTCCATCAAAACACTGATTAGTTTACTTAATTGAAAAATTGGATAAGTCTATGTGATTTCGACTTTTATGTGTCCATTAATAAAATTATTAATTATAAAGGGCGTAAAAACACTAGTTTCCTTGTGTACGGCATTGATGGGTTGAAAGCAATGAAATTGATCAATACAACCAAATGATATTACTAATGACATTATTAATCTTGCAATAATAATTCGTGTATATTGAGAAGAAAAATTTGTTCTTTGTTTCCTCTTGAAATTATTGTTCGAACTTATTAGCGATAAAACTATGATATTGAGAAGAAACGTTTATTCAGAATTTCATATGTAGAAATGTATGGAATAGCATATATATATATATATATATATTTCAAAAAAAGCATACCAAAAAGTATAAAATCTGAAGTGAATGGAAAATCTATTTTGTTCGCTTAAAGCAAAGCATACCATTAAAAAATTGATGGATGATGAAGTCGAGTTTAGACATATATTTGTTTGCTTATATTTTTTTATATACAAATTTTGTTTTATCTATTTTGTTGGAACTCCAATAAAATTTTTCAATTTCCACCAAATTTTGTGACATAGAATTCCATGTAATTCTATTAAATCTACTAAATTCTATAGAATTCTATGAAAATTCAAAAAATTCATGAAAATTCACAAGACTTAAAAATTGTATTGAATTCCATATTGGGACACCTTAATTGTGAAATATTGAGGGATTAAAAATGATATAGTGTAACTATAAATATGTGCATTTAAACCACGGAGATGCAAGGCAAAACAAATGAAGAAAGAAAAGTAAACAAAGTTTCCTAAAGTCCTTGTTAACATATTTTATCTACTGATTTCTAGTTGTTTGTGATTTATTTATTTAAATCTTTAATCTTTTAGAAAATAAAAATTAAATCTTTTTCCATCAAAACACTGATTAGTTTACTTAATTGAAGATTTGGATAACTCTACGTGGGTTCGACCTTTATTTGTCCTAAGTGCATAAATTGGTTAAGTTTTGTATGAATTTGATAGCAAAACGACACACTCGTCACCTTTTTCCATTTGTTCATAAATGGAATCATTACCTTTTCTTTCTTTTCCTTTTCCAAAATTTGAAGGTAAAAAAGGGAGTTGCTAAATGCAGCACCCCTATTACTTAAACGCAGCACCCCATTTGACAATTATGCCCCTTACCTTTATCTCTCTAAGTTTCAGAAGAAAAAAAATTCTCTCAAATGAGCTAATGAAGAGTTTGAAGAAATTTTAACAAAATGTCAACCGAAGATAATTTTAACTCATGTGACGACGAAATAGAGGTACATTTAATGCTTTTTATATATGAATTTAGTATAAAAAATTGAAGAACGGGAGGTCCTACGTCGACGATAGGTCGAAGGGCTAGTTGACCGTTCGAGATTGAAGGTGGAAGGGGGTGCGATCCCGAAAGGTTGGACATGGTGCGATCCCGGAAGGTCCAAATGCTTTGGACCGTTCACGAAAGTAGGGCGAACATGGTGCGATCCCGGAAGGTCGAAATGCTTTTGACCGTCCGCGAAAGTAGGGCGAACAGGTTTTGTCCCGGAAGGTCGAAATGCTTTCGACCGTCCGCGAAAGTAGGGCGAATAGCTTTTGTCCCGGAAGGTCGAAATGCTTTCGACCGTCCGCGAAAGTAGGGCGAATAGCTTTTGTCCCGGAAGGTCGAAATGCTTTCGACCGTCCGCGATAGTAGGGCGAACAGGTCATGGCCCTATCGACGCGACCGGTCAAATATTTTATAATTTTTTTTTAATTTTTTGTATGTTATTTATAATCTTTTGTTTAAATCTTGTAGGAGGAAATTGTACTTGAAGATTTTCTGGATGAGCCTATAGACAAGACGCAAGATTTTATTACAAACCAATTAACCAATATTTAGATTTCGTAATTCGGACTCTTAAATTTATCTCTTATTCGACATCTAAACAAATTTAGACAAAATTAATATAACAATTTAAACAACTATATTAAATTAATATTACAATTTAAACTATTATAGCACATATAACAAAACAACTACAATATAAACAAAATCAATTAACTAATAAATCAATTAAATCAACTACATAGATTCATCATATTAAATTCAATAAAAACTAATATTAGATAAAGTTAAATATTAAACTAAACCAATTAACTTTAAAACTATAATGTGACATCTACGCAAATTAAAATTAAAATTAAAACTAATATATTAGATTAACTTAATTATTATAAACAAGATCAATTAAAATCTAAACATGTCAATTAATTATTAGTTTATGTACATAATTAACAATAAAATTATATACTAATAATAAAATTGATGAAATTCAAATATTTCACTAAATTATATCAATAACAAATTCATTTTAAATTAAATTAAAATATATAATTATATAAGGATTTTGATTCCACTAAAATTATAAAATTACACTAATTTCATTCCATTCAAATTATATAAATTTTTTTCCTGATTTTATTAAAAAAAAAAATTGGACCAAGCTGGACCGGCCCGACCCGCCCGTTTGACGGAACAGGGCCAACACAGCTCGCCCGCTCGGACCGAACGGGCGAACGCACCTAACACCGGACCGGGCCATATCTACCCTGCCCGTCCAGCCGAGCCGGTCCAGGGAACCATCACCCGGTGCGGGCGAAGCACCCAGGAGCCGGTGCGGGCAGAGTAAGGCGAACCGGTGCGAGCGGAGCATGGATCACCCGGCGCGGGCGGAGCAAGGCAAACCGGCACGGGCTGGACGGTCTCGACCGTTCCAGTCTGCGGGCATCGATGCCCTCGACCGGTCGAGCTGGCCGGGCGACATTTTCAGACCAAATTTTTCCAGATTCGATTTCTTATTTTTCCCACACAATTTCAACTTTTTAATCCCATATAAAACCAATTAAATGTATATCAATCAAAGCCCAACATATAACAATCACCAAAACAAGTTTTTAAAGCATCCAATTCATCATTCAAATTCAACCGAAATTCTAGCCTTCTTTCTTCAATTTTGCATCAAAATAATACCAAATCTAACAAAAAAACTTATTAAACATTCATAGATAGTACAAAACTAACCTGTTTTGACCTTCGTTTCGTTAAAAACGGCTTTAATTTGACTGTTTTTTTATTTGATTTTGGATAGAATTGGTTGAGGGAGAGAGAGGAGGGAGAGAGGTGAGAAGGGTATAATTGTCAAATGGGGTGCTGCATTGAAGTAATAGGGTGCTGCATTTAGCAATTATGGTAAAAAAAGCTGTCATTATTAGCTCCTAGACTACCTCCACAAAAATTTTGCCTTTTAAGCTATAATTATTATTTATGTTTGTAGAAGAAGGGCGGTCCTGACGGCATGCCATGCCTACGACCGCACAGGCCACCACAATCCATAGAGACACCAATTTATATATATATATATATATTGGTTAGGGCAGTATAATCACAAATAGTGTTATTTTTTATATTACTAGTGTTATTTAAAAACCACAAATTTAAAACATTGATTTTTAGAGTCCAAATAAAAATGTAAATTATTAAAGGCTCAAAAAAAATAAAAATAAAATAAAACCCAACTCAAAACACTATCCATTAATAAAATTATTAATTTTAAAGGGTCTAAAAAAACTAGTTTCCTTGTGTATGGGTTATTTTAAAATTTTTTTAGAAATAATAGCGAAAAAACGGCATTGATGGTTTCAGTTCCAAAAGCACTTTACCTTTTGGGCTCGAAATTCCTCTCAGCTCTGTCTTCTGGTATCGCAGCTAGGAATGGGCGATGAAATTGATCAATACAACCAAATGATATTACTAATGACATTATTAATCTTGAAATAATACTTCGTGTATATATTAAATTAACTAATAGAGATGGAGAGGTAAACGTGGTTCAACCATCATCGACAATGGAATTTTTGGATGAGTAGTGAGTCCATAAAGTTCTTCCATACATATGTCCTCTGCCTTCATTCCAGGAAGTAATTTCCAGTTGAATCCATGCAACAAGTTTGCCAAGACTGCTCTAACAAGTTTCAACCCAAGTCTGTAACCCGGGCACCTTCTTCGGCCAGACCCGAATGGAATTAAGGCAAAGTTATCTCCCTTGATATCAATGTCATTTTCAAGAAACCTTTCTGGCAAGAATTCTTCTGGTGAATCCCAATATTTTGAATCCCTTCCTATACCCCATAAGTTGATAAGGACTGTTGTCCCTTTAGAAACATCATAACCTGCAACATTACAATCTTCAGTGGCATAATGTGGTGGAAGTAATGTAACTAAAGGATGAATCCTCATAGTCTCCTTTATGATGGCTTCAATGAAAGGTAGTTTTGAATAATCATCCTCTTCCACCCATCTATCCCTCCCTATAACCCTATCAAGCTCTTCAGTTGCCTTCTCGATAAGGTGCGAATGTTTAAGAAGCTCGTTCATTGCCCACTCTACCGTTGTAGCTGAGGTATCTGTACCACCTGCTAATAGATCCTGCAAGCATGAGATAAAGTAGAATCATGATTAATATTAATGCTTTATTAATATAATGTTATATACTCTCCTTCGGAATGATCAATTGAATCTTTTGATAATTAATTAAGAATGATAGATAAATTTTAATTTTCATAATGCTATCTATCACTTTCCTCCACTTTTTTCGTTTAAATGTTTTAATAAAAATCTAACTATATATAATACCATATTGTACACATATAATGTTGTTGATATACCTATATAGATTTCTTTTAAAAAAAAGAAATATATAGGTATAGTTAACATGAATAGTTGATAAAAATAAATATAATCACATAGGTAATTGATAGAAAATATCTCATATATTATGTAATATTCTTTATGGATGTAGAAACCAACCTGTAATAACGCCTTTATGTTATCTCTCGTTAGCTTAATCTCGAGGTTAGGATCCTCTGCTAGCTTCAAGAAGATGTCGACCATGTCTTTAGGGACAAAATCCTTTTCAACGTTCCTCTTAGCCAGATGATCATCAAGCACATAATTATGGAATCTGTCAAAATCCTTATGCAACTCCTTCATTTGCTTTACATAGCCCTGCAAATCAAATCTGCCAAGACATGGTATCCAATCCCCAATGTTGAACACACCATTAAGCAAAAACCATTGATCTAGCAACCCTTGTAACTTTTCCATGGTGACAATCGATTCATTCTCGAATTCGTTTTCGGAGAAATACTTGTTGCCCAAAATCATTTTGGTTATGGTAGAGAGGCTGAAACGAGATAAGTGATTTCTTAAAACAATTGGCTTCCCAGAGAATACATTAAGCCCAGAAATCAAATCCTTTCTTCCTTGAACACGAAGATATTGGTACATGTCGAGCTGTTTCTGGCTGAATACTTCAGTGAGGTAAATTCTTCGAGCTTGTCGCCAATATGGACCGTAAGGTGACCATGTCATGTCGGAGTTGTTATAAGCAGTGTATTTCCCACTAGCTGTGGATGGTCGAGAGGCAAAGATGCGATCATGGGTTTTTAAGAATTCTTTAGCCATTTCTGGGGATGAAGCTCACTACAGGAAAAACCATTTTTTTCAACGGACATTTCCGTCGGTAATCCGTCTGTGACCACAGTTTTAGACGGATTACCGACCGAATATTCCGTCGGCAATTAGGCAGTCGGTAACACCAACGGCCTGAGTAATCCGTCGTTATTTACGACCGAATTTCGACGGCAACGTAAACGACGAGAATTGGTCAACGACAAAAGATTTCGTCTCGGATCCGTCGATCTTACAGACCGGTTTCAGACGGATATTATTACATTTTTAATTTTTAGCATCATAAAAATAAGTCAATCCGTAGGGAAACTGTCGCAAGTATGGAATTTGTTTTTACAAAATTTAAATATTTCCGTCGGGAATCCGTTGCCAATATTTATTAAATTTCAAAATAATTATACGTCCGTCGGAAATCCATCGGTAATATATATTAATTTGTAAAATAATTAATTACAATTCTGTCGGGAATCCGTTGCCAATATTTATTAAATTTAAAAATAATTATACGTCTGTCGGAAATCCGTCGATAATATATATTAATTTTAAAATAATTAATCACAATTCCGTCGGGAATCCGTTGCCAATATTTATTAAATTTAAAAATAATTATACATCCGTCGGAAATCCGTCGATAATATATATTAATTTTTAAAATAATTAATCACAATTCCGTCGGGAATTCGTTGCCAATATTTATTAATTTTAAAAATAATTATACGGTCGTCGAAAATCTGTCGGTAATATATATTCATTTTTAAAATAATTAATCACAATTCCGTCGGGAATCCGTTGCCAATATTTATTAAATTTAAAAATAATTATACGTCCGTCGGAAATCCGTCGATAATATATATTAATTTTTAAAATAATTAATCACAATTTCGTCGGGAATTCGTTGCCAATATTTATTAATTTTAAAAATAATTATACGGTCGTCGAAAATCCGTCGGTAATATATATTCATTTTTAAAATAATTAATCACAATTCCGTCGGGAATCCGTTGCCAATATTTATTAAATTTAAAAATAATTATACGTCCGTCGGACACCCGTCGGTAATATATATTAATTTTTAAAATAATTAATCACAATTCCATCGGGAATCCGTTGCCAATATAAATTAATTTTCAATAAATTTACATTTCCGTCGGGAATACGTCGCCAATATCCATTAAGTTATTAAAAACAATTTAATTTCCGTCGGCAATCCGTTGCCAATATAAATTAATTTAATTCCGTCGGGAATCTGTAGCCAACATTTATTATCTTTAAAAAATATTCATTTTCCGTCGGTAATCCGTTGCTAATATTTATTAATTTTTTAAAAAAATTAAATTCCGTAGGGAATCCGTCGAAATTATTACTATGATGAATTAATTTCCGTAGGAAATCTGTCGAAAATTTTAAATTTTTGGATTAGTGAATAAAATTTGTATTAGTGAATAAAACCTGTATTTTGGATTAAAAACACCCAATTAATAATTAAATCTGTAAAATAATATAAATTTAATGAATAAAACTAAAATAATATATATCCGAAATTAATTTATCAAATAAAACTAAAATAATATGTATGTGTGATAAGTATATGAAGATAGTACATAAACATCAACTAACAACAACGGAATGTGCCTGTCCAGGGGCAGGGGCAGGAGGAGGAGGAGGGGGAGGGGGATCAAAATGACTTGACGGACCGGGATGATCACCAGGTGGTGACACAGTGAAATCCTCATCCTCCGCAACATACTCATCCTCAAAAAACATGTCATCCTCGGGTACAGAAGGTAATACTGGTGGAGCCGGAAATCCCATCTGGATAGCCAAGTTTTTGAGGTATGCCTGCAAACTATCCTCTCGGGACTTCATCGCTCTAAATTTGTCTTCGAACTTCCTCCGTATAATACCCACCTCCATGCCTACCTGCAAGCCCACCTGCAAGCCCACCTGTTGCCTCACACGCTCCTGAATCCGAGCCTCTATATCTACTGGCTCCGAACAAGCAGATGGTGTAGACTGCGTACTGGACGAATCCTGATCCAGACGTCGCCTAACTCTAGGCGCTTCAGACCCCAACCCCGAAACACGGCCCTTCTTGAAGCCACCTGCTACCTCAACAAATAGTTGCTTATCATCAGGCACTGAAGGATGAGTGGAGTCAGTGGACTCCATCTGAGAGTACTGCTCACACAATGCATTGACCTCGTTCTGCAATTAAATTAAAATTGTAAGGAAACGATATAATTAAATTGACGTTAATAATAGAATGTACACATACCATAGTTTGTTGTGATTTCTCGCTATTGAATTCGCCCTTACTAGGCCCAGACTGGAATGTGTGAGTCTTCTTATACAAATCTTTGTACCTAAACTGGGAACCTTCCTTCTTCCGCTACAAAATATTACAAAAGATTAAATAATTATAAAAATATAATTATAATCATATAATTCAGCTAAAGTATTTAAATATATGCATTAGAATGACTAACCATCCTCCTCTCGTGCTCTGAGAACGAAATCGACCCGCCAGTATGAGTCGAGGAAGGAGCTGCAGCTCTGTTGCTCTTACCTGATCTAGAAGAGTACAACCACTTCTCAGTTCTCCAATAAACATGTAGTTGTTTTCAGTCATCTTTCGTTATCCAATATGGAGGGATAGTCAAACTCTTCTCCCTACGGGCACGACACATCTCATCCTTGAACCTGCTCCTAGCAACCTTAATCCAATTCTTCCGTATAAGGCCGTCGTGCTCGGGACGCCATCTATACAATTTCTGCAAATAAAACAAGAAAAAAAATTAAATCAAAGGCATTTAAAATTAAAATATATAATTTAACAACAAATTTATTCCAAGTTTGAGTTAAACTTACGCTCCACTCTGTAAACCACATATCTCGAACATGTGCAGGAACTTGGGAGAATTTGGCAAATGGATCAATAAAGTGTTGCTTAATAGTATCAGTAACCTTCCTAACAGGCTCCACAGACGGATCAAATCTGTTTAAATTATCCATATTAGCAAAATAAATTAAAATTTAAAAAATTTCGGCAGCATCTCCCCTATAAATTGAACATTTTCCAGGCACACAGGCCACACAATTTATTTTCAAATATACCACAAATCTCAATAACAATAATGCCAACAAACTCCCTGTTCAAATGCCATATAATATTATAGTAATTCATATGAACCAATAAACTCCACATCTCCAAGAATAATATATCATCTAACATTTAAGAAATCATATCAACCAATAAATGTAACGTCTCCCCAGAATACTATACGATTGATAAACACCGTGACAAAACAGTTTGCAAGTCAAACTTAATTATTTACTTACGAATCACCGTCAGGAGAAATGAGTGGACGGTCATCTTCACTCCGTGACTGTGACTGAGTAGATGGTATAGCAGAATCGGGAACTGGTGGACTAGAAGGGACAGGCCCTGAGGTGGAGGCAGGTGTGCTAGTGTCTGACCCAACTATGTCTGGACTAGGATCCTCCATAACTCCTGGTAATCTAGGGGGCGGTGTACCATGTCCAGAACTATCCATGGCTGCAATATGAAAAAAAAACAATGATAAAGTCAAATTAGCAACAAAAAACACTAGTTACACTTATATACATTTTACATGCAATAAATAAAACTCACATAAAGCTATCGAAATCAGAAATTGAATTTCAAAATAAAGTTTGTAATATATAATGCACCTAATCGCTAAAATCAGATATGGAATTGCAATGTGGGTCATTCTCATCACTATCATAGTCTGTTTCTGATGTTTCAACTTCTTCCACTTCACTATTCCACACATCTTCTGTGGGCGATAATTGTTCCATTTCTGACACATCCATGACATAATTTTCACCCGTCTCATGTGTTAGAGGTCCAATGTCAATCTCAATTGAAACTATACTAACATTATCATCTCGAGCTACATCTTCTTGGTAAGCCTTGTCTGCTACATGGGCATCAATTACGTGTCGGGCCTTAGTCTTGCAAACAGCTAACCAATCAGAACGAGATCTGTTACTTCCTGGATATGAAACATAGTAAACTTGCGTTGCCTGCTGCGCTAACACAAACGGATCGTATTTCATGTACTTTCTCCTTTGGTTTATTTCAACAAGTTTATACTGCGGATGGATTTTAACACCTTGATTTGGAGTGTTATCAAACCAGTCGCATTTGAATAAAACAACCTTCTGAGCCGGAACCCCTGGAAATTCAACTTCTATAACTTCTTGAAGAACTCCATAATAGAAATCAGCATCGGATGATCCTCTAACACACACTCCGCTGTTCATTGTTCTTCTCATAGTTGTGTGATCGGATGTATGGAATCTAAAACCATTTACGAAGTATCCATGATATGAGTTGACTTTCCTTGAAGGGCCCCAAGCGAAGTTCTGCAAGCGAATATCTGTTACCCCATTCCTTGAATCATGTACCTACAGATTCGAGTTTCAATGAGTAACGATATAGCACAAAACTAATATGATAAATTAATGATAATATTGATCCCTTACATGTTCCCTAAACCATACATAAAAGTTGTCTTCCACTTTTTTCTCCACGGCCAATTCAGAAATGTGTGGTTCTTGATTTCGTACATCAGTCTTGAATAATCTACAATCGATCGCATTTAGAGTTGTAATCGAAATTATTAAATACATTATACAATATACCATGTGTAATTCTTACTCTATATAAGGCGTGACTTCATCGCAATTGAGCAACATGTAATTTATGGCGCCTTTGAATTCTTCTGGTAATAAGTACCTACTGTGAACCTTTCCAAGTAACCTACCATGATTGTTGCATATTGGCAAAACATATGCTCCTTTGGAATCCACATCTACTTGGCATCCATAATTTCGAGTGGTTCTTGTATGTCTCGTATCCACATGGGGCTCAAAATAATATGAGAAGAAAGTTGATGCTTCTTCAACAAGATACGCATTACATATCGATCCTTCCACTCTAGCTTATTTTTCACCTTTGTCTTCAAACGATGTAAGAATCTATAAGACAACATTTATCAAAAATTCATTAGTGCATTATCTTAATAGTAAATAAAGTGGTAGAATTATAAAATTACCTTTCAAAAGGATACATCCATCTGTATTGAACTGGCCCGCCAACTGTAGCTTCGTATGGCAAATGAATCAATAAATGTTCCATTACATCAAAAAACCCAGGTGGAAATATCTTCTCCAACTTGCATACAAGAACTGCAATATCATTATCCAATTGTTTCATATGATCGATTGTCAACTTTGGAGCACACAAGTCTCTAAAAAAAAGACTTAATTCTTTCAACAAACTCCACAAATTTGTGGAAAGAATTTCCTTGAAAGCAATTGGTATGAGTCTCTCCATAAATACGTGACAATCATGACTTTTCATCCCAGAGAACTTCAATTCTTTAAGATCACAACATCTCCCAAGATCAGAAACATATCCATCGGGAAAACGCAATTCTTTCACCCACTCAAGCAATACCCTCTTTTGGTCATTTGTCAATGTGTAGATTGCCTTTGGCATGGACACCCTTTCATTTTTCGAAACTTCTTCAACACATAGCTCGGGCCTATTACAATATAACTTGATGTCACGACGAGCCTTTAAATTATCTTTTGTTTTGCCCTTTACATCTAAAACAGTGTTGATGACATTATCAAACACATTCTTCTCATTGTGCATCACATCTATGTTATGACGTATCAAGTTGGTTTTCCAATATGGTAATTCCCAGAATATACTCCTTCTTGACCAATTGTGGGTAACTCCTCTACCTTCATTCTTTCCAAGTTCTGTGCCTGTTTCTAGGATCATAGGGTAATGACAAACCCTATTCCATATCCTCAATCCTATAGGACGTAGAATCGTAGTAGATAATTCGCGGCCCCTATCGCGAAGGAATGACCTCACATCCCGTCTAAATGGATGATCCATCGGCAAGAAACGACGATGGCAATCAAACCATGACATCTTGCCACCATGTTTCAAATAGAATGCCTTTGAATTATCCATACAATATGGGCATGCTAATCTACCTGCTGTGCTCCATCCACTTAACATCCCATATGCAGGGAAATCATTAATTGTCCAAAGAAGTGAAGCATGTAACTGAAAATTTTGTTTCATTGATATATCATAACATGGGACTCCATCACCCCATAGATGTTTTAGCTCATCAACAAGTGGTTGTAAGTATACGTCCAATTTGCTCTTTGGATTTTTCGGGCCAGGGACGATAATTGTCAAGAACATAACTGGATCTTTGAGGCACATCCATGGTGGCAAGTTATATAGAGTCAAAATAACTGGCCAACATGAGTATTGTTTTCCTGACATTCCAAATGGTGAGAAGCCATCAGTGCACAAACCAAGCCTCACGTTTCGGACCTCTGAAGCAAATTCAGGATAACACCGATCAAAATGCTTCCAACCTTCACCATCCCTTGGATGAATCATCACTCCTGATTCCGATTCAGTCTCTGCATGCCATCTCATGTGTCTAGCAGTGGTTTCAGAAGCATAGAGCCTCTGCAACCTAGGTGTCAACGGAAAGTAATACATCTCCACATTTCATATGCGGAACTACAACCACTTACTCTATTGTATTCATCTAAATCAAGAGCACAACAAAGAATATTCATAGCAATAAAGTTTGAAGTCATTTTCTTTTTATCCTCTTCATCAAACTCATTAAGAGTTTTCTCAACACTTCTTCCCTTTATAATCTTAGAGGGAACATAAGGACCATTTATAACAATATTCCATAAATCAAAATCAATGGAGGAAATATAAATATGAATTCTATCTTTCCATAAAGTGTAGTTATAGCCATTCAACAAAGGTGGTCTACTAGTAGAGTAACCCTCACTTATGATATTGTTGTCTATATGAGCCATAAGATCTTTACTTCTAGGTGATTAAACCTTAAACAAGAAGACCTGCTCTGATACCAATTGAAAAACCTAAGAGGGGGGGTGAATTAGGTTTTTATCCGATTTTTAAACCTAATTCAATAAAAACCCTCTTTGACAACAAATATCAAACACTTGGTGTGCTAGTTGTGTGAGAAATAAAGTGTTCAAGTAAAATGCAGAAATTAGAACAATGAACACAATGATTTATAGTGGTTCGGTTTATCCAACAAAACCTAATCCACTACCTTGAGTTACCTACTCAAGGATTTATCAAATCCCTTCACTAATAAAATAAATGAGATTACAAAAGAGGTTCACCCAATTCACCTTAAGGTTTTACAAATAACCTCTCAACCAATCAAGGCTCACTCAACCCTTGAGTTTTACAACACAACCTTGATTATACAATAATCCCACCACTCTCCTTAGTGAAACCTAACACAACAATTCAATTCAAGGTTCACCCAAAGGTTTTACAAACAAACCTTGAATACAAAACAACCTACACAAGGCTCACCCTAACACTTAGGGTTTTATGCTACTTGCAACCTTGATACAATTACAATCAATAATAAAAGATAGAGAGTTTGATAGATATCACCTTAATGTGAAGATATATCAATTTGAATCACAATCACCTCTTTGAGTAATGGCTTGTCAAGATTGCTCAAAATACACCTTTGAATGTAAAAACCCTTCTTTAATGATTTTAACAAGATTGATGTTTAGAAAGGGTTTTGGAATGTTTCTAAGATGTTATAGGATCAAGATATACAATATTTTTGCTAAAAAAATCTTCTTAGAAAGAATTCCAAAGGTTTTGGTATTTAAAGGTTTGTTCCCAACGGTCAAAAAGAAGCTGTTGAAAACCCACTCAGGAAGTGCGGTCGACCGCAAATCAGACTTGGTCGTCCGCACCACCATCATCCTCAAGCTCACTGGACAACCACCGGATGATGATTTTCATCCTCCGGTCGACCGGACTTCACCTGCGGTCGACCTCACTTCACCTGCGGTCGACCTCATGGTCGTCCACAAGTTGGCAGATGAACAAATTTGACAGCACATGCATCCACAAGATAAACTAACTTATGGACGATACCTGGACCACTTTAGGTCGACTGAAACATGTTCATTTGTGTATCAACAATACTCTAACACACAAATGATGATTTCAATCAACCATATAAGTTATGGTATCAATCCAACAAGAGTTTATGAACCATATAAGTTTTGAAATCAAGATGCATGGTTTTCGAAATACCAAACATATTTTAACATAAAAAAACATTTTGAAATAACGTTTTAAGTTCATAGAGCAACCTTTAGAAACCATTACTCAATTAGAGGTAGAACTAGAGATATCAAAATATATAACTCTAAGACTATACCTCTAGTTCCTATCTAATCCAATAAAAGCTAGTCTTCAAATCTTGATAGTCTTGACTTGTATACTTCCTTGAAGACTTGAAATCTTGTTGTTGCATGGATTAGATCATGAATCCAAAAACTCTATCACTTGTACAAATAAGACATTAGTCCTCATCAATGTTTGTCATTAATCAAAATTAAGACATTAAAAGCTTTAGGGCTTTCAATCTCCCCCTTTTGATGATGACAAATATTGATGCAATGTGATAGGTAAAACAATTAAGTGCAAGGATTCAAAGTAGGAAAGAGTTTATAGAATATGTATCAAAACATTGTAAAATGCTCCCCCTTACAATATGCTAGGTATTTGTAAGATATCACATATAGCATATAGCCAATTAGTTTGATGATATCAAGAAATTGAATGAAACAATTTTCGAACAATTATAGGATCTCAAGATGAAAAGATTCATTGTAAGTATATGAGATCACTTCCTAGCTTATATAGGCTTAAAGAAGCCTATTTTTCCACCAACCTCCATATCCTCCTTCCTTCCAGATTTAAAAACATTATAATACAATTATAAAGCTCCCCCTATCAATATGCATGAGTTTTGTAAAATTTTTGATAGAGTTTCCTTTGTAACTCTTATAACTCCAATATCACAATACAAACTCAACAATGCAAAAAAGAGATGAGATATATCACATAAAATCACACAAATGGCCAACCCGGCAATCAACACACAATTCCCATTCTCCTTCATTCTCATATCTCAAAAACTTAGAATACATAAATTTTAAACCAAGGATAGCCATACTTAACCTCTTAAAGGTATTTCCTCTTCTTCTTGGTTTTGATGAACGTGATCGTCAAGTGCAATTCAAATACTTCAAGTTCCTCAAATTCTCCCCTTTTGTCATTTCGTCCTTTTGTACCTATTCTTGATTTTCCTCAAAAAATGATTGAACTTCAAGTATCTTTCTTTAGATGGTTTCTCCTCTTTGCATTGAATTTTCTCCCATTTTGTTGTAAGTGTTCTCGATCTTCATCTTCCTGCAAAATGTTAGTTTCCAAAAGAACACAACACAAATATAACTCCTAAACATTGCTATCAACACTTAGTTTTTCTCAATCTTCATCTTCCTGCAAAATGTTAGTTTCCAAAAGAACACAATACAAATATAACTCCTAACATTGCTATCAACACTTAGTTTTTCTCCCCCTTTTGTCATCATTCAAAAAGAATGTGTATGAAGGATTAAAATAAGGTCAAAAGCATATAATAAAATCTCTATATTACCAAGGAGTCATCATGGGGAATAATCAAACCAATAAACTACATTACTTAAAATATTACTACATGAAGAGATCATAATGTAGCAAAAAACATATGAAAATAATGCATTATAGATATAAAAGAAAATGAAAGCTATAAAGATGATCCGCAAGTAGCCAAAGCTAGAGTTCGAGTTTGGGAGCATAGACCTTAGACTGCAAAAATGATTGTGGTGAAAGAGTGGTCTCTGGAATGATAATAGCTTCAACTGGTAGATCATCAATAGTAGTCACTATAGTGGTATCCTCTGAAATGATGGTAGAGGATGTATCAGCAGCAATATATGGCTGAATACTACTTGATGACACAACAATATGAGTAATAGGATTCTTTGTCATATATGTGGTCTTCTCATCAAAATGTGAAGAAATATCTATGTGGACTCCATATAATGCCTCAAGATGAATAGATATATTGTCAACTTGTGATGAAGAAACTTTACTCTTGATTTCATGTTGAACAACTTCTTCAAACACATCTTGGATTTTAGTATTAAACTTCTCAAAGATAATATCCATATTATTTGAAAGATGCTCCAAATCATTCCACAAGACATCTTTTGTATGAGGAATAAAACCTATATTCCTCTTGCATCAAACATTTTCGTTCACTCAGTTAATTTCTAATAGAAGTATCAAAAGGAGTTTCCTTTTCCTTTTTCCATTGATGTCTTCCCTTTCCTTATTCTTTCTCTGGTGGAAGTATCAAGTGATTAGCTTCTTCTTGACCAATTCCTTTCTCATGAATGCTCTTTCAAATAATAATGAGTACATTTTCATCCATCAATCTTGGATAAGGCTTGGAGTAAATCTTCTTGAGATATTTTCTTTCTCAACTCCCAATCATCATTGAAACATAAGTCATGCACTATCTTGTATGCAACAAAATCACATTTATGAAGAAATCTCATGTCAACAACCTCAAGTAAAGATATTTTCAAAATGTTTGAACACTCTTGAAAGCAACTTCCATAAAGTAGGCTCTTTGCTATTTTCTTAGCCTTCTTAACAAAGAACGATATCCATAAGATAACCAAGATCTACTCATTTTCCTTTGAACATAATTAGCATAATAAACATGTGCAAATGAGTAATAGATGTTCTATGACCATCTATGAGTACAAATATAGTAGTGCACATAAGACAAAGTATATTATGTTCAAGACTAAAAAAAAATAGATTCCCTTTTGCAAAATTCACAAAGGATTCTTTATTTGTAAAAGCATATTCAAAATCTTGAATGGAGAAAGCATAATAATGGCAAATTTTGGTGAGTACAAAAAAAATAATCTCATCAATAGGAGCACTCAAAATATCATCCAAGTTATAGTAATTGAAATTTAAAACAATACCATATACTTTAGACACATAATATATAACTTGATATCCTTCAAGAATATTTTTCTCTAGATTAGCATAGCATTGAAGTATATAGTCATAATACATAGGCTCATCATACACAATAATATCATATCATCCTTCCTTAGCAACATACTTCAAGATATTTTCAAAAAGGAAACTTACTAGAATAGATGGTACTTTCAAAAATCACATTTCAAAGCTCGAGATAGTCATAGAATCAAATTTAATACTCCTTACTTGTGAATAAGGTAGTGTTGTTCTTCTTCTTCTTTGGTACCATTTGAGATTTGGTTGAACCACCTTTTGATCCAATATATTTATCCCTTGTTATTTCTTCTTTCGGACGATAGAATCAGTTTCTGCGGTTGACGGAACAATTTGATTGTTGTCGTCCGCAAGTTCTCTGCTTACTTTGCGGTCGACGAGTAGTAATCTGCGGTCGACCGAAAATTGATATTGGTCGTCCGCAAGTCCTTGTCTACTCTGCGGTCGATGGCTTGTACCATACGGTCGATCGAAGATTTTCTCGAGGTCTTCCGCAAGTCCACTGACCATTCTTCGGATGATACTTCCGTAAGATGCGGTCGACCGCACCTTCTTCAGGTGTCATTTGAAATATCTTCTAAGCAACTTATAATCAACCAAGAATCGTTGTTTTGATAATTAAA